>VZTN01015280.1:313860-430437 GCA_013400515.1 Erpornis zantholeuca | reverse complement strand
GCGTTGGGCTCGGAGGGAAGGCCGGGGGAGCGCGGGGTGGGCGAGACCATCGCGGGAGGGTCGGCGGGGGCGGAGGGGCAGCGGGAAGGAGCCATTGGTGCGGCGAGGGGAGCAGGCCGCTGAGGCGCGCCTGAGCAGCGCCTTCCATTTTCCTGTGAGACACAGCCCGCAGAGCCTACACCGGGAGAGCAACCCCTGAGCCCTTCCATGGAGGGGGGCAGGTGTGAAGCGGCAGCCCCTGGGATGTGGGAGAATGGCTCCTCACATCCCGCCTGGGGGTGTGAGGTGTTTGCACCGGGGCAGCCGAGGAAACGCGGCATCCGTGCCTGGTTCTTTCTCCACGTGCTGTCTTACTTCTTTACTTCTTTAAATAAAAGTCTTTTTTTTTTTTCTCTCCTTTTCTGAAGCAAAACCACCAGAAGAATAATATATTATTTATTCTCTGTGTATGCGTTTCTCTCTGCTAACAAGGGCAGTTCGGGCCTTTGGCTCCCTCCCTCCACAAGCCCTTTCCCCAGCACGGGGACAGGGTTTTGGGCAGGGCGCCTGGGAAGCACCGCAGCTGCCTCCGAGTTGGCAGACGGGATTCCTGCTGCCCAGACAATCGACGGGAAGCGGTGCTGCAGCCCCCTTCTCCCCTGCTGAAACCCTTACCCAGGGTAAGCTGCAGCTTTAGGAGTGACAGCCAAACCGTGCATGTCCGTCCGCAGCCTTCCAAACTTCCCAACTTTAGTTTACATTTACACAGTTTACTCTATACGAACTGCCTGAGGGCACACACCTAATTAGAGATGACAGTCTCCTCTCATTGTCATGTGTTTTGCCTCCATTCAGGTCTCTCCTGAAAACTCAGCTCACCCTTTGTTTTCTCCCTAATTTGTCACTCCAGAAAGCCCAAGCAATAAGGGAAGCAAATACAGATCCCTTCTGCTTTGGTACTTGTGCATTGCAGGATTTTCCAGCTGCTAGCAAGAGAAACATCCTCAGTTAACCAGATTATGACCTGACTTTTGTAATATTATTACATATTTTCTAGTAGTATAAATTCTACTCCAGATTGGTGTCCTTCTGACTGAAATAAGAGCCAAAATTCTCTTGTGTAAGCACCTCTGATTAATTTACTGGCCTGGCTCTGCATGAATCATGCAAAATAGGTTTAAGATTTAAAACAACAATTATCTGTTAAAAGAATGTGCAGCACAATTGCCATGTTTTCATGATACTTTCCCCATCAACCAAATGACAGAAAGAAAATCTTTCTTGCCATGAAGATGCTAAATTGCAGACTTTTTCAAGTCAGAACAGTCCAACGTGCTCACACAAGACTTTTTTCACACGCGACCTAGAGGGAGCTTTAAAAGATGTTGTTTCCCCATCAATCAAACAATAGTTCCTAGTTTGCTCTTTGCACCTCTGCTGACTCGTGTGTACCAAGCAAACAACCACAGTGTCATCACCAAGATTTGGAAAATAAATTCTAGCTATTAGCATGGATCATGGAATTCAACTTCCCCTCAAGGGAGAGTGGGGCTTTAAAGGGATTTTTCAGTAAAGAGGAAAGAGGTGACAGAGAGACTGAAACAGTAACCAGAACCTGCACAAGAGAAGATGGCACAAAATACCACATCATGCCACTTACACCTTTTAAAGCACCGTGGAAAATTGCTGGAGGATTTTCTGCTAAAGTTTAGGACTGGATCACTTCCAAGAGGCCTAAAAGCTGGGTCAATAGTCAAAAGAAGATGAAAACCCCCAAATTATCCAGCAGTCCTCCAGACAAGAAAATGGTGTGGTTTTCTTTCTTCTGCTGAATGTCTCTATTAGCAGCTGGGTTATCAATCACTGAAAATCTCATCTGCACATATTTTCTGATTTCTAAAGCACTGTGATCTGAAAAAGAGCTGATGTGCGTGAAAGATTATTTGTATTTTTCCATTGTATCAACCAGCCTCCTAAAAGCCATCGCCTCTTTTTGCCTTTCTAACCCCAAAGCTGCCTGCAATAACCAGAAGACAGCTGATCACACGCTAACCTCTGAGCTGTAGAGACCTGCTCGCTCCCTCCTGCCCTCCCTCCCCCAGACATATTAATAGCAAACATACCACCAAAATCCCCACAANTAAAAACAAACTCATTGGACCGTTTCTGGTGGATTTGCAGCTCGAGGCAGCCAGCGAGAGGTGTTCTGCTGGACCCCGCTGCACGACACCTGCATCCCGGGTTACCTGTGCCGCGCCACAGCCGCCCGGCCCCTCCTGCACTTCCACCCCTGCAGTCGCCGATCACCTGGAGCAAAATGCCTGCACGGAGGAGAGCAGGTCACTTTCTAGCAGCCTTCCTTCCTTAGAGCCTGCTGGGTTGTTTTCAAACTCTCCCCTCCCTTTCTCACATGCTGGCCAAGCCCTCCCGTAACACCCAGGGGAGGAATCCATTGGCTGGAGTTCCCCAAAACGCGTGGAGCAGCCCTTCCCCCCGTCCGGTGTCTGGTGCACAATAGACACCGCGTGTCTCCGCGCTGCCCTGGCCAGGCTGCTGCCGGCCTTCGCTTCTCACCGAGCTCTGTCTGTGCTGTCGCTGCGGTAACTCACGCAGGGCTTCCGACCTCCCGCGCCAGAGAGAGCAGTGAAAAGCAGAGAGAAGTTGTCTTGGTTAGAAACATCACCGAGCGCTTCCCTTGCGCTCCCCACTGCCGATTTTTCAAACTTTTACTTTCTGTTTTAAATATTTGCGATAGGCAGCATCTGTGCTCCTGACACCTCAGCAGTGCTGTTTGATTACAGTCGAGTCTGTTACTGTGTCACTTGGAATAAGAATTTTCACACGTAATGCAGACAGCAAAAATGTATCATATCTGTTAAATCAATCTGCTCTGTTCAGTTGCCTGTCTCTTGGCCTTCTGCTTTCTTTCTCTTCAGACTACTTTTATTTTTGCATCTTCGGCAAAGGTGCCTTCATAAAATGAACTGCAAGCACAGCAAACCCATTCTTCTTCATCAGGCAGCGTCAGCTCCAGGTTGAAAGGGTACTAAAACACGCCTTCACTTTTTTTAATCATCAGTAATTAGAGCTGCTTTTGAACATTCTCGTGCAGCTCCATCCGAGAGCTGGGAACGGGGCTGTGCTGCAGACCTGGGTGTGCAGCGCCTGTCGGGGCCGGGCGCCCTTGCGAGGTGGAGAGGGATCGCGTTGCGTTTGCCTGAGCACGGAGGCTGAAGTGTCACCCACTGCCATGGCTTTGCATAAACACTTTCCCGAACCACTGTTTTCCTGTCTCTGTCGTGGCTTTCCAGGACTTGCCCCTCACATTGCACAAGAAGCCTTCCCTGTTCAGGGCTCTGAGTACACCCTCCTGGCAGCGGCAGCACCAGCACCGGGTTTGCTCTGTAAAACTGTTTCAGGCATGTCTCCTCCGTGCTGCCGTTGTCATCTGTTCATTCTTGCCTTAACAAAGGGCAACCACGCATCTGAAAAGACGCTTTACTGGAAAGGGCTGAACTTGTGAAATGTGCAGAAAAACGGGAGTACTTGATTTAAGCGTTCCAGACAGTGAGTTCATTTAAAAGCTAACAACCAGAAACACAAAATGCCACCTCTACCTCAGAATAATTGTCCCTTTTTACTGGTTTACTGTGGGAGAAAATCTTAGGGAGCCATTTATTAAAACAAGGTGTGTTATTGCCTTGTAATTATTATTTGACAAGCTGAGGTCCTGTGATTAATAAATCATGTGCCTGCTTTTTGTGTGTATATAATCACATGCTCTATATTTATATGGACAGAGGGTTATAGAACATTTACCTTTGTGCTTAGGACTGGCAGGAACTTCTGTGCTATCAGGTCTCCTATCAAAGGCACCGTGTGATATAATCCTTATCGTGACCTTGCCATCCCCAAAGAGATTCAATATTTTGCATGCACGACTGCAGAGGGGAGGCCATTCCAGAACCACATTGTCAAATGGCTGGTAACGATCTTCTAATCAAAATGTCTGATGCCTCCTTTTGATCATTTATTCTGTACCAGCACTGGCCCTTAGCACCATCAGCTCTTCTCTCTTCCCTTCCTGGGAGTATTTATGCAGAGAAAGCCTCATGCTATCAGTATTTGCTTTGCAAAATGAAGTGGGATAGCCTCTTCTCAAGCTCACCCCAGCCTTCAGTGCAGCCTGGGCTGCACTTCTCCTGCTGCCTTCCAGGACAGCATTTCTCACTTCCTGTTTCCACTGTTGACAAGTCAGTTACTTGGTGATCAAAGTGTGAGCTGCCAGGGAGCTTGTAGAAAAGGCTTTGGTCGTTTGTGCCTATAACCACCACTTTCTGCTATCTGCCTCTCTCTGTGTAATATCTCAAGCCTCCTTTGTCCTGAGGTTGCTTCATATTTTCTGTCATCAGCAATTTCACCAGTTCTCCAGCAACATTAGTGCCAAGCTCATTTACAAAAGCACCTTGCCAGATCTGCAGGGTGATGTTTAACACTCCCCTGGTAACTCCCCTCCAGCCTGACAGCCCTGCTGCTCTTACACTAGGTCTTTAAGGGGTTTATACCTTGTGAAAAATCACCTCTCCCTTTTCTTAAGAACTTTCTATGTGGCACCATCTGAAATGTGCAATGTAAGTCCAAAGAGGTGAGATTCACCTCATTTCCTTCACTAAGCAAATGGCTTGCAGCTTGCCTTACCCAAGAAAGATAAATGAGTTTGATAAACCCATTTCATCTCATGCCATTTAACTCCCTCTCTTTTGCTAGCCTTTCCTTCACTTTTTTTTTCTCAATCTGTCCACATACTATTAAGCTGAAACCTCCATGCCTCTTCTTGCCCAAATCAGTTCACTTCTGTACAGGTTTGCTGTGCTCTTGTCCCTGACTGAGGGACCTGCTAAAGACATCGGGCCAGTTCTTCCAGAGCTCTGGCATGTGGATTAGCCCGTTCCTCTGCCTTCAGCACAGGAAGCAGCCCTGAGATTTGCTTCTATCCTGGCCACAAACATTTCCATACCCCCATCCTATTATCCCTCACATCTGCAGCCACCTGATTAACATGCTCAGCAAAAGTTAAAGCAAATTATGAGTTCAGGTTTTGCACATGCCCAACTCATATTAACCTCTAACCCCTATAATCTGTTCTTCCTCCTGTTTTCTTCAGGCATATGCAACCAGGAAAAACATTTTCTCATTTTTTATTAATGTCCTTTAAAAGGCAAAACTCTGACTCCCTTTTGAGATATAGCTTTTATACCCAATCCGTTCTTTTGCTTTTTAAAATGATTCCATGATCATTATACTGTTCATTCTCAGTATCATTTCTGAGGTATAAATTCATTCAACTGCAGCATCTGTCTTCAAGCTTTTCCCCTTGCTTGTGTTTTATCTCCAGTGAAGTTAACTAGAGTTTTATCCCCTATCCTGGAGTCTCATTGAAGTGAAATTTAGACATGTAAATCCCCAAGCTCATAAGGAAATCTGGCTATATGGATTAGTTCCTGTTATTTATTTAAATATGCCCCTTGGAAGTCTGAAGCTGTATCAGTCACGCCTGCCCCTATAAAAGGGATATAATATTCTGAACAGGGTACTGTTTAGGACAAAAAACCTGCAGCATCTCAAATCCAAGAAAAAATTTGACCAAAGTGGATTTTCATAATAGTTCTAGGGTAAAAATAAGTAGCTTCAGTGATGGACCAGAAGTTGATTAGCTGGTCTTTTTCAAATTTTTTTTCCTACCTTATAGATACAAATGGGCCAGTCACATTTTGTGGTAAACACTAACAAGGTGTTTTGCCTCAGCCAAGGCCTTCTACTGACCATCGAGGTCTAAATGTCTATGTGCTTCTCTTCACCCCATTTTACATCTGCTTTAGTCTCCACCTCCCCTCTCCCTACTTCTGACTTTCCTCCCAGAAAACAGGACACTGTCCTTAAGTCCCGCCACTGGACTGAAGCCAGAGAAGTGCCAGCATACAAGGATTTGACATTTTCAGCTCTGTTGCTGCAAGGCACAAAGGTTTGGCACCCGGTGCCTCCCACAGCCCAGCCCGCTGAGCCGGCCAAAGAGCATAACATGTCCTGATGTCCTGGCAGGTGTCTGAATGTATGTCCAGGCTCCTTGGCAAGCTTGGACCACCTGATTTGGAGGGAGCCAGTGGTGCTGCACCTTCACCACAGCCAGAGCTAGTGGGAGAGCAGCAGCCTGGCTGTAGTGCTGATACAGGGAAAACCACCTCTGGTCCTCAGTAGCGTCCCCTAGAGTGTCGAGGTTGGATTGTCCCCCTGTTGAGGAAGGTCCTCGTGGTCTTCCCATGTGTGCATGGCCAGTGGGCTGGAGGGATCATGCTGGAGATGGGGCTGCAGTGGCTGTGCTCAGCCCAGGGGCACCACATCTTGCCCTCCAGGCTCTCCAGGTGGCTGGCTGCACTCACCCACCCCACCCCACCCGGCAAGGCAAGCTGGACTGCAGCCTCAGGCATAAGAGATCCCACAGCAGTCCCTCAGCTGTGTGCACAGGACTCCTGAGGAATGGAGCAGAGCTTGGGAACAGTGGGTGCTGCTCCCAGCCAGGTGACACCAGGGGACTGCCCAGGCTGTGCTGATGCTCTAGGTGGGCTGAATGCTTCTCCCATCTCAGCCCACCCCAAGGAGCCAGCCTGGCAGTCTCACTGCAGGGGATGGTGGGGTGTGTCTTCTCGCTGGGGCATGAGCCACAGAGTCAGCACTTCGGGGCTGGGTTCCCACCTCTGACGCCGACTTACTGTATGACCTAAGGCAAGTCACTTAGCTGCTTTCCTGCGTTTCCTGACTCTGCTAAACGCCAGGGATAATAAGTAACTTTGTGTGAGTGCTATGAAGCTTTGAAATCTTTAGATGAAAAGGTGCTGTATAATTGCAAAGCATTTTTAATAATGCTAATCATTCGCTTCACTCTGCATTGCCCGACAGTCTCAGGCTGCAGCAGCCTCCAGCAGGCAGCCAGGGAGCATCAGGCTTTGCTCAAGTGCAGCGTTTTCCTGAGTTTGTTTCCGTTTTGACCTCATGCTGGTCCAAACAGGAATCTGAGCTCAGCCCAGGACTTGACAGAAAGCTGCAAACTCAGAACAGCGCCTGGGCCTTCCAGGCAGGAGCTTTCTGAAAAGCATGGGTATTTGGCATTAAACAACACAAACAATTGTGATTCAAACAAATCTGATTCAGGCTGAGGAGGGCTACGTGAAAGGTGGCACGACACTGAAATTAAAGCAACAGTCAGGAGTAATGAGAGGGAAGAAAGGAAGATTACTTGGGTTGAAATACTCCTGGTTTGGAAGCAGCCACAGGCACGTGTCCCAGGAGATGCCTGGCTGGCACCAGCCTCCTCTGCATCCCAGAGAGCCTTTATCCTTTTAAATGCACTCTGCCGCCCGGAATGCAGAGGCTTCTGGGGCAGAGTATTTGAGTGTGAACATTAATCCAGAGGATTACAAAGGCAGGGCTTTTATGAAGCACTGCAGATAGAAAAAAGACGAGGTTATCTTCTTTAGTTAGGCCTGCAGAGCTCATGTTTAACCACAATATTGTTTTTATTTGCCTCACTAAAATGACAGTAGCTAGTGATGCCTGCAGCTCACTGCAGTCCAATACCTCCTCTTCTAAACAGGAGACTCTGTGCACTGCTGGCAACTCCTGTGATTTTATCACAACTTAGATGCTTTGGGGATTACATCCTAAAATCCCAGCTCCTTGAAAAAAGGGAATTTTAGCTTTCATTTATAAACAAAGTATGGCCCTAGCCCTCAAGGTTTTGTGGATGAAAGAATTGAAGCCATGAACTAGTGCAACCTAAAAGCTCAAAAAACCTGGGACGTGAATAAAGAGATCTTAAAGTTTGTGGGCTAATAAAAAAAAAAGTTAAGAAAATAAATAGTTGGCAAACAACTTTGTCTTGGGAAATGGGGCAGGGCTTGGGCTGACTCCTGGCTTTTTGGGACTTGGGGTTGCCAATATGCCTTTGAACTTTGCAGCCATACATAAATTGTTACATAACAACAGCAACCACAACTTACTGGAGCTCTAGAAATGCTGACATGAGGAAAGTGGTGGGAAAAGATTATTTTAGCAACATATGACAACTTACCTCAAAGCATTACCTGAAGCCTCAACAACCCATATCCCCTTGGAAAAGGAGTATCTTTCTGCTCTGGGAACTCATTTTGCACTGTAGTAAACCTTTCGCAGGTAAAGAGGAATTCAAAGGCTCCACAAGATCACAGAAGGGCACCAAAAGATGTTGAATACATGACTTGGTCCCCTGCATTTCAGAAACATGATTCTTCTTTGTTTCAGTGCATGGTCTTTGCCGAAAGCCTCTGGGACCAAATAAGAGCAAATGCGAGCTTCAAACCCCTCATAAGCATCACTCTGCTTTATCCTGTCTGCATCCTCAGGCTTGTTCACACAATCACAAGCAATCAAGACACCACAGTGGCTCTCATTTGGGTACCAGCTGACCCACCCCAATTGCCTGCTCACACCTCCCTGCTCCTGCTGAGCCAACATCCACTCACTTAGACCACCTGCATGGTGCTTTCAGCAAACAGAATTTACTTCCTGCTTTGCTTGGCTGAAAAGAAGTGATTAATGGAGTGATCTCATGCCATTCCTCGCTATGGTGTGAACATGCCTCAAGTGGAGAGAGATGGAGCAGCTCCTGGAAGGAACATACCCCAACAGTGTTTCTGAGGGGTTTCTTCCGTTTTTTTGCTCCTTTCACCAGGCTGGCAGAGTGCAGTACTTCCTCACACTGCTTGCATCTGCTGCTGTTTTAAACAGGTTTTTAACTTACCTTAGTGCTCAAGTAGTTTTCAATTCAACCAGACTCTCACTGCTGGTTTTGAGATCAGACCCCGTGGAAGGGGTTTGGGAAGAGATGTGCTGATGACTGAACTAGAGCAGCAGCTCGAGAATCAGCACCTGCCTCTGCAGGAAGAGAAGAGGAGCACATAACTCACATGTCCTGTGAACATGCAGTCACAAGGACATCAGCCTGCTGGTGGGAAATACCCATGGACACAGTCCTACCCACAAGGCACTGCCAGGTCTCTGTGCCCCTGTGGCAGCTGTGCCTGGTACAGGAAGGGAACATCCGATGGCAAATCCCTACCCTATCTCACTAAAATAACCCTTGTGCCCCTCCCTCAGGGGTCCTCCACCCCACCCCCAGGCTAATTTGTGAATGAAAAAAAGAGAGAAGGTTTCTGGGATCATTTACAGCATCCTGGATGCCTTGCTGATATCTTGGAATACTAATATCTAGCATATCCTGCCTGTCTGAGTTAATCTTTCTCAACTGGAATCAGGCACTGGAATAGCTCAGCTGGAGTGGTGCTGATCCCCTTTAGCATCAGGACAGACCTGGGCTGCTCTTGCTGCTGGTCTCAGTGTTCTTCCTTCTAACTCAGCTATTGAGCACTCCTGTCTGAGATTTGCCTTCTTTCCAGAGACCCTGCACATGGTGGCAAGGGCACCTCGGGGAGCACTGATACCAGTCCCTGGGAACGTCTTGGTGCAGCCATGTCTTGGCAAGCTCATCAGCACAGCTTCCACCTACAGACCATGTTGTGGGAAGTAACAGTGAACAGGGTAGATAACGAGGTTAGAAACTCAACTTGGGCACACCAAAACAACTTTACTTGTGTTTGTAATGGTGAAGTACATC
Source organism: Erpornis zantholeuca (assembly GCA_013400515.1). Lineage (NCBI taxonomy): Eukaryota > Metazoa > Chordata > Aves > Passeriformes > Timaliidae > Erpornis > Erpornis zantholeuca. The sequence continues at coordinate 420,752 of VZTN01015280.1, read as the reverse complement.
CAAATGCCAGCTGCTCAATGCTAAAGTCCATGCAAGGCAGCACAAGCCTTGCTCATGCACACACATGCACGCACACACCCACCCTCCAACGTGCCCACACCTTGGGAGCCAGGACCTCTACAATGCACTAATGGTACTGCCATGAAACTGGTTTTTACATCTCAGCAGTGACACAAAGAGGCAAAATTTTCCTAGTTCTCCATCACAGGTGTGCAAAACACAGTGTGGCTACACCCCCTGAGCTCAAGGTGAAAGTTTGCTGCCAAGAACACGTTGCTATCTGCCAAAGATAAACCAGCTGCAATGCAAAAGCAGCCCAGCCAGAGAAGAAACCCACAAACAAAACAGGCTTCCTGTGTTCTCTAAAGACACCAAGACAGTGTTTAAGCAAGGTGGAACTAATGTCCGTGTCCTCAAACAAGGCTCAGGAACAAGGGGAGGACAGCTTTTAAACAAGAGCCTTTGTTTCTAAGGCACAGGGAAAAAATTAGGCTGAGAAAACTGCCTCCTGACCCAAGGCTGTGCTCCTGATACTTACTGTGCTACCTTGGGGAATAGTGTCCAAGACTCTGCCTTGCAATTATTTAAACATTTAATAAGCTGAATTCAGCATGCCCTACACAGCTTTCTAGTTCACAAAAAGCTTTTGGAGGTTCCCACTCATTCAGATGATCCAGTTAATTAAAAATTGATGTATGCTCCTATTTCAGTTTAAAGGAAGCTAGTTCAAGTAGCTGAGTGCTGCTCCTGACAGCCAGCCCTTTAACCAGAACAGGCCTGATGTGAACTGAGAGAGCTGCTGGCTTTGGGTATCTGATTAGAAATCTCACCCTGCAGAAGGCTGATGCAATTGTGTGCAGATCAGCCCTAAGAAAACCATTTTCACAGTCTGAAAGATGGATTCTGGTGGCCCCACTTCTCCCTTGCCTGCTCCCATGCCCCCACGACACCCACCAGGGCTCTACTGACCCTCATGATGGCAGCAAAAGGGGACAGGTAGGAAGGAATAAATGGAAACTATGTCTGCTTCTTTCACTTCTGCATCTGGGAAGTCAGGTTCCCGTGGTACCATGAATATGTCAGGTTAGTACAAGCCTGTTCCATAAAGACTGGGGCCAGATTGCCAGCGCTATAATGCACCATAACTCTGCTGAGGGCAAGGAAAGGGGAGGTGGGACATGGCAGGAGAGCTGGGAAGGATTCCTGACCACCAGGTCGGAAAGACCGGCTCAGGCCCTGCAATGAGAAGCACAGAATCACAGAGTATTCTGAGTTGGAAGGGATCCACAAGGATCATCGAGTCCAGCTACTGGACAACCCCAAAATTCACACCATCTGCTGTTGTCTAAATGCTTGTTGAACTCTGTTCAGTCTTGGTGCTGTGACCACTGCCCTGGGAAGCCTATTCCAGAGCCCAACCACCCTCTGGACAAACAACCTTTTCCTAATATCCAACCTAAACTTCCCCTGACACAAGTTCAGGGCATTGAATGCTTATCTTTGTGGGTATTTCTTTTGTGTTTCACTGCTGCATTACCCAGTTCTACTACAATGTTTTAGGGAGAATCCCTGTCTCTTGTTGAGTCCCTCTCTTGTCCCCAACCAGGGGAACTTTCCCTCCACAAATACATGCCACATGCTCCCATGGCCTCATGTTGTGGCATTGCATCAGGTGAGTGAAGCACATGAGGAGAGCTCAACCTATTGACACAGATAAGTGGAGACTGGTGGAGTCGGATGTAGGAAAGTAAGCCAAGGCAAACCTGTTCTCTGGGGCTGCCCTCGCTGCCAGCTGCACAAACACAGCAGAGTCCCAGGGCACTGAAAAAGCAGGAGGGGGGAGGCTGCTCCGCACAGTGCCTGTCAGCCCAGCTCAAGTGCCAGGGCAGCGTCCCTCGGCCAAGCTCCACAGCAGCCTGGCACAAAGCAGGCAGCACCATCCCCAGCTCCCTGCATGCCCCTGTCCTCCCTCCTGGTCAGCTTCCCACAAAGGGCTTCTGTTTCTGGGCAGCCTTGACCTGGTTGCCTCTGTGGGGCAGGCTGGACAGGCCTGCTGTTTTACAGCCTGGCTGTCCAAGCGAGGTCAGTCACAGCCTTGTGTCAAAAGGCCAAGCTGGTGTTTTGTTCACCTGTGAATTTTTCAGACCCAAGTTCCCTTTTCCACCAAGAATATTAAGCATGACAAAATTTGGAATTGAAACATTGTGTTTGAACACCACAGTTTGGAATATTTTTTTTTTGTTGTTATGGATATATGATGTCATTTGCCTGATTTCTAGAGCAAGAGATTCATAGCTCCAATGAGATGGTATCATAAAACAAAGGTTTCAATACATCCAGGACAGAAGAACTGAAACCATTTGTGCTTGAAATACATGACACGTGCGCCTCACCTGCAAAACAGTTACTTAAAAGACACTGACTTAATGAGCTGCAGTCAGAAAACTGACTGCCAGCCTTTCTGCCCATTTCCCCAGCCATTTGGTGGGGAAGACAGGACTCATTTCCCTCCCAGAGAGGGGGGTGGGAGGTGTAGCTCATGCTTTGATAGTGCCCCATGCTCTGCCTTGCACATGGACCAGATATTGCCTTGTCTCAATTTTCCTCCAAATGTTTTCCACTGAATGAATTAATCAAATCTGGTGATAAAGCCCCCATCAGCTTTTGTCCTTATTGCATTCTTTATGCATATGTAGTACAAGAACATCTTTATGTCACCCTGGCTGAGGCTGACTATTTCCTCCCAGGAGCTCCAGTTGGTGGCAGTGGTGGTGAGCTAGGGAGAAGGCCACAGTGGGAAAGGTCCTTGTATAGCTGGGGAAGACACTGCTGAAAAGAAGAAAAAATAGGAAAGGCAGAAGCAGAGCACAAGGGAAACAGAGTATTTGGGCAAACTTAAGGGACTTAGGTTGAGATGATGTGGAGAAAAGTGCCTGGCTGGGGAAGATTTTATATGGTGCTTTCAGAAGGCTGAGAAGACAACCTAGGTGGAGACAGCAAAAAGCCAGAGGGAACAGACAGCTTGCCCAGTTAATTTGGAAATAAAGAGAGAAAGGGAAGTGAGGACATATCTGGAGGGACAGGAGTGGGCAAAAACAATTAATAATAATTACATAGTGAACTGCTGAGATGTGCTCACTTCAACTGCAGCACCAGCTGATGGCAATCACTCGCAATCTGTATAGCGGGAACTCCCTGGCAAGAACCATGAACCACAACTTATAGAAATTATATTTAAAAGCAAACCTTTTGTCCCCCTGCTTCATTCTTACCCCTTAAACTATCTTTTATTCATTCTGATTTTTAATAAATCCCCTGGGAAGCTAGAAGTGTGTTGTTTCTGGGACAATTGCCCACCAATGTATATGGTTTATAATTCTCTTTATTAAAATCTTTCTTCTTAAGAAACACAAATTGAAACACTTTGCAATCAGTTACACAGATCAGTTAATACTGGTGACAGTTCCTACATAATTAAACAAGTACTAACAAATTTCAACTGTTTACAAACCAAAACTTATATTAACAAGATTATATAAGCTCAATAAATAGTACATCTGGTCCAGTTCAAGTATAATTCAACAAATCACAGCCTTAATCCTTAGAGAATAGAAAAAAACCCTGAATATAACCAGCCTAACACTAATTTAGTGTTAAAGCCAATGTGAAACTTTGTCTGATCTAATGGGGCAAATGTTTATTTCTTTCATTTTTTTCTTCAAAGAAAGTAGCTTGCAGATTGACATTAAAGACTATTTGAGATCAATACAGATTTCATACAGAGATGAAAAACATAGTTCCTATTATAAAAGTGCAATCTTTGGTTGAGACATATTGAAATGGTCTTGATATATTAAAGAAGCTCCTTTTCAAATATCAATATTTGTTTGGCTAGACCTGAGCCTGTTTTGTGCTATATATATATATATATAAATAAACAGCATGGATTATAGTGATGATTAATTATGCCAACTAAAAATAGTCAAGATTTAAAATATAATAAACCAAGAGAAACAATGCATTTTTACATAAGCTGAGGAAGTTAAGGGGCTGCCTACAGCAGAATTCTTCCTCAGCAGAATAGGTAGTAGAGAGAAGTTGAGGAGTTCAGTGCCTGTCAGCATTGCATGATGGCTTGTTGGAGAGGGAAGGAGATTATCTCTGAGTTCTCAAAGTGCATCAGGCTGAAAAGCGATCATGGGCATCATTAGGAGCTACTTGAGACCTGGGATTGCTTTCAACTGTTGGGGTTTAGGGGGAAAAAGGACCTTCTCAGAAGAGGAAGTGCCCATTTGGCTGTTCCCAGGATTTTGCAGATTGCTGTTTTGTCAGGGCAGAGCCCAAAGGGATGGAGTGTCCAAACCACCTCTACAAATGCCTGGCTCTGATCACATTTGCGGGGCTGGGCTCTGCACCTGCATCGCCCACCTGAGTCATCTCCCTCCAGAAGAGGAAACTGCATAGGGCAGAGATGCCATCTAGAGCCTCCTCCTTCCTCGCTGGCAAGGGCCTGTAGCTGTGACCCAAATGAGCTATCTGGAGCCAGGACATTTCCTGCTGAGCCTCAGCCAAGACTCACCTCTGAGACTGAAATTTAAATGACTGGGGGCTGAAGGATACCAAGACCCACAGTATCAAGAAGAGATTTTGCATTCCTAATGCAACTGTCCAGGAAAAAAAGTAGCTTAAATGCAAGTTGTGAATAATGGGAGTGAACCTGGTTCAGAACCAGAGGAGGGGGAAAATAGGTTGAATCATCTCCCATAAATCCAAAAATAAGCCCCTGGGTAAACACTCATTTTAATTATTCTTCTGCTGCCAGTCAAAATCTCATGGTTACCTGCTGCTTTCTCTGCCTGCCTGTATCCACCTGTCGTCTGTTTTCAGAAAGTGCGATTTAAAGCTCTTTGGCCTGGGAAAGTCTTTGTTGTGGATTTGTGCCTTGCCTATAATAAAGGCAGTGGACCTGTAGCTTCTGCTGCAATACAAATAAAGAATAATAACTGTGATACTTTTCTCATTTGAGGTTACCTGGGGATAAAGTTGCTGGAGGCATATGACTTTGATATACAGTCAGCTATGTCTCACATCCAATTAAGCTTAACCACATGGTCTAACAAGCTCCCATTAGGCTGGTGAGAGCCCCAGTTTGATAGCAGGGTTAGCTTCAAAGATTTGATGCTTGCATTTGTAGTGATTTCCTTCCCTTGTGTTCAGTTTGTGCTGAAGGGCATGAAGGGAACTTCATATTCAGATGATACACAACCAGCTTGAGAGCTGCACTTTAGAAGACAATTGCACAATCTTTACTGCCATTTTCATCATCTTACAGCCTGCAATACAAGCTCTTGTCCTAATAGCCCTGTGCTCAAGTTTCACTGCAATGTGAAAAACAAACAGTCAAAGGAAAACCCAACCCTTGAAGGAAAAATACCTGGTTTGCAATATTGGTGGTTTTTTTTTTCTCCATAGGGAAAAAAAAACCAAGCCAAACAAACAAACAAACAAAAGCCACAAAACAAAACTAGCTGTTTTAAATGACAGATGGACACAAGTCTTAATATACTTCAAGCCTGGACAAAGGAGGATTTAGGCTGTAATGTTTTTCATTTCCCCTTGTGTTTTGGTAGGCTCTGTCTGAATCTGCAATGTAAAGAATCCCTCAACTTGCAAGAATCAGGAATTCCAAATATGAAATCTGAACCTACCTCTGGTAAAAATTAGTGGAAAGCACAGGCCATGAAATGGAACAGGGCTTCAGGCAACAACAGCAGGCCCCTCTGAGAGACACTGCCTGGATACAGAGTACTTCAGAGAACGAGCACAGCTGCTGGCACAAGACATTATGGAACAAATACTTCGGTGGAAGCAGTTTGGGCTATTTAGCCACTTTGCAATATTGTGCAACACCCCCGTCATTCTTAGGGATAGCTAGAACCTTCTGGGAAACTGTTTCCTCTGCACAACATCTAAACAGGACATCCAGTACCAGCAGTTTTTACAGAACGTACTGTGATGAACATTAGATTCAGGCAAAGAATGGAAATGCCTGCAAATCCCCATCTGCCCAGATTGCATGGGACATTTTATAAACTCTGGGATCAATCCTGGCAATGGTTTGCATGCATATTCACTTTAGTACACAAAGCCCTATTGAAATGAACCAGAAACTTGTATAGTGCATTTCAAAGAGACTTTGCAAAATACTAAGCAACAACTGTGCAGAAACAATAGCTCATAATAATGCCAGAGCTGCTGGTGCATCCTGTGTTCTCAGTGCAGTGCTCCGTGAGCCATCAGTTGTTGTATTCACCTTAAAAAATTCAGGGAAATAAAATACAAAAACAATATTAGAAGTCTGGCATCTTTCCATAAAAACCAGGAAAATTCAACATTGCCAAGCTGAGGAAAAGTAGCTTTAAGGAAAACAAAAAGACCCCAAAAGCAAGGATCTCAAATAAAATGTCTAAAAGAGACATGGTCCAAACATGTCTCTTTAAAAAGCTTTAAAGAGAGCTTTAAAAAGCCTCTCATGAGAGTTTCAAGTCTGTAAGACTCAAAGTTGGCACCCTTTAGAATTATCAAAAAGAAGAGTTTCAAACACAACGGTCCCTGGAGAACACCCTGACCACACCATGGAAAATGCTGAAACCAGAGCAGGCTGGCTGTCAGCACATGCATTTGAACTGCTCTTGCTGTGCTGGGTTCAGGCTGTGAGGTCCCTGGGACAGACTGTGGCTCCCTCAGAATTCACACAACACTGGCAGTGTATAGTCAGTGCTTGACAACACAAATGTTTTGTCATTTCACCAAGCTCTAAGACATGGAGGTGGGTGCTGATGGGGTTTACATTATGGCATCTACGGACTAGTTTTAGCACAATGGCTTTAGATATCCTATGCAAATCCTACTTCTCACTGGGGCAATGAGTGAAATGGCTAAAAAGATATTTTAAGCAACATTAAAGCCTATTTATAGCCACATCTCCTTTCCTTCCAGCGTCCACTGGAGGATGCTGAGTGCTTCTAAGTACTCCACCTGACCTGATGTGTTACATCAGAACTAAAACTTTAAGAATCCCTGAGAATTCTGATTTAATCTAGGAAACCACTCCCAGCACGCAGAGTGTGAGAAAGAATTGCTCCACTTCTAACAGATATGCCAGCATTGCTTCACCGTGGGAAACAGTTTCAGGCATTTTGGTTTTTAATGGCACTCTGGGCATAGATGCATGGAACATGCTCTTTATTTCCCCTCCTTTGTACAGTGCAAATTGACAGTTATATNAAAAAAAAAAAAATCAGCATTCACTCATGACAGCTCTTCCAGGTCATCTGCATCATAGTTTTTTCTTTGCAAAGTGAGGAACAATGCCAGTGTCATCCTGAGGCAGAGGGCTGCCTTCTTCCTTCATTTTCAGGCTCTCTTCTGCAAGCTGGGATAGATACTTCTGCAATCACATAAAAAAAACCCCAAAGCATTGTTACCAAAACTGAAAATATTTAACATGGGGTTCTTTGTGCCTCTTCAGAGCTCTATCTCTTCCAGCATTTCAAAAGGAAAGAAAGCACAGACAAGCCCCATTTTGGTGAAAACTCAAGCCAGAAAATATGGCTGTGTCAGGCAAACTACCTGAATACATGCAGAGCCTCAGAAGTTCAGTGGTTTACTGTTTGCCACAGGGGGAACTGGTGACAGAACCAGGAGGACTCTACTCCCTATCAGTCTGTGTAACTAGACCTCACCTTTTCTCTACTCCACTGTGCTATAGGACAGGAACTAACTCCACTGAGTCAATTGAATTCTGCTAGGAAGTACTGGTGTGCCAGAACATAGATGTGATTTCAGAATCACAATTTAAAGTATATATATTGCATTTTTAGCATGTCCAGTTGAGAGATACACCTTTTGTACTAGAACATTTTGTTTTAAGGGAATAATCACTCTCAGTAATAATTAACACAATTTAGCAGTTTGGCTAGAATATTTACATTTATTGTGTTTCTCTAAGATAAAGCCTTTCACTGCTTTAGGTACTCAGTGAGATTTTAAAGAACAGACATGGCCAATGAGGCTTTTAGCCTTTTGGCAGTGTTCTTGGTTGGCAGAGCTGCACACAAAATGGATGATGAATGGTGAACCCACGAGTGTGGGTCTGAAAATAGAGCTCACACTATTTATTCAAGGTCAGCAGACAAATGGATGGAAAGAAGCTTCTTCAGCAGCAGCTAGTACAGAACAGACACATGGGAAATTCCCACATTATAATGTAGAGGTATTCTTATTAATGAGTTACATCACATACATCACATTTAAGAATAACCAACCTGCACATTATTAGCATCATAAAACTCATTTTCTAGCTATTTGCTCATTCTGATTTATTTTGAAAAGACCCTTTCGCATCCCTGCAAAATTTTATCTACTTGCAGGATTTCCCCTGCAGAATACAGTTTACTCTTTGGCATCTATGGGGAAGAGATTAAATGATAAATGGATGTAAAAATACTAAGGGCTGTGTTAGAATTCCCACATTCTTTCACATAAATAAAAGTTTTGAATATAAGAGGCTCATCTGAAAGGGACTCCGCAATGGTAATGAATGGACATACCCGTGACAAAGTGACAACTGCACCCTTGTTATTCTGAATAGAGAGATTTGGCCATGGAAATTACACAACTCTCAGTCTTGATCTCTGGGTGCAAAATTCCATGTGGCAAAAAGCCAGAGTAAATATTATAGTAGTATACAGAGATATAGGGTCCATAAAGGCTGGGAGACATGTTCCGTACACCATGAACTGAAATAAATCACTAACATTTGTTGCTGGATCAGATAACCCAAGCTTTTGGGGCTTCTAATGAGCACTGATCAAAAGAGGACTGAGTTTTATCCACTAACTTACCTGATGTTGTCAGCTATCACGAGTACCACAAACATCACTTTGAAGTTTGCAGATTCAGATAAATTTATAGCAAAATGGCAGTCAAGCAAAAAAAGTGTGTTTTTTTCATTTAAATACAAGTTTTGACAAATACTGCATAAAGCCAGCGGAAAACAAGATGAAATACTGCACTGAAAAGCCAAGGTAGCTTTCACCAAATGAATGGTGACAGCTTTCTGTGGTAGTGGAGGAAGGGATGGCAAAATAATGGATTTTTTGGACTCGGGAATTGCAGTGGATCTGTAAATACAAATATCATCTGGGAAAATAATTTGTTATGATGAAGAGAATTAAAAATTATGGAAAGCCTGCAAGGCTGACAAAGAAACAGCTGATTTTTTTATCAGTGATTGATGTTATTCAAGGGGCATCGTACTTAGATGAAGTTGACTATTTTACTTCAAGACAAAACTGTCATCATATAAACAAGGCTTTTGGAAGAAAATTGGCAAAAAAATTTCATTTTACATTCAAATCCAAACGCTGAACACATGAACATATATTTTCAGTGTGGCTCAAGGAGATCACGAGACACAACAAGTAGCAAATCAGCTATAAAAGACTCAAAGCTGTGACACAATTTGGGACACTATTGTTGTCATTGGATGATGGCATTTGGCATTCAGGCAGGAGAACAGGAACCCAGCCTGCAGCAGCATTCCCATGGCTCCACTAAGAGTCCCTAGTTCCTGTATTGGTGGAGACACTCGTTAAATTGCATCATCACAGGAGAAGACTTGTATTTCTTGCAGAATGCATAGATGAGCATTATGGTGACTAAAAGGGTTCCAGCAACACAGAAAAATTATTTGAAATTTGCTAAGTTTCCATTTGAGCAGGCAAAAATTGGACGAGACATTTACTTCCTGTACTTAGCAAGATAAGACGTATGGCTCAACAGAACAGCCAGTTTTTATTACTGCATTTGACAGATTTAATTTTAACAGCTTTTATAGTCTTTGTTCTTTTATCTTGGTTCAGTGTTAGGTATCTACCACAGTACTCATGGGAAGTGTCTTAACAGAGAGAAAAAGAGGTTATTTTCACACTAAGTCAATTTTAGTTGGGCCTTTTTTCTTACGACTTTACCAAAATAACTTTGAAAATGAACAGAAAACCATCTTCTTCCCATGGAACCAATTTCCAGGGGCAAGGGCAGGAATTGCAATCTTTCTTTCGTGTGAGTTTCTTAGGGACAGACTTGCATGGGATACACAGTGGTGCCACCTCTGGTGAATCCCTCTGGATTTTTTTGTATGAAGCAAAAAAAGGCATGCAAACTGGGCACCTGTTTTTCAAGCTTGCTCTTGGAAGATCCATTATGAGCAAGCATCACAACTCTGTAGGAAACCTTTGGAAGACAGAGGCCTTTGTATGATTACAGCTATGGAACTTCAGGAAAGCCAAGAAGAAAATCCTCCCAGAGAAATTATTTAACTGTGAATGTCACTAGAAAAGTGAATGCCTACTAGCCAGCTAAGGAAAGAGAGCTTTTACTTGAATGGAAGCAGAGTTACTGCATTTATTGTGGGAAGGGGGAAGGAACAGAGAAAGAAGGAGCAGCTCTGCTTCGCTCTGCCGCGACTTTTGCTAAGAGTATGAGAATGCCAACACAAGCATGTGTGCAGTGTACACACCCTGCTCACAGGCAGGGACTGGGGGTGGGAGCCAAGGCCATCTCCTCTGAGGAGTCCTGAGCATGGGGCAGGTAATGCTCAGGCTGTCGTGGCTGATTCTATCAATGGTGCATCTGAAAAGCAACAAAAGCAGGTCTGATTGAACTGCAGGCACATGTGGTCTCCGTGTACTGTTATCAACTGCTGATGTGCTTTTGTTATATTCTAATGGAGCAACAAGTACTGACATGCTCCTGCATATCCTCATGGAAATTACTCAGCAGTGGTGCTCTGCATGGCTGAGCTGCTGCACTGCTCTGCACACAGGGAGGGGATTTCAGTGGATCACAGGAAATGCCTCACAGAGTCCGCGTCACAAAGAGCTGCGAGCTGAAACACGCTGAGAAAGCCACACTAACACAGAAAGGGGTTTGGCTACCTTATCAGACAAGTGCCATGTTTGATGCTCCTGACATTAAGATATACTAAAGGCTGCTGCTGGGGTCACTCCCAGTGACAGAAACATGTGGGACTCTCTGGAACAAGGAATTAAAGATCTGAGTTGCATGCTGTGCGAGTGACAAGGACCAAATGTACGTGAGAAGATCAAATTATCACCTGGCCTCATTTTACCTACGATCCAAAAGTCGATTTCAAGGATCTGGAAATGAGAAATTAGTTACTAATGTTTGGAACTACTGGAAAGTTTCTTTACCTGAATTTCATTTCATCTGAATTCTGTCCACAGAATAAAAACTAATTTTTTTATTACATCATCTACCTTACACACAATCTACCCCATGAGCTCATTGTTAGGTAGCTTCAGGTGTGTTTTTACCTGGAGATTTTTGTAGTGAACAGTACTCCTGCAGTGACTTGTCTTTGCCGTCTCTTCGTTTGTATAGAAGAGTCCACAGAGCTTGCAATAAAATCCAGTTCTAGGCACCACAAATTCCACACCTGTTGAGAAATTCTGAATTACATTAAAATATCAGTTGAAACCCTACCCCTCCCACAATAAACTTGTTTTCAAAGAAAGGTGCTATCTAGTTAAATGACAGGAATAGGAAGACTGAATTCTTGATTTACTTCTCTGATTTCCCTAATTTTGCAATATTGGGCTGTACTTTAAAATCCTGTGTGAATTGAAAACACACCTTTTCTCTTCTCTCTTAGATATACACTTAAAATTTACCTTCTCATAACATGACTGGAAACTTCTCTCTGTAACCTCAAGGGCTAGAAAAGCAGTAATACTTTTTAGCAGTAAATTCATGTTTAAGTTATACAGATTGCTTTTGAGGATGTACTTCTTCCAGGTGTTTTGCTCATAATCAGTATTTACACAGTAAAGCCAATACTTTTGCTTACAATTTTATGTCAAAGACTTTTAAATTACTAAGTACTTTTTTATATGTATTTCATATATAGTCCAAGGGAACTTATTTCATCTCATCAGCTGCCTTTTCATTTGGAAGGAGTTAGCAATGATCTATAATCAATAAAGCCTGTTTCTTTCAACAGCTATCCTCCTGTCATATACCCTATTCCTTCTCTCCTCACATCTGTTCTGAAAAATAAATATAGCAAGTAGCCTTAAAGTGACATCTTGTTGTAAGCCCTGGGTATTGCAGTGGGCGGCCCAACATACCCAGGGGAATGCTGAGCTCGGTGAAGACGTCCTCTTGTTCCCAGCCTGGTGCAGAGGGCCTTTGTTTAGACTCTACCTCCGGGTATTCCAGAGATCTCATTTCCAAGTACCTAGAATTTGCTTAACAAATGAATAAATGTATTGAATGAAAACAGTTTATTAAAGAGACATTTGTAAGCTTCTTGGGAACACTTTCTGGGTGGATCTATAAACAAAGTAAAATCTGGAAAAAAATACTTTTCCATTGAAATGTGAGGCCTGTTTAGTGCAACTCTAACCACTGTGCTACAGTGTGCAGTCACTCCGATTTCTCCCAGCACGCCATTTTTCTATTTCTAATTTAATGTTATGTTTGGAGGGTTTTTTTGTACTTTAATCTCTAAATAGAGCTATAACATTACACGTCTCTGGCAGAAGCACGGCCTGACTGCAGCTTTGTAGCCACATGTTACTGCATGACCAGTGGTGCAGCTGGGCTGACACAGGGACTGCTGAGATGGTGGGGGCAGCAGGACCTGATGAGAGCAATTCCCCAAACCTGCCTTTTGTAAGATCCCTGCAGCATCATTGTCATCTTCTCCATGGAGCCACTCTCCTCCCATCCTCACCTCTCCAAGGGACAGCTCCTGCTTTATGGCTCCCAGCCACTAAAAGATTTTGGTTTCTGAATAGTAGGGATGGGATGGTTGGTCCCTGCTGACTGACATTAATGGACACAGCAGGAGCTTCAAGATGTGGAAAAACAGTGGATTGATTTGCTGAGACTGATACAGCCAGTCAAAAGAACAGATGCTCTCCCTTCCCATGATTTCTATAATATGTATTCCTTTTATTTAAAAATAGAGAAACTTGCTATCACAGAGCTAGAGAATTAAACTGGTCTGATTCCTCTTCTTCAGTCCTTACATCAAAGAACCAGCTCATTTATCCTGACAAAATTTCTATTTCATTGCAAATTTCACCTAGATAAGGGATACACTTCCTTATAAAACAAACATAACATGCCCAAACCAAACCAAACCAAACCTTTCCTGTCTTTCAAGTGTCATTCAAAGATCTGCAGTTTCTGGCTATGAGAATGAATTTTTCCTCACTGTTTTAAGTATGTCTATTGTCTATTGTATGATTTAAAAGAAAATATAAAATATAAAATCCTAACTGGTCGTCTTTCAAATTAACTTTAAGCCTACCCCAGAATTCCAATACCACAGCAGGGAACCTGGAAAACCCTAATTAAGCTGGTAAGCTTTTCTTAAGACACCCAGGGCCTTTGCAGCAACTTAAATCCCACTTAAGTTGATTTCTGTGCTTCTGAGCTGGCAGCCGCATTTGCAGAGGGCCTAGAGTCTTGGACTGCGGATCCCAGATAATGAGTCCATGTCAGAAAACTGCGAAGCATGAGAGACCCTGGAGCTTCCAGGCTCCCTGCTGACAAGCTGGAAGTTGAGATGCTGGAAACACTAATAAATATGCTCTTGAGACACCCAACTCTTTCATCAGCTGGCTGCCCGGGAAGCTCAGGAGAGCCAGCTTTGCCATGCCCAGTCCCATGGCAATGTTATCTCCAAATATGCAAAGTCTGGCAAGGTGTCTTTCAGGCGAATCAGGTAAGTATTAAAAACCAATGAGTTTCAAATCTGCCCTGGAGGAAGAAGTTAGCTCCAAATCAGATATTCACATTAAATGTTTCCAGCATTGCACCCTCAGAAATCTTCCATCAGCTTCGTTTCACAACCCTTTATCCATCACATGGGTTCTAGCAGCAATTAAAAAAGAGCATTTCTGACCAAAATACTCAATGTTGTTTTTCACTTCATCTTATTATGCACAGCCCATTTGCTCAAGTATCATTTGACAAGGAACTGAACAGACTTTCAGACCCTCAAGATCCCTTTTTTCCTGACAGCTAAAATATTAATAGGTAGCTATGATTGCATTTATTGACATCTCACAGCACATCCTATCAGTTACATTAAAGGCAGCATACAGTAGATAACAGAACATAAGGCAAGTCCTGACACAAGGCATGTATTTGCATGATCAGGGACTGAGAAATAACAATCTATGCATGATATCCATGTTACTAATGCTTCAGTACAGTGTGTAAGAATACCCACCTTGTCCAGGAGCCAGCCAGACATTACAGATACTTTTCTGTTGACCTTCAGAGACTGTCACTCATTTCATTGACAATTCAAAATAAATTTAGCAAGGCATTGAAAGACTTCAGCTAAACTCATATGAACCTTGACATGACAATTATAGCAGCTTATGCCTTTCAGAAAGCTTGCAAGCTGCTTATCATATTTCCTTTACACTATTCATCTAAGAGGCTCTAATGGTTTAGCTTGGCCAAAGGCACTGGGGTTCTTTTACTGAGCTGCTCCAAGGACAAGCCTTGATACTATTAACAACACTTATTCTCGTTAGCAATAAATTTCAGTCTACCCTCAGAAAAAACATGCAAGGCTCTCTGCAGGCTGAAGGGAAAAAAGCAGTAGTTACCCTTGGCCTCTGGACACTCTTGGCTTCCATGTCTTGTTTCTTCACTAGCGTTTTTAATGAGCATTTCCGTAACTTCTCTGCTCTCAGCTCCTTGTGATCCCATCTGTTTGTAATCATCTATAAATGTATCAGGGAGCTGGAGAGTCTCTTCTTTCAGATGAACAGGCTCTAAATGAGTGTCAGAGCTCTTATCAATTTTTCCTTCCTTCTGCTGGCAATCACACTCCTTAGCAGATTGGTCTTCTTTCAATTCCTCTGGCTTGTCTTCAGGGTCCAGATTTAGGCTCGATGCTTCAGTTACAGCATCATCATTATCATCATCCTCATCATCTTCCTGACAGCCACTAGAAGCTGCACTACTCTTTGCTGTTCTGAAGTTTGTTTCTAAAGTTTTATGGGCAAATTTGTCTTCAGTCCTGCTTAAGTGGCTGTGATCATTTTTCAGTTCTAACATGGTTGACATACATGGACACATTTCTGAAGCAGTTTTATTTTTCTGGTCAACTGGGACTATTTCTTCAAGCTCAGTTATATCAGGCTCCATAATTAAATCATCTTCTCCCACTTCATCTACTGTCACTAATTCCTCCATGTTAGCAGGATACCAGGTCTCACCTTCTATTTCACTTCCACTTTCCCAGTCTCGGTCCTGTTACAAAGACGTAAAGCATTTGAGAGATTGGTGATTATAGATCATCACTGTTAAAAAGTGGGCCTTGAAACCAGGAAGAAGTTTGATATAGCCATGCCTAACTACTCTTGTGTTTTAGCTTCAAAGAGCGATATGCCTCGGTGTTGTGATTTTAAACCTTATGCACAGGGAGAAGAATTGAATTATCACATAAATTTCCCTTTGTGAAGATTCTGTAACTGCCTTGGGGATTACAGTCTCTCCAGTCCCCTGCTTCTTGCTTTTCTGTAAGCAGTAGAGCAAGGCACCATGTGTTGCACTTTGTTATGCAATGGACGCTACTATGTGATCCCCAAGGAAACAAACCTCTCCCCTTCCTCAACCTCCATCTCAGTGTGATGAAAATATACAGAACCCCATTTGAGCCACTGTGGCTTTCACTCTGCTGGACTAGGTCCTCTGAATTCATACAGTGACTGAGAAAACATGGCTTCCTTCTGCGGTCATTTCTTTCCACCAGCAAGATCCCTCTGCCAGGGACTGTGCTGGTAGCCACTGGCCTAAACCTTAGGAAAAAGCAGGTTTACAGTTATACTCCAGGGTACATATTCTGAAATACCTCATACATGCAGTTACAGACTTACAGGACTCAGGCACTAATACTGGGTTTAAGAAGTCTTAGAATTAAAAGGTATATCTTACTTTTAAGACACACTTGAATCTTAGATTTCAACTCCCAGACTCCTGGTGTAAACATAATCTATTAATAATCTGTATTCTCCTCCTGTTTGGCCATTCCCATACTTCCCCTCCTAGAATCCTAAAACAGCATGAAAACTCTGTGAGTTGGCACTGCTCTTGCCAGGAGATCAGTTTTCTGCAGCAACAGATATCAATATCTTCCATATCTGACCACCAACCCATGACCCTACAGATATGAAGCTGGAGGAATTCCAGGGACATTGCTTTCCCCGATTGCAATGCAGCAGTAGGGTTGCTGTAAAGGCATTATTTAATTAAAACCAGAAACAATCAGGAGACTACTATCTGTAGTTCATAAGGCAAATGTTCTAAAAGGTATTCATCATAGTCCCCTCTTTCTCCACTAGCTGACCGCATCTCCTATTTTTGGGCCTGGTTTGCCAGGTTACCCAGCTCACTAGGGCATACATTCCTTACAGCTGCCACTGCCAAGAGCTATGTATGTGAAGCAATGTACATGGGCAAAGAGTAACTAAAAAAAGAGTTCTGGAGACTTCAGGAAAAGCTGTCCCCTAAAGCAGAGGTCAAGATAAGGCAAGTTAATTTAGACAACCTCCTTCTCCAACCCCTTTAAATGTTTTTTCATGAGGGGTTAATATTTCATTTGGGAGAACATGCTACCAAACCTGGGGTTTCAATCATTTTCTCAAATAAACTACACCAACAATGTGTCACCAACCTTCTCTTTCCTTGTGTTTTCCAGAATCTCTCCGGATTCTTTTCCTTGTTTATTATCTGAAGGTGAGCTCTTCTCTGGAACTTGCTCCTCTTTTTCAAGCTAAAATAAATACATATACACGTATAGCAACACACAGAGGTGCTCTAGCATGTTTCTATTCTGGGTTTAGAGATGCAAAGTCACTCACAAGGTCACATTCTTTATTTCTAAAGTTTATGCAAGTCAGCTAGGCTGTGGGAAAAGACCCAACAATAAATTCCATTAGCAGAGCTGCACAAATAAGAATTAAGAAAAATAATTTTAAATAAAATTAGAGGTGTAATTTATATCACAGAATTGGCTAAAAGACAGGTGGGGGAGAATGTCAATTCATTAAAATTTCCAGCCCCCACTCCTCTGTTCTCTACCCACATTTGTTATGTTGGCTCAGATGTGGTAAGGAGAGCAGCAGTGTTCAAACTCTGCAAAAGACCTTGACTGTTTTCTTTACTGACATAGGGTCAGTTGAAAATGGAGTGGCTTGCACAGTTCATACTTTGGGAGAACAAAACCACAGTACTACCTGGTATTTAGTAAAAGAGGGACAAGCAAAACTGAGTTCAACACATACAAAACTATTTCTTTCTTTTAAGACAAATTACTAGCAGTAGTCCCTGGAGAGGTATGTCTTTAGCAAAGCCACTGTAAAATAACTTGGAAAACATGCAGAGTGTGATTTAGGATGCTGTCTGACATTTCTCTCTGACATCTCCTCCCAAGGACCCATACATCACAGTGAAATACCAGCCAAAGGAGAAAGATGATAAAAGGTGGTACAAACACACATATCTATGACATGAGGTAGTGCTGCTGCTGGTTACAGACTAGTGAAATACAAATCTAGGAAATTCCACCAGCTTGGCCCCACATGAGAAGAATGAATGCAAGGTCAACTGGAAACAACTGAAAATGGCCCTGGCAGCACAAAGGCACAAGCAAGAGATGGAGGCCGAGCTGCTCTGCAGCCTCCTGTGCCAACAGCCCCAGGGGTGGACGGCAGCAGCATATCCCTGGGGGACACCAGGGGAGGCCAGTAACCAGATCCCCGAGGGGTGGGGATATGAGTATGGGCTGTACTGGGACTGAGCTAATGAGGCATCTTGATGTGTTCTCCCTCCTACTTTTTCCTAGTGGAGAATCAAACCCACAAACATTGCCACTTTATGACTGGAAGTATCTCTCCCCACATCCTGTAATTTTATAGGTGAGCTGATTCAGTGGTTCTTGCCATGGGAAGAGATTCCTGCCAATACACTGAAGGGAGTGGTGTGAATTATCCCTGCCATAGTTGAGGGTAGTGACACATGATTGAAGAAACAATTGCTCTGTTGAGTTATCCAGAAAGAAATGTTCCTCATTAAAAGTTCGTTCCCGTTTTAATAGTATAGCAACCACTTCCCTGCATAAATACTGCACATTTCTCTAAAGTATCACTTAATTCTCAGATAACTCAATGCTCCTCACTGGCAGTGGAAGGAGGTGATGGATGCAGAAAGAGCAGCTATGGGGCATTCTGCACAGAGTTAGCAGGAGGACAATTGCCCCTTCACACACAACCTGCATGCAAATAGCAGACTGTCACTTGGTTTTGTTTTCAGCTGTCTGTCCCCATCTCCTCAATTGTTACCCAAAGGTTCTGTGCTATACACAGAATGATAATGTCTATGTACCCAACACCACAATGGTGTAATAGATCTGCATGGTCTGGGCAAAAATACAGACAAGATGACTTCCCAAGACCTCTTCTATGACTACCTTCCCTGATTTTACAATGGAAAAACATTTCATGTCGCCAGCATCACACCCACAACAAATGCTGTAAGCTATCTCGGAAAATACTTCAGCATTTACACTTCTTACATACACTTTTAGATCTCTATTTACCTCATTTTCAGGAGTTTTGGGTTCCTTCACATCACTGCCTTCAGCAGTAGCATCTTCTTGGTCTTTTTCAGCTTTCTTCACTTTATTCTTATCACTTTGTTTTTGTCTGGAGCCTTCGGATACTTTGCTGTGCTTCTGTTCAGCTGCCTCCTCCCTGGCAGTGTCCTCACTGTAAGAATGCCTGCGTTCCCTTAACTTTGCCTCTTCCTTTCTCTTAGATCTCCCAGGCAAATCCTGAAGCTGCCTCTGAAACTTGTCAGATTTTGATTTAGAGGATTTTCGGTAATAGTCATCTTCCCTATTCTTGTAGCCAGATAAAGGATGAAGAGACCCAGGGGAACCAGTCCTTAAGTATTTTTCTCGGTGTCCTCTGCCTCCTTCAAGCCGTTCCTCCAAATCAAACTTGTCCAGCTGACGGGAATAATGTTTCCTCTCGTGTACCCACGTGTCAGTCCTGTCCCTCTTCTCATCCCCATTCTCTCGCCATTCTCTGCTTTCTCTTTCCTCTTCCCGTCGAGAATAGGGGGACTGATCCCATGCCTCTCTCCCATTTCCCCAGTCGGTCCTGCTGGTCCCCAGCGGGCTGTGTGGTGAACTGCAGGAAGTGAAGCTGGGCGTGTGAGATCGAGGTGACAGTGAGCGGCTTATGGGGCTGCGGGAGCGGGGCCTGTCCGTGCCATACCTGCTGCAGGGAGAAAAGGCAGCTGTAACTGGCTGACCACTGTTTACCAGTTCTTGTACACTGGAAGCTCATGGGGACTGCCCTGGGGACTGCGAACCTGAGACCCCAGGCCTTTCACAGGCATGCACTGCACAGCTGCAAACAGTGAACAGGAGAAAAGGCAGCGTCATAGCCAGAGAGCTTAACTAAATCCCCACAGAACTGTCAAGAATATATTCATTCATTCTTAAAAGCATCTCGTAGGGGCTTAGCATTAAAAGCTTATAATATGTTAATACCTTTACAATGACCCTAATGTATGTAGCCTTAATACTCACTCAGCAAGGGCATCTCTGACAAAATTGACAAAGGCCACCTGTTTAAAAGAGATGTTTTAGGACTGTGATTCCTCTCCAATTTTGCTGAAAGTTCCAGAAGTCAGAGGGATCAAAAATGTACCCAAATACATTTTAATTGGAGCTGCCTCCATCCCACTTGGTCTCAAAGCACCCCCAGCCTTTATGCTTTTCACTCAACAGGATGGAGAGCAGAACATCTTCATTTTTGAGCTCTTCACATGCCAGACATATTTTTGAGACATAATCAGTAGGAAAGAGTTATTTTCATAACATGTACAGTTCAATCAGATCTCTTTATACAGGCCCTGTACCTACTATTGAACTGATATTATATTCAATTAATATTGAACTTTTAAAAAATATAGACTATTTTATAAGTGCTATCTGAATAAGGAAAGCCAATGAAATAAGAAAAGGAAGCACACAGAAACCTTCTTCTACCTGTAGGTTTACAGACTTCCAATTCCAAACTATGGAGAAACTTTACCTGTCCACTTCACGTAGCAGGTCCCTCTCCCTCTGTGAATGGATGTCCTGGATAATAGCAGCCACATTCTTACCTGGTTTCTAATAAAAACAAAGACACTGTTTAGCCTGCTGCTCTACTCTCCAAGCTGATACAGGTGATTTGTCCTTCAAGAAACAGTATCCATGCTTCATTCAATTATATTATAACTAGAAATATTTAGTTTCGGTGTTGTGGTTACACTCTCTTCTGCAGTTGGCTTCTCAACAGCACGATCAAAGCAGTAAAATGATACAAATGGAAAATTTGCTCCATTACGTTGTAGCACTCTCTCCTCACACTTGGCTGCTGCTCTAACAGGCTTTGAAAACTAGCTTGTCTGTTACACAATCACTGCAGAGCATTTTCTAGGCACTGGATCTAAGAGGAAACAAAACAGAAAATTTTCTAACACAGAATTAAATATGTATAGCAGCCTGTCTCTGATCCTCTAGGTATGAACTGCCTTCTCTTGATCTCAGAGTTACTCATTCTGGAGTAGAGCTCTGAAGGACTATGTTTAGACAAGGAGAGCTTCAAACAAGCTAAGTGCAATGTGCATACTGGAGTGTTGATTACTCCTACGTAGGATGCACTACACAGGCTGGAGTAATCACAATTCCTCAAACACTTGGAGCACACACAGATGAGCAACATAATCATACAAGATCTCAGCAGTTTGTAACAGTATATAGCTCATATTTCCCTCTTTGTACTTTTATTTGCTTTCTTTCTTGTGCAGAGTAAAATAATTCCATGACCTGAAAAACTGTCATTGGAAAAGAAGAAAAATCTTCCTGGAATCTAGGCAAGCTATCACACTCTCCTGGGTAACCCCTGCCTGTCTGTCAAGATGCACAATCTCCACTACCTAACATCTGAAACCCTCACTGTGCCACGTTAGGAAAGACTGCCCTGATTTATGAACCTCTGGCAACTGCTTTAAGTCTCCTTAAACTATTATACACACACAGGAGAGAAAGAGACTTTTTCAAAGGTCAAACCAAACCATACAAGTTCCTTTCTTTTTTTCCTCAAGGCTCGTAAAAGGACCCTTAACATTAAATTGAAATGTTACAGAGTTGTTCTACGAAATAACTTTGTGCTGTGCTAGGTAATACAATATGGAGCTTTTAAGCTCTGCATTGCCAGTTCTAGTCCAAGTCACCATGAAATAAAATTACTCTCTCAGCATTACATGGCACTATATAAGCCTCTATAAACATGCTCACAAAAGCAGTGATCTTTGGACATCACTCAACTGTCCACAAGAGAAGTGTCACACACTCTACAGAAAGTTTAAAGAATATTGCTCTGGTTTGACTCTATGTTAAAACAAAAAAAAAAAAATCTTGCTTTATAACTTAGGTCATTCACAAGAAATACAAAGATATCAGTGTGCTGTTTAGTCATGTTACTGCTGCTTGCTTTGTAAGATTGTGCTATGGCTCAAGCAATGAAGCAGTGAAAAAAGCATTGTTCTGGGCTTAATACCTAACTAAAAGCATAGAACCATCTTACTTTTGCTGACATGTTGTATCTTACACATGGCTGTGTTTTAGACCTTTGTTAGACCAAGCAATGAGGGGAGCCTGCTCACAAGGAAGCTCAGATGAGATTTTTGAAATAATGGTATGAGAGGATCAGAAAAAATAGGGTCTCTTCCAAGAGCTACAATTTAGAATAAGAGCAAGCAGCTAAGTGTAAAAGATCGATAATATACATTCAATTATCTTTCTTAATTTCTTTTTCTGCAATATTAAAACATTAATAAGAAATCAGTAATCAGCAATTTTTTAAAATGTATTCTCCAGACATGCCATGGAAACCTGTCGCCCTGAAATTAAGCCTTCTAATTTGGAGTCAGAACTGTTCTGGTTGTTTTGAAAAGTCACTCTGGAGTTCCCACGAAATCCTTCACAAACAAGATGTGTTTTTCTAACTGTCTTGTTTTTCATTCCATTCATGATAAAAGAGTTTTTGATGGACTTCTGTCCGAACCAATGGAGATGGATAGGAGAAGATCTCCCTATCCAATCCACGGGGTCTCAAAGAATTGTGTAAAAGCTGTGAAAAATAAAACTTCCTTCTTCTTCTTCTTCCGACACCTCAACCTGTGTGTGTGTGTCTGTCCGTTTGTGCTCTCAAGTGACAGAAACCCACATAATTTGATCAGGAATGATCATCTTACCTTCAGCTGCAATTCCTTGTATCTTTTAGACATCCTAATAAGTAACTTGTCATCATTTATCATAGCAGGTTTTTCTTTGTAGTACTGTACCATGGCTTGGGCTGCTTCACTGTAAGCCATTTCCAGAAAGGCCTAGCACAAATGGAGAGAACTTTAGAATCTATTATGTAATAAAAAATACAAAGTGTAAGAGAGAAAAGGCAGCACAATACATTTTCTCTGGATTCTTCTCATGAAAAATGTCTTGATACTACAAAACTGGGTAGCCTGAGGCTGAAATGGTAACACTCAGTCCATTTTTCAGTCTTTTTTAACTGCAAATAATAGTTTCAAACCAGCTATTAAAGCCAACATGTGACCTTAGAAGCCAGTTTAGTTAAAAACTAAATGACTGCTATCTAATCTTTCTTGACTGGCAGTGTTTGAAGCCAGGCTAGATGGGGCTCTAAGCAACCTGTTCTAGTGGAAGGTGTCCCTGCCCATGGCAGGGGTTTAGAACCAGGTGATCTTTAAGATCCCTTCCAACTCAAACCATTCTATTATTCTGTGATTTTTAAACATTACAATCTCAAACATT
The DNA here is from genome assembly GCA_013400515.1 of Erpornis zantholeuca. NCBI lineage: Eukaryota > Metazoa > Chordata > Aves > Passeriformes > Timaliidae > Erpornis > Erpornis zantholeuca. The sequence continues at coordinate 397,747 of VZTN01015280.1, read as the reverse complement.
GTCCACTGGCATGGGCTCTCCATCCATCCATTTTGTCTGCTGCAGGAATATGAGAGAAGATATTCTACTCTTATCAGCTTACACAACCGGTACGCTTAAGCTACTTAGAGTAGACTTAGGATACTATAAAGAATAAGAGAAGTCTGAAAGTAACCCTGACAAATAGTTGAGAGAAGGCAGACAAGTAATTCACTAAAAAAAATGAAGTTAGTAAAAGTACAGTTTTATGACACTTTTTCATTGAGATTTCTGGGATATTTAAACAAGAACTGTAAGTCAGTGGTCATGTTTACATCTTCATCTAAGCCAGTGACCACCAATTTTTTTTTACTTTGAGAGTGGGCTTCATTTATTTAAGTTTGTATTACTAAATAAGAGGTTTTCCCCAAAGACTCTGTCTTCGTGTCTATATGTCTTCATAACTTTATGTCCTTATGCCAATAGATGTCAGTGCTGGTAACCCCAAATGTACAGTACCTGATTAGTAGATTTCATGAGGATATAGTTGGTGACCTTTCCAAATGGGAGGCCCAGATTAATGACATCATTCTCTGTGCAGCTTCCCTCAGGGAGATTGCAAATGTGAACAACTCGACCCAGCGTAGATTTCCTCTGGGGAAACTGGGGAAAAAAACCCAATCTCAAACCAATGTTTTTCTCTTAGGTATTCTATCCACTAGATAACATCTTACATTTCCACAAAAAATTAAATGCTCTATGTACCTATTATTAAGAAAAAATATTCTTCAAAAATTTGCATTTTCACATCCTGGTTTAGAAGTGTAATTGGGAAGGGAAATGTTTAGCTGCAGTTCAGGTTGCAGTGGAGTCTCCATCCCTGGACTTTGCAAAGTCCAGAGAGGATTTCTAGAAGGGAGACTGTCCTTCAAACAGGATTAATAATATTCCTGCAAAAACTAATTGCTCACTGCAGTCCCTGCTGAATTTATGGATATTAGAAATCAGTTTGGGTGACTACATGGGTGTTCAGGGTAGCAGAGACTGAATTTAAATCCTTCTTTGTGGACCAGACTAGGCCAGGAGTAAAAGTGATCCCACTTAACTTGTGAGAGGACACACAGCTGTACCTGGGGGTAGAAAACCTGCTACCCTCTCACTGCAACAACACACAGGAAGAGAGATTCCCCCGCTGAGGGCACAGTGAGCACTGGACATGCAAAGAGGCAGAGCTCCTGAACTGGGCTGGCACAGGCACAGAGCACTGGAGTGGTGATCACTTCCCAAGGGTGGAAGTCTATTTTAGAGTGCTGGGGCAGTTCTGAAGGAGCCGCCCATCTCCCTGACATGGAAAGCAGGCTCTACACTCCCTGTGCAGAAGGCATCAGGGTACAACCAGAGAGAAAGTTAATTTACTACAGCTAATGACAAGCAAAACATCACTCACATGGGATTAAATCTTTCCGGACTACCTGCATATGTATGACCTCTGCACTAGGATTTTACTGAAGAAGTAACTCTACCTTCAGTTAAAATTGTGCCATTCAGGGGAAGATGCAAATCATGTAATCTTGTGGGATCAAGTTCACCAGAGCCATCACAAATGTTTGGCTTGTCAGCAAGTTCACAAGTTGCAGAGCTAATGTTATCTTATTTACACCTCCATCCTGCTGCCTTCCTTCCAGACTTCACCACTTAACCATTTGTGTATTTTTGCTGCTTTAAGACCCTGCATTACACAGTGATCTGCTACTTAGCTTGTGTCTCACAGAGCCCACCCAGGTGCATGAAGTAAATCAAAGAAGTGAAAAAGTCCAGAAGTAAGGTATTTTTCTAGCAGAAAAAAAACAAAGACCTGATCCTGAAAAAATGATTAAACAACTCAACTCCACTTGAACAGAAAAGATAGTCATGTCTGCACGCATCTGCCAAGGCAGCATGTAGCACAGAACAGAAGAACACAACTACAGTTAGAGGAAAAGGAAAAGGAAACATCAAATGCAGTCCCAGTGTAAGAACAGCCCAGGTCACCAGTCAACTCCTGTTTGTTTTGTTAGATCTAATAAAAGATGGTATGTAAGAGTCTATGGGACTAGAAAGGCTCAGCTTTTCCCTGCCTTGGCTCCAGAGTCCATGTTCCCACATACAGCCCTCAGTACATTAAATCAAACAACTGTAAGATGTTGCCACTTCCCCACAATTGGCAATGGCTTAAAATAAAATGCTATGCCATAAACCTGCTGTAGTTCTTGATTAAGAAGTGGTCACATATTCATGCCAGAAGTCAAAAGGCTGTACCAAGCAATGATCTTGTCAGCTGATTGTGGTTAAATGGATCCATTCATTAAACAGAGCTGTAAATCATGGCCAGAAAAGGCAAATACACCTTCCATATCTACAATCAGGGAGTTAGATGAGCTGTTGCATGCCAGATGTTGAATGTAATTTTCAATAAGACTCATCTTTCTCTGCAACCAATGTCTGCTGGAGTTACCAATGGAGCTGCATGGCTTTACAAAAAAAAAAATTAAAAAAAAAAAAGATGCACAGCAGCAAAATGCACTTTGTATTATTTGCAATGTTATTTCACCCATGCAGTTTGGTGATTTTTTTTATTATAGCTTTTTTTTTATTTGTTGTTGTTGTTGTTTATTGCTTTTCAAATTCTTTATCCCTTTCTTGAGCTTGACGTGAATTTTTTCTAAAGACAGTAAGAAACTGCCAATCTCATCCCTCCAGTGCTAATGGCTCTCCACACCCGAGTGAAGACTGGTAGCACTTGCCTTCTAAAGAGGGATAGAGTTATTTGGAGATGGACAGCACAGAGCAAGCTCTTCCAGAAATCTGAACACTTTGTTTATGATTACATGCAGGGTCAAGTGTAATCTCCTACTGCTCAGTTAAATGGCAGGAGCTTAGCTGAAAGTGAATACTACCGTGCAAAGGTGTAATAAATTATAAGCCACCTGGGTTGAAGACTGAATGACAGCTGGCAAACTCAGTCTTAACACCTCTAATATAGCTCCCTGTTCATCCAATGAGCTTCTGAAGAAAAAAAGGGATTTACAGCGTCCAGGAAAATCAAAGTTATTGTTTCTGTTATGTCTCAAAATACTGCAGGTCATTCAGAAGGAGGACTTCTTCAGGCAGCTTAAATGATAAATAGTGACAGATTCTAAAGAGAAATGACACTGGTATTAGCAGCAATTTCATTTGTTGCAAAGTTGACAGACATGATGAAAAGGAACATTCCTCTGCACCCACTGCTAGTCCACCTCTGACCTTGAAGGCAGCTGTCATGAGCAGCTCTGCTCTTTGCTTGCCTGCACTCTCAGTGTCTGTGACAGGCAGAAGCTGAAACCCCTTCAAATAACCTCTTGCACAGTAAAACTGCATGGTAGAAAATTGGTTGGATTAAGGAAATCTGGGTGACCTTTCTGCAAGCAGTGCCTGCTATGAACTGGAGTGTCACAGGGACACAACTCGGCCTGGCTTTCCAGAGTGTCTGAGACCACATCAGGAGAGATATATACATAAAAGTTAACAAGGTGAAAACTTGAACCCCTGGATTACTGCTGCTATTCCATGAACGCCCTAACATAAGTCTTTGGTGTGCCCAGCTCTAGCTGTAACTTTCTGATATGTGATGAGTTTCATTTTAGCCCCAACAATTTTAAATTTTCATTATGAATATGATCTGCTTCTATTTGCCTCTTTTTTTCCTTTTAAAATCTTTCTGCTTTGTCAGTGTAAGAATCCCTTTTAATGTTGGTTCTTTTTTCTGGTATTTTTTGATTATAGAGCTAGGAATTCAAGTGTGCATTAGAGCAATATAACTGGGGACTGGTGCTGAATGCAGGATGAAGGGCAGAGACTAATAAACCATGGAAGGCTCCACATCAAGGCAAACTTGTTGAAAGGCTACCAGTGACAGCAGAGGATATAAATACTACACTAAAATAAACTAAGGAAAAGCTAGTCCTGTATAATGAACTGATCTGGGACTTCCAGGCAAATAACAGTGAAGCTGCAGCTGCTATCTTTGCCACTATTGCTACCTGGGAGAAGGACCACAACATGAGAGAGGCAGAGAGAAATTGCTATGAATAAATAACTGGAGAGAAAGAATGTTGCTTGATGGGGTCAATACTGAATGTAACTAAAAACTAATCCAAATCTTCCTTCCAAGCTGAAGCTGACCTTCCTGGGTCAAAGTCTCAGACAATGGGGGAAAAAAGTCAGTGGAAAACACACACAAACTTGTTTACCCACCTCCCCAAATAACCCTGACAAGCAAATGACTTTTAGCACTGGAAAAAAACAAAAAAAAAAGCTACAATCAAGTTCATATTTGGTCAAAATTAAGCATATAAGAACTGCAGGGAAGTTCACATAACAGAGTAAATGTTCAGATTATTGTCTAAAAGAAAGCCTTCAGTGTTTTAATTCAAGCAGAAGTGGCTTCCACAAGAATGTCAACACAGACATCAATTTGCTTAGGTACTCACTCTTACCCCTGATGGAGGAGAAGAAAATGTAGGACCTTGCTGGCCGAAGGATCTTGCTGGTGTAGCAATAAAAGATGCGCCAACATTTGGTGGATAATCTAAAGATTACACACATTTCATTAAAATCTTGAGTCATATTAATCTCATTAATGTGCTCAGTAAGCAATGCCCCATTTACATAGTAAGTAGTTTCATATTCTCTACACCAAATTATTTGTACTATGAAAACAAGTTATTGTTTGAAAGAAAAATAAATTCATATTTCAAAAGGTACAGTATTGGCTTTTAGCCTTTTTGTGCACAACTTCTCACAATTTTCCCTTGGAAACTTTTCTCACATTTCATTTGAAAACCCCAGTTCTCCTCAGAGACTAATTTCCCTTTCAATTAAAAGAAGGGATTTTAACTATTGCATATACAACCATTCACCTTCGATACTAGATGGATTGAAAACTGCTGCATTATTTGGTGATAAATGCAATGTTCCATCTGCTGAGCTTAACATACACCGGACACCAGTGCTGGAAAAGAAAGAAAAGAGCTTTAGAAAGATGCATAATGTGCCAAAAATATTAAAGCTTAATTGTTAGGCAGTAAATTCCTGGTGGAAAACCACTGAAGTAGGGGATGTTCTACTAGCAATTCAGTTTGAAGAGTGACTCTGAAATAATACTTACTTATCTGAAAAAGCCATACATTTTTGAATGTGAAGACTTCCCTTAATGTGTTGATCCCAGTCCTATGTTGAAACAAAGAGACAATGAACACAGGAAAAATCCTGAGATAAATTTACAAGAGATTATTCTTTCATTTAGTTTACCTTATTCTAAAAATAATACTGAGATGCTGAAGATCAATCTGTGTGATGTCAGAGCCAAGTGCACCTTCCTCCAATGCATTTACTGATTCATTATTTGAACATTAAATTACCAATTACTTTACAAAAGAGAGGCTTCTCTGTATTAGCTTTTAAATTTTAAATTAATAAATTAAGTTATTTCACTCTTGCTGAAGACCTCATCCTGCAAGGTGCTAAGCACCCTCAACTCCTGCAATGTCCATAAAAAAGGCATTCATTATTCAGGGCAGCCAGGATAGCACTTATTATTTCACTACATCAGCAACATTTGTCAGAGTGCATTTAGCTATTTACATTTCTATGATCCAGTGGAGGCAGTGCATTAAACATCAACTAACAGATCCCCCAAAACTCTCTGCAATGACATTCCTCCTGCCCTTTTTACATGTTTAATGAAAAAAAAAGAAATTCCCAGCATGCCCAAGACAGGGATTACTTTAGCCAACCCTGAAAGCTGCAGTAACCAAAGGAAAACCTTTTGCAAGCAGTTGTTAAAAGAGCAAAAGCTAAACATGAAAGCAAATATATTCAAATATCCCAAACCCCCAGGGTGTATAGCGATCAGGTACTATTTAATTTGCTGTCCATTTTCCATTCTACATACATGCTGTTACAATTTTATTGTCAGGCCATGACCATCAGCATGAGAACACATGCCTTTGTGGTTAGGTGCTGGTCCCGTGATGTAACAGAAAAGGTCATGAGGACTTGTTGAGCAGGGCTCACCAGGAGGCCAGAACAACCATGGATGGCTGTGGGGCTCAGAGGAACACTTAAGAGGCCTTCTCCAGACCTGACCTATATAACGTGACCTGCAACACACTGCCTGGGAAACTGGGAAGCTGTTTCTTGAGGCTGAATTTGGAGCTCCCTTGGCAATATGAACAGAAGTGAGAGAGAGCACAGTTTGTACCACAGGTGCTGAGCTTCTTGCTTCCAGGTCAAAGTCCCTGGGGACCTTGAGCCCTAAATTTTCCTGTGAGATACCAGGAAGAAAAAATTCCTACAGAGCAATAGTTAAAATAATATTATCAAAAAAAGGTGATGGCTTGTTTAAGCAAGCTGCTTCCATGAGGCTGTTAGGTGTTAGCCTGTGGGATCAGAAAGGGAGAAGCAGATGAAACTACAGACATGGGGTTGCAACACTGGCTTGAACATTGGGGGATCAGCTTCAAGCTCCTCCCCGCCTCACTCCGGGCCCATGAGGTGAGCTACAACCACGGCTCAGTCTTCACGTTTCTCACATCAGAGCTGTAATCTCACGATCTTTCACAGCAAGATGTGGAACAAACCCAGATCTCGAAGCCCCAGTAACTGCCATGAAACAGAGGTATCATACCCTCAGCAAAACTACTGCCCTTTGTTTCTGCTCCTCTGATCACCTCTGTGGTGATGAACACTGGCAGTGAGGGGCAGCAGGAGCTGGTGGCCAGATCAGTCACCTGACAGCCTGTTCAAGGGTCTGAACCCTGCCTAGGGACACCTTCAAACCACCCACCTTCAGATCGAAGATCTTCTTGTCGCACAGGGCGCAGACGTGGGGGAAGTGGAGAGGGGCCACGCCGCGGAGGTCGCCCAGCTGGTGCGGCGGCAGAGAGCGAGTGGGCAGATCGGGCGTGCCTCCACTGCGCTCCTCCTTCTGCCTCATGCGAGGGCTGCTGAAGCTCTGCGCGCTGTGGTTGAGGCGGCCGAAGGCGGGGGGGGCGGCCGTGCTGAACTTTGTGTCAGGTGTCGGCTCTTCGGGGTTGTACAGCTCGTTTCTTATTTCATACTGCTGCTGAGTCGCTGACGGCCACAGGCTGTCACCGGGCATGAGGTCAGGCTTGTTTTGGCTGGGGAAATTAGGGATATTTTCCCACTGGTTGCTTGTACTGCTGCCATGCAGGACAGGGCCGGGATCTCCTTTCGGATGGGAGCCTGTGTGTGGGTCGCTGGGGAAGGCCCGTGCTGCCCCATGCTGTGCTGCCGCCCCGTAGGACTCCTTGGGAAATGCTGCTGCCGCCTCGTGCTGCAGCTGGCTGGGAGCCCCAAAGTGACTCTCGTAGCGCGGCCCTGCTGCTGAGGTGGCAGTGTGGGTGCCACCAGCGAGGAAGCTGTGCTGGCTGGACTGTTCCCCCTCTGAAGCAAATGCCTGAGAAGAGGCAGTGATGGTGTTTTGCTTGTTGTACTCATAAAAGCCCCCTGTAGCAGTAGATGTGGAAGCACCTGCCTTGTTGAGACCCACCACCATGGGTTGCTGGCCAGAGGTTGGAGCCATGACACTTCCAAAGGGATTCATGACAATGGCGTTGGGGGTCTGGGCCTGGACGGCTCCCAGACCTCCCCCCGGGGCAGCTAAGGCCGGGCTCTGGGCAGGAAAGGCAATGCCACTGGAGGGGAACCTCGTGCCGGTGATGCTGCACCCCTGGGGTGGGCCTGCGGCATGGCCCTGCGGGGTGTTCATCACTGTGGGGTGCCTCAGCTGGTTGAAGAGCGGCTGGGACATTGCCACTTTGGAGAGCACCTGGTTGAGGACGGTGGCGGCAGCTGGGTTGTTGGTGACGGCGGTCTGAGCCAACTTCAGCCTGTGGAGTGTGAGCTGCGCCTGAAGCTGCGCCAGCTGCAGGCTCGCCGGCGAGGGGAGCAGGGGGCTTGGGGCGCCGACAGTGAACGGACTCTTCTCCAGGAACTTGGCAGCGCTGCAAAGGATCAGCATCTGGGTTAGCCGAATTTTCCCCACATCTACCTATGTTCGCCTCCTGTTAAAGTCCAGCATGGGATACACAGCTGCTTCCAGAGACTCAGTGTATCCAAACTCAGGGAAAGCAAAGGGGTGATTGAGAATGTATTCCTAGCAAGCCATCTTCCCTTCTACATCTACTTCTACATCTCTGGCAATCAAAAAGCTAATTGGTAGATAACTATACCAAAGATCTTGCTTTAAAAACCTTCATTTCACCCCTCATCAACCCCCGGATCAGATCTTCAGCTCATTTTAAGTACCCATAGGACCTATGTTTCTTATGAAGCCCAGGAATGGAGGCCACACAGGCCCTCCCACACCATCCCCAAATCAATTTTTCCCTTTTTCTACACTTCATGCAACCTCCAGCCTCCCTGCTAAGACATCACTTATGGTGATTTTGTGATATCACCATTATTCCCTTTTCCCACAAAGCAGAGGGATGTGAAGAAAAGTACATCAAATAGAATTTTAAAGCCAGCCCCATAGGTATTTCCCACATAGCACATCTGGCTGCATAAAGCAAGATGAAATATTCCACATGCATTTATTTTAAGTGTTTACAGTTGTCACATTGATCTTCACAGCAGCCTGTTCTGTAACAAAGTCTATAGTTTCCTTGTTGAGCAAATGCAAATATAGAGCAGGAAAACATGTGAATGATCTGCCAGAAGCAACTACAGACTGTCCTGCTGTTTTCCCTGCTCAGCTAGAATGTAAGACAAAATTTCTGCAGTGCCAGCTGGTGAAAATCAAGATCTTTACACTTCCTAGAAATAAGAGGTACACTGGGTGTTGTCCTTCAGGTCTCAAACGTGGGATGAATAAATGACTGAATTGCCTGCTTGAATTCCAGAGCTGGGAAAACAGGAGATGACTTTTTCAGGCTATGGTGGTTCCTTGATTTGGGAAAAATCTTTGAGACATCTCAGCAGTTCACAGCACCACCACCAAACTATCGGTTATTTTCACGCACCTACTGGAAAAATGTTATCCTTCACTTTCCACCACCTCTGCTCACAGACAGTACAGCTACTCAGTGCATTACAAATGGCTGTTCATTCTGACAGTGAGAGCAGAGAGCACTCACACAACAGGGATGTGGTCCAAAGCTCAATTAATTTATATTGTAAAAATGTATTGAGTTTCAATTGAGGTCTTTCAAAATAGCAGGAACTGTGCATCAACCACTACACAACCCTCACTGTTAATAATTGGCCAATTTGCTAAACTGCATGGATGAAGCTGTAGTTAATGATAAATGTCTTGTCAGCATGCTACATTTGAAAACCACAAATTAGGAAAACATCTGCTTAAATCCAAAGTATGACTAAGAGAAAATGAATGGGTTTCATATTTAACATTTAACTTCCACTAGCAACTGCAAGGCACATCTGTCTCCAAAAATACAAAATGCCGTTTGGATAAGTGCATCATTATGTAATGACATGACTCCCTGCCAGCACAGGCTGACACCAGTGCTCAGCTTCAGAGCTGAGGTGCCTTTTGTTTTCCAATGTGGTTTCCATCACTTACTCTCTGGCTTGCACTTACAACCCAGTTTGCTGTAAATTTGATTATGGATGAGAGTCAGGGCACAAGTACAGTCAAAACAACATGAAGGGCCTCACAAACCCCGGGCTGGGAGATCCTGAGGACCAATAAAAGCTGCTGAGGAGCCCGTGTGGTGAGAGATGTTCAACAAGCAGGGGATGGCACAATGGCACACGCACTGTCATTGCCACTGAGAGACATGGCACGGCCCTGAGCCTAGGCTGTATTTTGCCACCAGCACCTGGAGTGTCCTGACTCATGGTGTGTTTTCTGGCATTTACCACAGTCCTGACAATGGTTTCATTTTATAGCTAGTTATACCTTTTGTTCTTTAGCTAAGCAGCAAAACTCTTTTAAAAACTTTTACAAAGTGTGCAGATAAGATCTGTCTAGTGGTCTTAAAAACAAAAGCCAGCAGCATATAATGTTTTCAGCTCAGGAGCCACAGATGACTCCTGTTCCCAGCAATCTAATTCCTCTGTGCTACAAGCCTACGCAGTAGTGTGTATATCCTGACAGCTGCAGCCACTTCCCAGCTCTGACAGCTACCTGCTGGACACAGGCACAGGCTCCCTCTCCACAGAAACCACCTCACTTGACACTGCCACAAGCCCCGAGGCTGCCTCAGCCTCCTCATATTTTGACCAACTTTGGAGCACTGTTTCCAAGAACCCACCCAGCACACCAGTAGTGCCCTGCCAGAACACGCCCAGCTAGCCATGCCCTAGATGCTGGCTCTCCCCAGCTCTGTGCTCGCTCCTGGGATCTGCTGCTGGGTATGGCGAAGGCAAGGCCAGGAATGCCCTGCACAGCTGCACTGGGAGTGCTCTGGCCACTTCAGACGAAGAGCCTTTGGACTCTGCTGTGGAGCAGGGCAGCACCAGCTCCCTGTGCCTGCCGGTTTCATCCCTGGATTGCAAGCCACCAGTCCAAGGGAAAGATTTGGGCTGCAGAAAAATGAATTTTATATGAAAAAGCCACAGCCTCCAGTCCATTTAGAGAGGGACAGAGTTAGTGGGAACAGTTGCTCCCATGCACCCATAGGTTTGGGAATGGCCAAGCCTTCCAAATCCATGGCTGTTATAAATTTCCAGATTTCAGGGCGTTTCGGGTTGCAAAGTTTATCCTCCCACAGCAGAAACAGAATATTTTATCATCTAACCAAGGCAAAGAAGGAAGGGCTTGTTCATGGGTCGGTGGGAAAAGCAGATATGCAGATGGCAGGTTGGAGAAGAGCTGTACATAAAGCATCTTTTAGAGAGATACTCAGATTTTGAGGATTTCTGTTCTGCTATGAAATACATGGCACAAGAGATACACTGGGCCAGCGTGCACAGCTTTGAAAGTTTCTTTCTATTCTACTACCACAATGTTTATGTATTTGATAGCATAATTTCGCAAACAATCTTGCTACAAACTTACTAACCTGGAAAGTGCAAACACAAGGTGACGATAGCACTCAGCTAAGGTATTTTGTGGGTGCCATTCCCCATGCAGACAGACACACCTCCCACCCCCAGCACATCCTCAGGTTACCAAAAGGCAGCCCCCACCTGCTTGTGGGGGGTCCCTGCCACAAGATGATTGAAAGCAGCTGACCAAAGCTCTCATTCTCCATCAAGTGCTCAGGGAATTGGGCTGCGTCAGACAGAGTTAGCTCTATCCCGTGCAAAACATTCCCGATTATAAGGTCAGCAATGTAAAAAGTAAACAGAAGTTGTCCTCTGCAATTATTTCTTTAATACCCGCTGCACAGCTGGCCTACACCAGCACCACTAGGAATGCCAGAAATGGTGTTTCTTTGCTAAAATAATGACAGACAGGAGGAGTGCTACCACACAGTTTCAACAAAGAAATCCATAGACCAGACAAGTTTTCTCACAGCTCTGAGAGACAGGAGTTGAAATTGTACATTGAGATCACAGCACTCACAATGGGATTGAAAACACTGGCAAGGTCATATCACCATAAATCAGTTCAGCCCACCTGCTATCCCTGTAATCTTTATTATGCTTTTAGCATCCAGGAACAGTGTCAGAGGTAAGGTATGTAGATGGCTGGATTATTTGAGCAATCCTGTCTACAAGAGTGATGAAAAGGCTCGGCAAAAACATGTCTATTAGAAAAGACCAACAACCCAGAGCTTCATTTTCAACTGGAAAAACTAAGGATTTCAAAATTCTGCCCAGCACATTTTGAAATTAAGAAATCAATCTAAAAATCTGGACTAATAAATTTATGATCTGAGTTGCAACCCTTTATATACTCACAAATATTTGAAATGCCACACAGGGTGTGAATTTGAATACTTTAAAAAAAAAGACTAATTCATAGCAGTGCAGAATTTTTCTTACATCTTCCATGAGTCTTGCATATCTTCTAAGACTTTTGCATTCCCTCCCCTGAGACATTTGCCTTTACATATAATTACTCCTACCTGTTAAAATATTTGCATGAGAAAGTTTTAAAAATTTTTGTTCCGAAATGTGCCCTTTTTCCCCCAAGCTGTCTGTATTACCATGTTCAATTTCAAAATTAAAATGACAAGGACATTAAGCCGTCCAAGTATCCTAAACATATCATCACTCTACACTAGCCAGTATTATATTTGAATGTGTGCAGTAGCATGCTGGTTTTTCTAAAGCTGCTTCTGAATCAATTTTTCTAACAGCTAGCAATCTTTAAATTTATAATCCAGGACTCTTGAATACACCACACAATTTCCTAATTATGCACAAAACCATTCTGTAATACAGAAATGTGAACACCCCTTCTCTGTAATGTATTGCTTATGCGAAACATATGGGGCTGCCTTCTCTACACTCATACAAAACAATTGCCACTATATTAAAAAAGCAAATAAAAATGCCTTAAAAATATACAAATCAACTGTTTGATGATGAAGTTGGCAAGATCTTAGGGGTAGACCTAATTTTCAAATAAAAATGCATCATTTGACAGTACTTCGTTAAAATTACATGTTTGTATGTGAGGAGAATCCTCATGAATACAAGGAAAGTACAATGTTATATTTCAAACACTGGTAGGAGTAAAGACACAGTTCAGCAATCTCCACAACTTATATTAATTATAATAATAATTAATTATTATAATTACATTTTATGTAATGCCATCTATGTTCACTTTTGCTTGTTGAATAAATCCAGCACATATGCCAACAAAGACTGGATCATTGGTTAAAAAATGAACACAGTATTTTTTCTATACCCGGAGACTCTTTCTGGCTGATACTAAATAACTGTTTACTTTCCCTTCCACTCCACAAGTAGTATTTTCTTTTTGTTTAAGTAGCATAAATTTCTTGGTCAGAAAAGCTTGGAAAGACTGATGAAAGGAGAAAACCCTTTACCTTTATAATCTAAGCTCTGAAATCATCTGCCACCAAACTTTTTCTTTCCTGAGTTCTGGTTAGAAATGATAAAAAAAAGAGATCATGTTTCTCAGTAAGTTCAGCTAATGATGGGGAGCACTAAAAACCTTAAGCTACTTTAATTCATGTATAAGCTGCAAGTAAAACCTTCTTATCCCAAATAACGATTTCTAAAGCCCTCCATTACACTACTGAGAGAGGAAAATAAAACATCAGCCAATGTATACATGCGCTTTGCCAAGTGAGTTTTGCGTGTTTGGCAATGCTAAACTCTACTATCTGGACAATCATCCAACCTAACGGTTAGCTAGAAGATGAAATGTAAAATGTTATCACAGAGCTGCTAACCCCCATGTTTACAAAGGTAATGGGAGTTAAGTGCTTGCCTCCTACCAAGAGTCCTTCCGCTTGTTTAAACTTTCAAGCCAAAATGTTCTCTTGCCAGGCAATTTTCACTGAGAAAGGAACAAGATAAAGGAGCAAAACACAGTAGCTTTGTCATAGATAACAGTTCTTTGTTGTGATCACAGAAATAAAATTGGAAGTGATCTTAGGAGGATGATTAGACCAGTTCCTGAAGTGCTGTGGAGCTGATTTTTTAGTGGATCTTAGAGAGATCACAGCAACAAGCTTGAGAAAAGCAATTTCTTTTCTAAGTTGTCTTGAGTTGTAACACTTTTCTTGAATTGTAACACTTACTCCATTTCTAAAACGGAATCTCTGTAGATTCCCAAAACAAAGAATATAAATATGAGAAGATGTTTTAATAATGTATTTTCCTTGGCCAATGAAAATACTTTGTTTTCATATTTGTGAGACTGTGCTGTTCACACAGACACACAGACAGAGAAACGATCTTTCAGGGGAGCAGACATTACTTGCTAGAAAAAGAAAAATCCTTTTACTTTTCACTTTTGCATTTTCTGTATCTTTACCTGCTTGCATAAAATGAAATACAATAATTAAAATAAAATTAAATAATAAATTCAGATTTCTGAAACTTCTATAAACATGGAGTCAGTTTGTAGACAGGCCCTAGCATTAGGGCTTCGTCATTTCCACAAAGTGGGATCAAGCTGAACAACCACTCAGGACTCATTTATTTAATCTGCTCTTAGGAAGCTTCTTTGGTGGATATTTCATGACCTCCGGGAATAATTAATTGCTCAAATCCCCTTAATTTTATAAAATTCCTCTAAAGCCTATGGTGGCTGTCTGCTGATACCATAAACCCGTCATCCCATACACACAGAGAAGGGCTTCTCTTACCTTCCTGTAGCTTCTGCTATCATATCTCCTCTGCAGTCATCCCAGCTCCTTTCTCTACACATTTTGTGTGTTGTGTTTGATTGCAATCCCAGTCTGATTGCTTTTGTTTTTAATAGCACAGCCCCGTGGTTCCCTCTTACACCCAACCCCTTTCCTGAAGGGCTATTGCCCAGAGATGCTGGTTGGGAGGAATCTCGGGAGCTCCGCTAGTCTGACTTCCCACACAATAAAGACTAGCTTCTTTACTTTCCTTGCTTCTTTTCACTGTCCAATGGATTGATTGTATTACCATTTCATTTTATCCTCATCAATATTGCATCCAGGTCACACCAGATCCAGTTTGTCAGGATTATTCTGAATTCCCATGCCGCCTCCAGAGAACTTGTAAATCCTCTCAGCACCAGCTTCAAATTTAATGGATACTTTGCTCACCCAAGTTATCAATGAAAGCATCAAATAAACTAAGGACTGTTCCCAATACGGGAACTGTGGTACACTTTCCATTTGCTCTCCAAACACCAGGAATTCAAGGACTTATTATCCACCTTGAAGCTCTGCTTTGCATGCTTAGGAGACAATGTTTTATCCTCCCTGACAGTCACTTCTGCTAAAAAAAAAAATGTCATATTTGCATTTGCAAGAATAAAAGGGTGGATCATCTCTGCTAACACTAACAGCTCTTGCTCTGTATTTCAGGAAGAGTTGTCTCAGGTTGTTGTTTAAAATCAAATACATGTTCTGGCTTCTTTATGCCAACATTTGCTTCTATTTCATTCCAGCTGCATTTAATTGCTAAATTCAGTGCCACAGAAAACAACTGACACTTACAACATGAGAATAATACCAGGTACCACCGAGGTCTGCACTAGCCATCGCACTTCCTGTGTATGTTACTCAGTGCATGTTTTATCCTAAAAATATTCTTCTTATATTGTGTGGAAGTCCAGATTGCATACTGGGATTATTTCTGCTTTCCCCCATGCAATGCATCTCTCTGTAAATATTTAATTAGCTCTTTTCAAGTAAAGTACATAGTCTAGCAAATGCACTACCTAAACCCAAGGCTCTATGCCATTATTTCCAAAACCAGGGAAAGTTATCATATTGTTTCACGATACTTAAATGTTGTTTGGTTTTGATGATGCGCCACAGTTTGTCAAAGACGTCTCTGAGGATTAGTGTGCACATAGGAACATTGGTCTATATTTTAAATTTCAGTAGGCAGCCATACTACTTCCTTTAGCTATACTGCAAGCATCTAGCTGCAATTGCTTCCCAAGGAAATGAAGTTGTTTATTTGCTGAAGTTAAAGAATTATATTTTTAAAAGTGTATTTTAAATGCATTATAAAACCTGTCACAAATAGCTATAGCACCAGATCGGTGCCCTCAGTAACATGTTGCAAAGTTCTAAATTAGCAGAGAAATCGTGTCACAGTTTTGTGGAGTTTTCAGGGCATGCTCTGACAGTCTGGCAGTGCTATGCTGCCCGTGCCTGCCTCCCCAGCACCCTTCCTGTGACAGCTCTTCTCAACTAAGCTTCAAATACCCTTTACTGACCAAAGTCCTAGTTGGTTGGGACTGAAAACCAGTATCCCAGCAGGGGTCCTATAAGGAGGGGTGTTGGTGGTCCCCAATAACTCAGGACTCCAACAGCCAAGGGCTCTATGCAGATGGTGGTGTGAGGGTGCTGAATGCCTGTGTCCCAAACCCTTCCTGCTCCTGCCCCAAGCTGCCAAGTGAACAGCTCTGGGCACTTGCCTGGGGCCAAGGAACACAGGCCTTTTGGGGGATGGAAAGCAGGAGAAAAGGAGGTATGGACCATAATGCAAATCCACAGGGTGAGCAAAAAGGCAGGGACAAGGATTAACATTGGCAGAGCCAAGTGACTCTGGTGGGAACGGGGCAAATGCACCCCTGCTCTGGGAACGTGCTGCTTCTCTGCTATATGACTTGGTGCTCCCGGCGCTGCTCCCAGCCTCCCCTCCGAAAGAATAAAATTCTGGGGGGAAAGGACCTGGAAAGCTTATTTTCATGTAATGAAGAAGAGAAAATGCAGACTTTAAAAAAGAAAAATCCAAGTCAGAAACACTTCAAAGGTTTTTACATGAGCAGATAGACAAATGCCCAACTGAAAAATAATCCCTGACATACAGTATTTACTACAAGAAATATTACAGTAATATCTCCCCACACCTCCTGCTAATATGTTCTCTGCATGACATTGTTAACCACTACAATAATAATAAGTTTGAGTGTATCAATATCCTGCAGTGCCTGGAGACACAGCTGTTTTCATCTGTATATTGAAAGTAGAAGCCATGATGTGGTAGGTGGATAATTCCTCATTTGAATAAGCTATTTCTATTTCACAGTGACATAAGAAAATATAAAAACCCTTTTACCAAGGTAATATCTTCAGTTTGTAGACAGGAAAACAACATATAACTGTGGAAAGTGTAGAGTACGAAGAAGAAGGATTTTTATTTCTAAAGTAGCTTCATTTGTGCTCCAAGAAAGGATTGCCATTTGGGGGTGGGGGTGGGGGGGTGGGGGTGGAATATTAAACTCTCCTTTTATTTTTAAGTATGAGTCCCAATGATTCATTTGAAAAGTTTAATTAAAAAGCATATTAGTAAACTAAGTCTCTGGGAGAACACTACTGACACAGGCTACAGAAATCCCATGCAAACCTGAGCTCTTCTGTTTGTACCCTAGGTCAGTCAAAAAGTGACAGCTTGTGACTACAAGTCACCCAGGAACATCACAATCATTTCATAATTCATCTAGTATCATCATCTCCCTATAAAGCTGTTTAGATGTTACGTGCTACTAACCAACATAGCAGATGAGTGCAGGAGCAGAAATGCTGGAATAGCTCCTTTCTGAAGTGGCTGAGATGATTCACTTTCTCTTTACCGCTAATGTTGAAATGTTAGCAATTTAAAGTAATAAATTGAAAAAGAAAAAAACAACCAAAACCAACCAAAATCCGCCAAGCTTCAGTTATTTTTTATTCAGATTTATGATTAGAAAACTAGAACCTTTGTGCATGTCCTAAGATATATATTACACAACTATAAACTTCTGCCTATTTTTTGGTTTTCCTTTTATGCATATTTTAAAACAACATAAATGTTATAAATTCCTATTGTGTAGGTACTCACACACACTACTGGTACACATAAATTATACATGAACCTTGTGAAGCCCCAGTCTAATTCAGCTGTAACTGAAGCATGCTGCAAAGCCTTTCCTGATTTCATTGTAGCAAGAGCAATGCTCCTGTATGCCTTTTTGGTTATATTTAATTTAAGCATAAAACATCAAAGAAGTTTGCTCTCTTTCATTGATTTCTTTGAAATTGGCCTTCAGTACTAGGCCATAATATTCATACTGTTACACAGAAGTAATACGCAGTGTATTTCAGCCTAGAAGCTTTCATTATCTATTTTGCAATGAATGTTACTCACTGTTTTCTTTAATGCATTCCAATTTCTATGCTAAAGAAATTGAATGTGAATCTTAAAAGATATATAGGAGGTTTTCTTTAATTTTCTTATGCTAGAGGGCAACAGTTGTATGAATCAGACCTGAGCATGTTTCTTCTGGCAGAAAACAGCATGTGCCAGGACTGCTGCAACTCTTTGGCTTTGAGAAGTTTAATTTATTGTCTTGAATAATAAACTGACACTCAATCAACTTGTGAAACAAAACATAAAACAGAATGGTGCTTAAATCTTGAACAGGAAGCAAAAGAGTTTTCCATAAAGGAAACAAAATTGGGAGAGGCATTTTGTATTAAATAACATCAATTATTTTGTTCTGTCTTTCTGTCTGCGTTCAGTATTAATTAGGAGTAACTGACAGTTAATATGCTCCAAGCTCTGCATGGTAAAATTGATTAGTATACTAAGACAGAAAATAAGAATCAGTTTTTGATGAAAAATATCAGGTTTCAGAGCACTGCATGTGGCAGCTGTGAGGAAGGAAAAAGTGTGAAGATATTAACCTATCCACAACACTGAGCTGGGCATTTGCCCAGTCCTGCTGACAGAACTGTCAATGGAGATGGCCGGCCACTACTTTTTGGTTGAGCACTGCCTTTTTTCCTCTAAATTTTTGCTTGATGGTTTGTCTATTTTTACTATAATGCACATGCTCTGCTCAGTCGCTGTTTAAATGTCTAAGAAGCTTACATGACAGAGGAAAAATAAGTTTCTGTTTATCCCACTGGGCTGCATAGTAGATGTTACACCTTGTGTTATTGTGTTATTGATGTATCTTTTAACTGCAAGAGACCCAGATTCATTTTTTTGTGTGAAAAGACATCTAAATTATTATCGCTATTGCTTTTTTTAAAAAAAATTATTTTATTTCATATTATTGTATTTATTTACTAGGCTTTACTTCGGAAAATAAAAAAAATCTCTTGAAGTATAAAGTATCAGTTAGAAAACCCCCAAACGATAATATGACAAAACAAACAAAAAATAAAGCTCTGATTCTTCTTTTTCTTTTTTTTACTCCAAAGAACTCTATTCATAGTCTAATGAAGGCATTTCCAAATTCAAATGTCTTTGAAATATTTTGGTATTTTGACTTCTTTCATATTATGCAAGTAATTCTTTGCCCGCTGACTGTAAACAATATTAATACAATTGTGCTTTGTGCCTACTCACGTAGACTATGAGGCTTATTACAGGGTGGTTAACCATGGAAAATCAATAGGATACAATTGGGTGTGGAATGTCTTTTAAAAAGTCTAAAAGCCCTTTATTATAAAAAGCTAAGCACGATAAGAAGCTACTGCCCAAACCAGATCGTATCTTTAATCTGAAATCCCAGTTAGCTGTTGCCGCCAGAGCTGCACTTGCCTGTCTTTTCCCTGCATTATGGAAAGAGCTGTACTTCAAACGAAAATTCTAAAGATCGTTAAGATACTCCACTTGGCAAATTAGTGTCCCTCCTTGCTGAGGACAGGGAACACAGACATTTCGGCATGGCGGTGGGAGGACATGGGTGACACGACATGATCTTACCTTCTTGCAACATGAAGGGCTGCCCGGAGCAGCGAGCTGGTGCGGAGGAAGCGCGGCCAGGAGCCGATGTCAGCGTTGCGCACATGCCTCTCGGTAACATCCCACTGACATTCTACCTGCTCTCTGCACCCCGATTATTTACAAGCTTCCTTCCACAAAGTCACAACTTTAGGAACGAGAAAAACCCACCCCAAATGGAGGACTGGAAGGCGGATCACGTGGCCACCAGGAGCCGGTCCCGTTGCATTACACACAGCAAGTGTGGATGGCAAACAATATCAGTTGATGTTTATGCCATATGTTCTCGATCTCTTCATGTATCAGCACCAAAATCCTGTTTCTGTACGGTGTAATGCCACGGGATCCTACTGCGAAGAGGGTCACAGTCTAATTAGGCAAACTGCAGAAAAAACACGGCTCACTAATGAAGACTGAGGGAGACTGACTTTTACAAAGCAAGCCCTTGCTCTGGAAGGCAACAAGCATTACCCAGCTGAAGTTTTAACAGTTTGTTAAAACACGCACTCAAATACATCACATTTTATCCCCTGAGCAATTTGTCCATATTCAGGCTGGCTGCTTCCTAAGGATAGTGGAGGTTTTTAGGAAAGACACTGTTGATACTTGCTAACTTGAGCAGTATTACCGCTCAAATCAGCTATCTGCCTGCTCAAACATTCAGCGAAAGGAAAAGTCATCATCCAGCACTAACCCACTACTCCAAAAGTGTACGAGCGCTGACCTGTGTCACAGGTTCTGCTGGAACTCCAAAACAAGAGCAAGAGCCTGTACACCTGCAGTGCAGGCTTCGGCAAGTTATCTCAGCAGGCTTCTTCTTATTGCTGATCCACCTTTTCCTTGAAAACCAAAGCTTTCCAAGAACAAACTCTGCACGTTCGTAAACCCAAATATATTATGCCTTACATCTGGGTGGCAAAACCAACAGTCTTTCCCATATTTCACATTATTAAAAAATTAACATAGACACAAAACCTTCTATTTTCCTGTCTCTGCTTCTAACATGACATAGCATATCTGTCAACTAAGAAATAAATTCTATTATTAAGAAATAAATGAGCTGTTCTCTCATATCCAAAGATCAAAAAAAAGCAAATATTCCTATTTTGCCACAGGGACACGAGCCTCTTCAGCCCATCAGACCATGTTCCTTACAGCAAGAGCTTTTTAAACTTCCTTTTTCCAGCATTAGTCTGGAAACCTTTCGCAATAGCACTGGCACTCTGTATGTGACACGATCCTTCTATGGAAGATGCCATTTCCAAAATTACCTTGCAGTAAAGCAAACCACAAACTAAGTCAGCCTGTGAGTACACACCTCTTACCTTTAAAAAAAAAATTATAATCCTGCAATTCTTCACACTCACCCAAAGTGGAGACTGGAGGGTCCTCCACCCATATTTTCTAATTTTTTCTTGTCTTCTTTCTTCCTTCCTGCACTGTGTCAGAGAGCTCTCCCCGCCCCTCAAAAGGCGAAAACTATTGTTCAAGTTTTGGGCTTTTCTCCAAATACAAAAACCCCAATGTTTAAGAGATGGCAAAGACCGTGACTGAAAGGGGAAAGGCACCCAACAGGTGGTCCAAGGGGGTTCCTTCACACATACAACTCCCATCAGGAAACAGCGTAAAATTCAGGGGAAGGAGAAGGAATTAGTAAAAGCTACAGGGCTTTTCTACAGCCTGTCACATCTCCCCCCAGCACAAGCACCCTCATGTTCTGCTCTGCATCTGCATTACATTAAAACAGAGGGAAGAAACACAAACCAACTTTCACTCGAATCTGAACTCTTCACTTCATGTCACCCTCAGGACAATCATGTGAAGCACATATGGCGAGCTCAGCCTGGGAACCGCATGGGGACCTTTCCGGCCAGGAGCAGAGCTAATCCCCACCACTGCCCGCACATGGCTTCATGTGACTGAGGGCTGCAGGTTCTCCCTGCCTGCAGCTGCTGGCCCAGGCGCGGGGCCGGCCAACTGCACCCTGTCAGCAGGCAGACTGACATTTTTTCCACCGAGTCAGAGCAGGCCAACGGTGAAGGAAAGCAAGGAGAGTAACACAGGCAGTTTGATTTCAGAAAACACTAACACACATGCTGCATGGCTGCTGATCTCTCTGAAGAGGAAAAAAATTCACTCTCTCAGTTTTACAGTTTTCCCCAACTTGCATTTTCATCTGTCATCAGATAGTTGAGTTTCTCTTCACATCCAGGGAAAAAACGTGCCCCAAAACCGCAGTGTTCCCAGCAGTCTGGCAAGTAACATCCCTGTGGCATGTCCCCACCTCATCTATCTGCTGAGCTAGGAGGAAAGAATAAAGAGAAAGAAACCAGCAGCTAGTCTTTTCCCTACTTGCCCACAAGGAGAGATCTGTCATTCAGAATAAATCAGTTAACATTCACTATTATGTGCCTTTCTAGCTTTTTTTGCAGCCTTAAAAGTGATCAAAAGGGATCAAAAATAAACATTATTTTTGAAAGGGAATGCACTTCAGAGAGAGACGGAGAAGTCTCTCAGCTGGTTCAGTTTCAGCTGGGAGCATCCTCATTGTTTTCAGATAGTCTCAATACCCACCTTCTTGGCACATGCGAAGTTTCCTGACTGCCTGATGCCCTCTGCTACGGTAATATGATGCTTTCAGGGGTTGATGAGATGAGAAGGGCTCACTGGCAGTCTTTAAATGTTAGTGGGAGTAAGGAAAGAAACCATTCAGACCACTTGGATCAAAAAATTAAAAAGCATAGATGAAGAAATGCAGCTGAGAACAGATTTTAGCTAGCAGTTGGCATACAAGGAGAGATATCATTGAGCCAAAGGCAATAATATATTTGATTAGGAGCTGTAAGTCCTGTGGTAACAGCTTTTCAGGAAATTTTGCTCTCTAATGCTCTACTTTGGGATTGTTGACTTTGTAATTCAGAGGTCAATCTTTTTCATATAAATCATCTAAGCATAATTTCTGGGGTCTGATATCTCTTCACATGTTTAAAAATCCCCTTTTATTACAGCATGCACAAAAATATTTAGATTCTGACCCTATCTCCAGAGCTTCTGGATCATAATATTACTCTTACAATAAACATCAGTATGTCATTTGGAAAACATCCTGAGAAGTCAGATGTATCAATGAAAGCCATGCAGGAATGTGACAGATCAATTTGAATATTTAAACAGCAGAATTCAGAAAAATAATTGGAACAAGATCTCCAGATATGGGAGCATCCTCACTCAGAGAAGATTACTGAATAAAGAATACATCCTGATATTTGGATGGAACATGAGTCTAAAAAGCTCTTGGCATAAACCACCTTCTAAAGGGTGGGTTTGGAAGAAGCTTATCTCCATATTCCACAAAAATGAGCTTCAGAGTCATGCTTCTACAATACCCAAGAAATAAGAGGCTGGCAGACAGAATCGCAGTTGGACCTGCTGTAAGAATTCCCATACTTCTATAACAATCAAAAAATAAGTTTTTTAAATGAAGTGCATTTCATCCATCTCAACTTCTACAATGTAAAACAGAACATTATTGTCCTCACCCAAGAAAGAACTCAAAAAGTTGTCTTCACACTGCATGCAAAAAATTCACATGTATTTTTTCTGCTTTTACTCACAGCCAGTCACTCCTCCTTAGCTCTCATCCTGCTTCATATAGCAATCTTCAAACTAATTATTTTAAAACAGGAAGCTACAATTCTTTTCATAGCCAGCATTACAGCCTGATTTGACTAGGACAGGAAACCGCTGTAAGGAAACTTACTGGGACTGGAATGAGACAACTTCATCTACCACTTTTTCATGATAGACAGGAAAATTGAACATATGTCTTGAATGTCTATATCTAAACTAATAAATTGAGGATCAGAAATACTCCACACAACTGTGATTTGAAAATGTTTGGGTGCCTGGACATCGACATTTTTGAACAACTACTAGCAAGACCATTCAAACTTCATAAATACTTTTTAACATGACATCAAGAAATAATGACAAACCTTAACATAGTCTTCTGGGATTATAAGTGCAGCTACTGTTAGATACTAAAACAGGCCCAGGCCAATATTTATAAATTTTCTTTTCTGTGCTCAAGTGCCCGTAGAGAGTAAGGCTTCAAGGATTGGCAGCATCAAATCTAACTCCCAATATATACCACTGAAATCACAGTGTAGGGCTGCTGCCAGGGTCCTGGTCAATCCTGGTCCCTAGTATCAGGGGAGATGAGTTGTAAAACCTGGGTTTGGGATGGTAAAGGACTCTCTGGGTCACATGCTATGAAATATCTGTGTTACACCTGAGGTCATACTTGACTGTTTAGTTGTCTTCTCTAGCTAAGAAAAACCCTACCAAGCTGAGATTTGCTTGTGTGTCCAGGATTCATGCTTCTTCTGCACCTGGTTCAAGTACTGTGCTAATCAAATGTTCTAATACAAGTATTTTTGCTGCACAGAAAATACAATCTAGCAGAGAAAATAGTTATGCCTTAAGCAGGACCAATAAATCCCCAGTCACCCATATGTGTAATATAGGCTGAAGTCTTCTCACTGCAGAGAAATGCTGGCCTCCTGCGCTCCTGCTGACTGCTTCCATCTAAGGGGAGAGCACATTTACTTGCTTTAGTGATGTATTTCCTACTTTTCTGTTATTCCTACTAGGTTTTGTATTGTAGTCCCCAGTGAATGCAGTGGTTCATTATCACAGAGGGAACTAATTTTGTGCATGGGACAGCAGGTAAAGATGGTGTCCATTGCCCAGCACTGTTATAAAGAGATCCTGAGCAGTTCTCATAGGTGCATTGGTTTTCAATTACTTAATTGGATTACGTAAAATCCTCCTGCACAACAGATCAGTCTCAAAGTCTCTTGTCAGATTTAGTAACAGTCAAGTATTATAGCTATGATCTGGCCTGTGGTGTCTGTCTTAGTAATACTTTCAGACACTTTCACCCTCTGACTTGTCTACTGAAAGCAAAGCCTTTGTTCATCATTGAAACTTCAAAGAGAATACAAGCTTCAAAGAGAATACACACAATAAGTTCTGCTGCCCACTCCAGCATTAGCATACAGATAACTTAGAGGGCTACCTAAGTGTCATTGACAAAAACTCAGTAACAAATCATTCAGTTCAGTTTTGTCCCATTTGGCCATACATCGCCATACATGTGGAAAAGGACGTGATCAGCTACGCTTTCACCAATACAGGATGCTGTTTCCTGCAGGACATCTGGTTCTGCTCAGTTATTTTCACCTAATGCAGTGCACAGATTTTATAGAAATTAAAACTATTGCAGAACTGCCATTAATTTGCAGCAGGAAAGATTAATTAATTTTCTCCTCTAGGAATGAGCATAGCTCAGTACATGGGGTTATGACAGCTCAGCTCTTCAGTAGCTCTGTCAGGAGCATGCAGAGGTACGCAAAAAAGCTCTTTCCCTGTCTTATATGTCGGTCCTGATGGGTGTGATGGAGACAGCCAGTCCCAAGTGCCATCTGCCACGCTACATGTGAGCATCACACTCTGCTGCCCCTTCACATGCCTGCCTGGATTAGCCAATGTCAACAAGATAGTTACGCCCTTCCCTATATGGGCACATGTGGGGCATCCAACTCCATGTGCACCATGGGAGGGACTGCAGGGATAAGACTGACAAAACACAGGCTTGAAGCCTTAAGAAGCAATGCCAATCTACTCCTGACTCTCGAAACAGGATCAGAGACCCTGAGAACAGAGCCCTGGAGCAGAGTCGAACACGCTGAGCACATTTTGTCCTGAATACAAGCCACCTGATGGCAAGGCATAAGACAACCCAGCATTTTGGTCCTGCCAGCCTTTTTGGTTCCTCATCTCTCACCCTCTCCAGGTTTTGCACAGCTGGTGTGGTGAGTACAGTAACCCTTGAGCATCTGAAAGTGATGCTCAGGAGGAAAGTCTCAAAGATCTCACCAGTCTGGAGCATCTCCAGGCGTGGTGCTTTTATCACCAGTGCCTCAAAGGCAGGAGGGAACAAACCCAGGTTGTATCGGGTCCTTTCCCTGTCTGTCACATGCTGTGTTTGCTCAGGAGAAGGTTGTTGACCTGAAGCGTGAGCAAGGACATGCCAAGGGTCCTTTTGGCCTCCTGGTCTCCAAGGAGGGAAAGAGGACAAGCAACACTAGGTCTAGAAACAGATCATAGAAAGGATACAAGTGTTTAAAAGTAAGCGAAATGTTGGCTTGAAGCTGACCTAAGGTGGTAAGGTTCTGGGTGTGGAGCAGAATATGAAATTGTCAGTAAGAACACAAAGAGAATGGTTGGTTTGAATGTATGTTCTTCCATCTGAGGCATATATCTTTAAGGAAAAAAAGATACTAAAGTAATTTCACGTAAATCAGCTGAATGTAAATGTGAAATATTGCATAAAAAGGACAGGAGAAAGCCTGAGACTTAATATCAATACTAACATCTAGGATGAGACATTTTAATAACATCTGCACTCTGCTTCCACCCAGGAAAACATGCTGATGCAGGCTGGGAAATCTGAGGAGCAGTTCATGTGATGCAGACTCCTGACATTCCCCCAGACATGACTAAGCTTAAACAAGTGGCATTATCTGGTGCATTTAAAAGCAAGATGTGAACAACATGATCATGGAGGCTTTTTTTGGTACCACTCAAAATGTTCCTGCTCGGGATCAGGATGGGATTTGTGAAGTGAAGAATATTATGAAGTTAAAATTTGATTGCACCCTTCATAGTCTTTGCAGCCTTGAACTTAGAAGAGAGCACTGAGAGCTAACAGCATGAACGTATAGAACAGTAATTCTGTGAAAATGCCTGTAATGGAACTGACACCATACCCTACGACAAAAATAACTACAATTCCTATCACAGAAAACACGTGTTTGGCTAGAAGTAGAGCCTAAAAGCAGGCACTCTTAATCAGTTTTGCAATACTTACATCATTACAAATACATTGGTTTTTAAAGTCTGCTGCCTCCAAATGTAGAATTAAATTGTAGGTCACCACAAATGTTATTTTCCAATCACGAACCTGAACACGCAAGTGAGCTTTGTATTTACCAAAAAGTGAATAAATGGAAAATGAAACCAAATGTATGATGTGAATCCCAGATGCCGTTACCCTGATGTGTGTGCTCAGCTCAGGACCACCAAGCTCAAACAGCACCTAAGCCCCTGTGCAGGCACACCCTAAAGGCACACATCAACCAGAACTCCTGCACCACAGTTTCCCTTATTTTTAGCATGGGATTAATTTTTATTCTACATTCATAGGTGCTTTTTTAAAAAAAGCTTGATATTACAAATGAAGAATTCTGCTTTTGAAGAAAATAGAGCAAAGAGATTATACTTAATTTTAAAAGATTTTCAAAACATATATGGTGTGGAGTTAAACACAGCCTCTGCAAATACAAACCAATGTATGTTTTCCATCTTAAGAAACTTGTCATTTCTCATCTTTCCTACCTAGACTTTTGCATTTAGTTCAGCAACTACTGGAGGTGCTCACTGGCTGATACTGCCACCCAATGGCTCTTCAGTCATTAACAAATTACAAAAAATAAAATCAAACAGATGTAATGCAGAACCAGTTCTGCTTCTGCTATGGGAACAGAAAGTGCCTGGGTAGTAGGACACTTCCACTAAAGAGATCTGCTGAAAAATGCCCATATAAAATACATGTTTAAAATACTCATTTGAGGAAGGTGGAAATGAAGCCAATTCTCAGAATTTTAGATGAATATTCCTTCTACCACCTCCAGCAATAAACATGGGTGAGTGATTCAGCTGATGTGGACACCTGCTTCTGCACTCAGTCCTCGGCCAGGCACTTCTGAAGATATTTCCCTGCTGCAGGAGAAGGGATAAACTGCCTCTTTCTCCTTCTTCTTTCTGACTTTCTACCTCTGGCTACACTTTAGTCCTTCCTGACATAAAGCAGATCTGACTGGCCCTCAAGAGTTTGTAATTCAAGGTGTGGAGAGGGAATCCAAGAAATTATCTTGTGATCTCTGAGTATGCATGTATGTATATAGAGAAAGTAAAAGGGCCTTCAAGAAGAGAAGAAAAATTAATTAAAAGATTGAGGAGAAATAGAAAACTCTGCTTCCATTTCTGCAGTCAAGTCCATGAGAGATTTCTTTGCCCACAGGTGGAGGAGACCCCATGGTGGAGAAAGCAATATGAAGTTTACTGTGAGGAAGAAGATGGGGTTTTACACCTTGATTTGCCTTTGAATAACAGGGGGGGGTTTCCTTCTTTCTCCGATCCCAAGTGGTCCTGAAAATGCCTCCCCATACCAGGTCATGACAGCCCAACTGGGTTTGTTGGCACCACTTCCCTCATAGCCAAGGAGCGTCAGATGGCTGCACTGCAGCCCCAACCTGGGCAACTCTCAGACAAAAACCAGCCTTGAACCACTCCTGACTCACATCCACCACCACCACCCATCAATCACACAACAGGGAGTTATGGTGAAGCCTTCAGGGAACAGGACTCCAACAAGCAAACAAGTGATTATGTTTTTACCTGAAAGGCTACAAAGGGTTACATGCAGCAGAAATATTATTCTGCATTATTATACATGCTACAAGATCCCAACAATTTTACTTTAATGCAATAATTTGATTCACACAGTAATGTCTAGTAACTAGTTCTTTTTGTCATTTTCTTGATAAAAAACAAGATGGGTCCTGCTTAATTTTCTGCATACACTTATGATGACAAGCATCTTAATGTGTATTTGCTGTGCCATAAGCAGTAGTAAAATTATTCCCTTGCATATAAACAGCAAATTTTTTTCCCACATGCAAATTATAAGTAGAAAAAAAAAAATTCTTTTGGGAAAAAAAATTAAGTATTTTATTCTGGACTCACAGCAGTTTAAGACACCCACAAGGAAAGCACTGAGGCAACAGAGGGGCTACAGCTGGTCTTCCTTCTGTGCGTGTGTGTGTGCAGGGCATCCTTCTCCCCAAAGTAGTACTTGGTGAGTGAAAGTGGAATAACCACTAGATGGGGTTATCTGGCTTCAGAATGTCAAAGAGCCAAGAGTTAAGAATAGTATAACAAACTCTGCAATAAAGCCTTTTCAGAATATTAAGAGGAAAGAAAAAAAAGGAAAAAGAGGAACAGAGAACCCATGCACTCGCTTTCTCCATGTCTTTTGCTGGATTAAATGAAAGACCAGTGAATTGATTCATATCGTGCAAGGGATAAACTGTACAAGAGAAAACAGTAGAAAACAGTATCAGATCAATATGCATATTTCCAAACTGACCTGAAAATAGTTTCAACAGACATCCAGGCAAGAGAAAACTGCTGGTGTATCTCCCTGACCTCCTAGCCGGTTCTCCCATCTCTCTTCTCTGGCAAGAGATCTTTTGTAGTTCCACCTGCTCTTTGTCCTCCTCTTGCCTGCTTGTCCTTTCTTCCACCCTGTTATCCATATGGATCCTCTCTTCTTCCCTCCAGCATCTGGTGGCCAAATCCTGCCACTCCTCTGCTTATGTATTTTTATCAGGTTACAGCTAGAACTTCAATATGCATCTCTTGTCTAAATTAACGGGATCCACACCTTCATAAGATGTGTGTGGCCCTCACCCCTTCCACTATGACAGAGCTCTTCAGGTGCTCCTGTAGGTCCCAGGGCATGAAGGCTCTCTAATTAGTCCTCACCCTCAAACTCCTCACAGCACTGACAATGCTCTTTCTTTACCACTTTATTAACTTTGGGGCCCACTTGCTCACATGTGCCTCTTTCTCCCTGTGGAGTGCAATGCCTTCTACACTAAAATCCAAGGTCCCTTTTCCCTCCAGCTTCAAATCCTCTTTTCTAGTATTACTCTCCTGCCTAGCAAGTGGCTAAACGATCACAGAACAGCAGAGCAGTGGGGGAATTATCCAGAGATACTTAAATATTTCATATATCACTTGAAAATTCCAGTATATGTCAAGAGACGGTTACACTCTCAAGTCAGACTCTTTTACAGAAGACACCTGGGGAACCCTGTTAGGAACAGAGACAGTTTGGGGGGTATTCCAAATAAACTGGATCTTCCTTTTTCCACACCTGAAAACTATTTACTTGCATAAGTGCTTTTTAACTGATATTTGTTCATATTAAAAAAACACATGAAGTCTTTTGAACTTTTCATTGATTGCTTTTTCTTGTCGCAAGGTAAAAGGTTACAAACAGAACACCACTGTTGAATGCTTTGAAAGTAGCTGGGCATCTCCTTTTAAAACACCATCGTGTAAGAGTGAAAAATGGTACAAAAGTAAAAAAAAAAAAGTTATTAAAAAGCTTCCTTAAATTTAATGTGGAAAATCTTGGATTTATTTCTACAGCTGTGTTTCAGAGATGACACGTATTTGGTAAGGCTTTCAAACTCTTGAGTAAACAAACAAAAAGTTAATGTTCAGTGTGCTTTGTCATAGCTTTCAACTTACTGGAAAGTAAAGGTAAATAGAAAAAGCACTGCAGGCTGTATTCCTGACTACCATTCTTTTCAGCCAAAGATAAAATATTTATTGATCTCAGCAGTACAGACTTAGTCTCCTCTGGGCATTTGCTGTAACACATTTGAGATCTGAGAAAATGTCGTTAATGGCCACATGAGAGCTACAGTGCATTTACAGTCCAATTCTGTCACACCACAGTGACAGAATTAAATTTTTCAATGTGTTTCTAAAACTTCCATACCTTTGCACTGGTAAACATTCAGTCAGGCTCATTACAGACTTAGGCATGCTCTGCAGATGACTGTAAAGGAGCATTTTGTCATCTGCAAGACAGCATTCCCCATGTTCTGGTCCTGCTCAGTGCCCTGTGCAGCCAATTAGGCTGTGGAATTTCCTCCCATCAGGCATGAAGAAACTAATTCATTGCATTATGCTTGAGCATAGCAGTATCTGGGTGGGCGCGCCTATTTACTAAAAGAATAACTATATGTGTGCATCAGAAAAGACTTTAGCTACAGCTCCATGAAAGATCCTGTGCAGCGATCTCTTGAGGAACTGCGGACAATACTCCCAAAAGGAAACCTGATTCTATCCGCGGAATTACAACATCATCCACTACAGCAAGGAAGCATAAAACAGCTCATTAGCAGCCCTATCAAGTGACAGATCTAAAGCCAGCTCCAAAGTCATCCACACCTGTCTGCCTTTAGCAACTGCCAAAAAGCCAAATTCCTTTGGGATTAGAATCCTTGTCTCCTTTCTACATTTGGATTTTATAACCCAAATTTGGTCCTGGGAATCACAGGTTTTAGAGCAGCAGGGTGCACAGTCAGGGTGAAAAGATAAGCAGATGCTGTAGATCCCTCCCCACAAATGAATGAATTCTACACTACTGTGTTTCAAATGTGAAAACCCAAAATGCCATTAAAAATACCCATCAAATTTAAGTAGTATTATTTGAATTAGCACAATATTAAGTAGTCCAGCAAAAAAATACACACTGGTACTTCTAGTACACCTGGTTCATTTATAAATGAAAATGCACAAGCCCTACCATGATTTTAGGACCTTATGATTTATAGTAGGCACCCTGAGGTGTTCTTTTGATGGAGTAAGAGCAAACTGTGTTAACAATATCATAGTTACTGTGTGAAAAGCCTTAATTATGATAAAACTGAGCAGAACTCTTAAAAGCAATCCAGAAAAATCTATTTTCCCACACCATGCTTCGCAACAATCTGAATACATCATCAGTCTCCCAGGATCTGCTTTCTACAAGCAGTGGCATTTTTTTAACATGCTTTACATACAGCATCAAGGGTGATCTATCAAGAAATTTGATAGTGAGTTCAGAGAAATTAAGCTAACAACTGACATGCACTTGTATTTGTCAGAGATTCAGCAACAGGACTACAAACGTCACACCCACATCATACAACTCTCTCTAGGAAGATGGGAACAGCCTCAGTTAGAAATCAGATGATTTTAAACTTCAGGAAATCTTCCCTAATTGTACTGCTAGAAAAATTATGATGAATAGATAACACAACATGGTAGAAAGGGTGAGAGGAGAGAGACGCAATTTTTTTCAGACATTTTAATAACAAATATCAGATCTCTGTAATGATGTCTTAGAAGTGTGAAAAAGAAGTCCTTGCTAATGCCAGCCCTGTTTGTTTTCCCTCCTGATAGCATTATTACCATCAGGATTTACTGCACTGTTACAGTGAAGGACATAAAACTAGATGCAATAGAGCTGTGGTAGTACACAGCTGTAATAAGACCAGCACCACTGATCCTGTACAGTAGAAGAAAATTATGCAGCAGCAAATTAAAAGTCCTCACATTGCCAAAACACTACAAGGTATAACACCGAGGCACAGCACATTTGCAAGCCCATGTGTAAGAATTTTTCAGAAAATTTCAGTCTTGTAAGAAGCAAAAAGTAGAAGAAGCCCTCTGAATACTTCCCTAAATTATTCTTTCCACTGCAGCAATATAAGCCTATTTTTAAAAAATATATATATTAAACTCACATTTAAGTTTTGATCCCAAATAACATTGGGTGTTATATATAACCTATAAATAGGTGAAGACATGAAAAGAAAGCCTAGGACTTTTCTGCTTGGGAGAGAGAAGGATTTAACAACAACCTGAGTTTCTTGATCATTTCACTAGAGCTTTCCCATTGTCTAGAACTGCCTTAAATTGCAATTCCAATTGTAGGCTTAATTAATTCTTAGAAGAAATGCATGGTTTTGATGTAAGGAAACGATACAATAATGCTGGAGGACCATTTAATCTCTCTCCTAGCTTACAAAGACTTGTCTAGCCAAAGTTTAAAGCACAATAAAGATCCCAAAAGAGAAGTCTGAATGGCAGCATCCACACCTGAACATCCACTTGCTTCCCTCCACTTCCAAGCTGGTGTGAATTCAGCAGCCAGCACAGACACCTAACCAGCATCTTCCAAATTTTGGAACAAGCCTGCATGAACAGGAGGCAGGGCAGACATCTGGCCTGAGATTGGCACAGGAATTCAGTAATCCAAAGGGTTGTGTGTCCTTGGCCCACAGGCTGTGTTCTTGGCCCACAGGAAGGGACCCACAGCCCCAGCTGCAGGATGCAAGTGCTCAGAAGCCTGTTCAGTTATGTACGAAGCAGAGATTTACACTGGAGTAAAAAGGCATATCACAGCAAAACGTTTGTAAGAGAAGGTCAAAGGCTCCTCATTACAGGTGGGATGCAGTAACTAATAAGAATCTACTTAGTAGGTTTCCCCTCCCTGCCAGAGCACTGAGACACTTCAGCTATTTCTCGCTCAGTGTTTTGCCTTTTACCTTAACAAAACATACAGAAATCTTGAGGAATTTAACCACCCTACCTGTGGTTTAACAAATCACTACCTCTGGTTAAGTCTATTTAGTATAAATGTGCTAAGGGGTACCACCTTCAGTAGGGTTTTTAGAAATAATTGCCTACCTTGTGAAGATAATAAAAGTCACATCCATTGGAAACAGCTGCAGGTTCTTCTGACACTTGAAGGGCATCTTTAAAGAAACCCCTGGGATCTGTAGCTGCAATACCCAGTGGGAGAGCCCAGGGTTGCACCTGGCCACTTGGTCACACACACAGTCTTTAAATTGATGCACTGCATTCTGCTCTGCACCGTCTCCCTGCACTTGCTCAGGCAGAACTTCAAACCCCACAGTCTGTTTGGGATAATAACTTAAATCCCAACCCATATCCCCCTTCCAAAAATTGTACACCAGCCCAATTCCTTACTTTTGTTTTATCTGTGATGCATAATCAGTGTTCAACTGCACAGTAGATGGCAGTAAATCTTCACTTGCTGTGTTAGAAACCGTCCAGCCTCCCTTAAGAATTTAAACAATTTGTGAATACATTTATGACTGTAGAAGTAGTCATACTTTACATTTACTGTAGAAGTAAACTCCCACTCACATACACAACTTCAGCTTTCTCACCAACCTTTTCCCTAGATGTACACATATGATTCTATTATTTCACACATGGTTCATTCTCAAGAGTTCTTTTCTTTTGGAAAAGCAATGGGATGTACATGCAGTTTAGTGCCCTCAGATGAAGACTGGCTCATTTCACTGTAAGGTAATCCAAAAACTTATGAAACGTTAGAGGATTCTTAATCACAGCTGTAAATGTGTTGACACACCAAGAGTGAGGAAGGGAAAAAACATACTTGGTGTTGCTGACAATATGTCAAACAGCATTACCAGAAAGACACAAGCTGCAGCATGTGATTTGGATGACACTTTGGGACACACGAATATATCTTGATTTAGATTTTCTGCCATAAAAAAAGTCCTCTTCCTGCCAAGCCTTTGCAAAGCTTTGAATCTCCCTTAAGTTCTCAAATGTTCATCATTTAACCTCTTTTACCAAAGATGCAGTTTCAAGTTTTAAGATACTCCATGTCCCAGTTCACAAAAGGTACATTTGCTAAAAAATTTAACAGCTACAGATATGTCTTTTAGGACACATGAAGCCATAAAAATTAAGCCAAGAAATGCTTTTCATAGAGGGTTTTACCCAGAACATGAATTGGTAGAGGTATTTCCAGTTCCCTGCCTTGGTTCTTGGAACATCATCAAAATGAATGAAGATTTGCTAGACAAGCATTTTGATCAAGTTCACAGTCAGCTAAGTGGTCGTTTTCCCAGTAAAACTGTAAAATTCACACCAGTGAGGAAGGCAGCCCTTTAATTGCCTTTCCTTCTAGTGTACAAATTCAGCTCATCTCCAAAAAATACTATTATGCCTTGTTGTGTTTCAGAGACTTTCATAAAAATCAGTGAGAAGCCATAAAGCAATCTCTCTTTATAAATTAATGATTATACTAATTCAACCAGATTAATAGTGTACTAACTCATAACAGTGCACAGAAATCTGGTTTACATCACATCTTTCTGATGGACTGAATTCCAAAATAATTTTGGTGCCAGCTCTCACATTCCCAAAAGTGTTTTAAAAAACCACCTTGCAACCATCTGTAGAGGTCTCTTAGCTTGCATCCAGCACTTGAATACTGACTCTCTGGGAATTCTGGGCTAGCATTCGAGATCAGTACCCTGGCATCTGCACAGGGCAGTGCAGAAGTGTGAAATCTTTGGGACTCAAAACTCCACCAGAAACATCTTCTGATCACGCTTCATTTATATGAAAGTCTGTCAAACCGCTCCTGCAGTTCTGTTTCTCATGAGCAGCAGCTGAATTGCTTGCACAAAGCAATTTGCCTGCTGCACTAAAGCAATTGCCTCTGCATTGCTCCAGTGTGCTGGGGCAGCAAGGACAGAGATTTATGCCAGGACTCACAAACAATACTGCCCTTGTACCCTCTCTGTTCCAGCGTGGGACTTCCTTGCAGGGCGTGGAAAGTGCTTCCAACAATACAACTTTTCTTCAACAGAATAATGTTGTAGATTCATTTCTCTTGTAATTTTGAAGTACTCTATACACATATTTGATCTCTTCTTTTTAAAGGACCCCATCAGGGAGGCCTAGCAGAAACAGAAGGGAAAGAGAAAGTTGCCTCTGAACACCAGTCACCACACAGATGAGCTGGATGCAATGCAGTATCTGCTCAAACCGAAACTGCTTGAAGCCAGAAAAAAAGTTAAGAGGAAATTATCCTTTAGATGTTCACAACATTATTAGAAGAAGAAAGAGGAAGAACCTGCTTTAACTCTACCAATTTAGTCCTTATTAAGAAGTGGGGTTTGCAAGAAATCTCAGTGTTTTCAAGAAGCCTAACAAGAACATGAAGGTTGTACCTGTGAAAGGTCTCAAAGCTCTGAATTAAAATTCACCTCTTTGGTCTATCAACAGCAAATGCTTCATCTCCCAGCCCTAGGGCAAAGCCCACTGGCTTCACATTATTTCACAACATATACATTCTCAGTAAAAGCACAGGATCCTCTACACCACCAGAGCAATTCCAGCCCACGACTCTCGTTCAGCTCAATGTAACCTGATTTAGGTGAAGCACAGAGGAACCTTATCAATTGTAATCTGATGTTTCACAGCTTCCGATCATCTATCTCCCTTCTCAAATGCTGAGCTGGACACCTAAAAGGGCCATAAACTTTAGATTGCCTCATCAAATTTTTATAAAACCCCCTCACAAATAATCTAGTATCTTCAAAGTGGCATTATCACCCATGATTAGAGCTTAAAACTTGCTGAAGAAAAAGCTGTAATACATTATAATTTAAAAAAAAAATTAAATCATGTCACTCTTTTCTTACCCACTAATTCTTCCAGTCCACTTAAGCATGTGTTTAACTTCCAGTGGGTTATTGATGGGTTTAAGGCAGTGGAATAAATCAATTAACCATTTCTGTTGCTTACAGTATAAGCAATACTGGAATTCTTTGGTTAATTTAGGCCCCAAACACTACACATCAATGAAGCTCTGTAGTATGAAATTATATTTACACATTTACTGCATTTGCTTCACCCTCACCATAGGATAAAGTGTTCAGGAAGAAAAAGCAAAAATCCTTGTGGTGACGTGTACACACTCATTCTGGAGAAGATAATCTTTCAGTATGAACAAAATGAGCTAGATAAACATCTCTTCACACTCCAGTAAGTCATGAGCCTCCTTCACATCAAAGACAGCACACAAGAACTGAGTCATATGCAATATTTACAGGATGTCCACTTGTCTAGTAGAAATGTCCCTACAGAACCTAAATATCTTCAGCCTGAGAGAGAACTACAGACAATACACCGATACTGCCACACAAGATCCAGACACTCACAGACTTGTGACCTTTATCACAGCCCATCACAGGTTGCTCAACAGTGTGTGGACAACAATGCCTATTTATGGCATCATCAAACCAGTGCAAGTCATCCCTTGTCTGAGAGCTTGTACACCAGCATACCTGAACCATCAAATATCTCAACATTTCTCACATGGTGCTCATTTTGCTCTAGCAAGACAGACAAATCAGGGTTATCCTCAACCTGCCTTGGTTTTAGTTCTGACACAGGTATGGGCAAGACAAAAGGACAGGATGCCATGGTATGAGGAGCCAGCATTCATGGCTGACTACCGTAATCAGGTTATTTCCATAACAAAAATAGGAACAGAAAGAGGAACTTAGCAAAAATGTTTGCTTATGAGACAGAAATCAAAGTGGAGGAGGGAGCAAAGCAGTTGGGAATGATGAGAGATTTTACTTTTTACCACTTCTCCCTTTTTAATCCTTTCATTGCCTCCCTGCTGGATAAATGCAACTTGAGTTCCTGTCTCTCCCTTAAAATCTACTTCTTCAATCTTCTCCTTTTGCAAATTTTGGTTAAATACTGACACTGCCTCACCTGCCTTTTCTACTCCTCCTCTTATAATGCTGCATGAAACCACAGGTTTGCAAAGTTCGAGTTTGGACATGCCACTGGCTCACCCCACATTACCCTGTGTGCCACAGCCTGGAAGGCTTCACCTTGTTAACCCAGAAACACGCATTTGTGTGGAAGCAAGACTTTCTGCAAAAGACCACTTTTGATCTAATTTCTCTTACCATTGCAATGGAATTTTATCTCAACTTAAATATCCTTTTCTGAACTTTCTACGTTGGATTTGGCTTTAAAACGTATTGTGCTAACAAGGGCCTAGCTTGCTGCACAAACTGAGGTTACAATCTTATTGTTATTCAAAACTGCAGCGATTTTTATGCTTCTAGTGAACAGCACCCAGATTTACTCCAAACTGTTGGTGGAATAGCTGAATAAGACTGTTTCCGAGTCCCTATGAAAAGATCCCTTTTGAAGGAAATTCACTAATGCCAATGGTTCTCAGACATTTCTAAGTTTGGGGCTTTTAATACAGTAAGAAGTTGCTGTACAAATAACATGTTTCTTCCCTAAAATTAAAAAGACTGAGAGATATGAAGCAAAATACATGGCAAACATGAAATCTCATTATCTATATACAAAACTAAAAATCTTGGGGGGACAAAAAAGTCAGCTAACTCGTTTTAATAGAAGATTACACTGACTGACATAACTACACTTCTACCCTCTTCAGTCATTATCAGTTGTATTCATCTTAAAAATTCCTCTCTTATTAAT
Source organism: Erpornis zantholeuca (assembly GCA_013400515.1). Classification (NCBI taxonomy): domain Eukaryota; kingdom Metazoa; phylum Chordata; class Aves; order Passeriformes; family Timaliidae; genus Erpornis; species Erpornis zantholeuca. The sequence goes on along the minus strand of VZTN01015280.1, from coordinate 360,349 downwards.
ATTGACTCTTATTTGTATCAGACTAACCACACTAGAGTTACACATATCATTCCAGTCATCATTTTTCAATGCTTATCCCTTCTTTCCCACATTCCATGATTCCATTTATACCCACATTCCATGATTTTTAAATTAAATTCTCAGGGCAAAAATGTCTGGGGATTTCTGACTCCAGCTCTTCAGATTCTTTGGGGCAGGTAACTAGATGGGTTGATTTTTAGTGCAGTTCTACTTGGAAAAACATTACCATATTCTCACTAAATATTGACTTCAGTGTACTGTGTCCTTCTGATTCAATACAACAAGGTTATCCTGCTCTTTTCCAAAGAGAAATTAAGTATTTATTGGAAAGCAAGTTATTTATTGAAAAGTTCTGGGGGTTTTTTGCATCAATTCTATCTCCTTTACAGTCTTTATATGGTACTGGGTCTTAGTCATTTCTAGTGTCACTCTCCTGAAACACCTAAATTCTTCTATCAGCCATGGTTTTTATTTTTAACTTCCCAGAGAGAATGTTTCTCTTGATTTTTCGGTTATTGAGTGGGAATAGTGCAGTAGATATTCTGCAAGGTTTCTTTACAGCATCCCAGTTTAATTTATTCACTTCTAATTTTTTCTTCTCAATCAAGTTTGCTCAGAAGATTTTTCCCCAGAGTGATGAAATTCAGCATTTCTGAAATGCCACATCAGCATGTTAGCCATCCAAACCAGCATACGCCTCTTCTTTGGGAAGTAGGTCAGGCTCACTGGTCCCTAGGCAACCACCAAATCTCACTCCCTTGATCAATTCATCTGCATCCCTGTTCATGACGTCTGAAATGGGTTCAGCTGGTATTGTGTGCTGTGGTTTTTGCATTAAAAGATTATTATCTGTTTTTAGCAATGCTAAGTGAGTTATTATTGGCTGCATCAGATCTCTGGCATATTGAATGGCCCATTTTTAAATATTCCATATCTGCTTTCCCTCTCCTCCCACATACTGCCATACAACAGACCAGTTCCCATTGGTCTCTGGTTTTAGTTAGTGGATTTTTTTCCAGACCTTGATTATCAAATTAATCTTTATGCAGTCAAAACTCAGTGGATATGAGTTACTCATCAATTCTTTAATACCATAACATCCAGCTTCATTTCTTTTTTTGTGCTCATCCTTTCTAAGAGTCTGGATGAGCACATGAGCAGAGAGGGAAGTCACAAAGTACGCCCCCAGCAAGCTGCATTGCACTATACACATGCACTACCAGGGCATTTGAAAGTATGAGAAGTGAAAAGGCACCATATAACAAGGCAGGGACCAGAAAGTACCATGACAGAGCTCTAGCTTAGCCCAATGTAAACCTGCTTGAGCTCCCTTGCAAGAGTTGCATTGAGTACTCAAAGCTCCCGTTCAGTCACAGTAGCCTGACCTGTCACTGGTTCTGCCACTGAAGCATGCCATGAGTTTTATGACCCTTATCACAGAAATAGTTCCCTTAGGGTTCAGCAATACACATTTCTTAAAATCACTGAGAATATCAGTTCCCTCCTGCTGGTCTCCCACAGCCCATCAAAGCTATGTGAGCAATTTCTATCTCACATACTGTGTATTACAGGATCAAGCTGCTCACTGCAAGCTGAGCTCAGTTTGTACATTTGACTTAGCAATAGCACCCAATGCAGTAAATTAAATGTTAATTCAATGCCTTTATAGCTACTTCTTGTAATGTCAGACACGCTTTGCCTTCCAGTTTGCAAGGTACAGGCTGCTGCATGCAGAGAGCTCAGCAGCTCCCTGGAACACAGCCCAGAGTTGTGCTTGGGCTCTACTATTAGGATAAATTTTATTTGTTTATAAGGAAACAGCTCATAAGGTGCTGCATACTTTTCTTCCTTTCTCTTGACAATTATCTTCTGGTTATAGCTCAGAACTAAGATGAAAACCAGGACTGTTTTTCTTAACTACATCTAAAGACATCTTGTGCGGGTAAGAGTAAAAAGCTAAGTAAGTCCAAACTGCAAACTTAAAATTAAATTATGATGGAAAGACTAAAACCAGCTACAAAAACATGGATATTATTGTGCAAAGGTAATAATTGTATCACACTCTCTCATTCTTACTGTAACTACACCTGTATGGTTTTAGAAAAAGAGATGTAAATACAAAGACATTAAACACATCTCCTATTGACATCGTCCATACTTGGATTTAAACCTGGTGAAAAGGAAAAAATAAAAACAAAAATATGTAAAATGTAAAAGAAAATGAGAATGACATCTTTTTCTAAAACATTCTTGTAGGTGAATGATGGGCATGAAACAGAAGTTTTCTAAATTGGGCTGAAAAAAATGTGCCACTTCTGGTTATCCGTCAAAAAAGATACAGAGACGTAAGTGAAAATTTCTTCATATTGATTAAAACTGGCATTTAGATCCAGTGCCGCAGAAGAGACAGCCATGATACACAACCAAATCCAACCACTGACCAACCCTGGCCATCACCTGCCCTGGCCCAGCTCATGGAGGGAGGGAACAGTCATTCCACACAAGCAATGTCAAGTGACAGCAGTTTTACCTGACACATACTCAGCAAATGCATCAACAACGCGAGTGATATAGATGTCACTTAGATCTTCACTGGGGAAAGCACAAGAAATGTATCTAGATTAACTCCTCACCTCCATGGGATTGCTGCACTAATCATGGCTTGTCTTAGAATCAGCAACTTCCATTAGCTCTCCAATGCAGCAAGCCAAGAAGCTTAACACTAAGAGGCATTTAGGGAAAGCTGTTTTCATTCCTCCATGTCCCACCAGTTCCAGGGACCCAGGGGTTTGGGGCCTTGGCTTTGCTGTGTGACTGGTGTTCATAGAGCTGCAGCCTTAAGACCTGCTGGGCATGACAGCCTGCAGACAGAGCAGATTTCCATCTGCCTTCATCATCAAGCTGTGGCTGTCAATCCCACCAGCTTCACGGGAAACCTTGGCATTACCAAACAGCTCAGCCTACTGTGCATATGCCATGGTTTAGTTTTATAGCTATAAACCATTAAATTATTATTTTCACAAGGGCAGTGAATTTAGAATTGTGTAAGCCCTTCAACTGAAGAAATACCAACTTAAATACACGTGTAAATGGATGAAACCATATGTCTTGGGATGTATTTGAACCTTGAACCTACAATATTTATATTTATGCACCAAAGAGAAAAGATATTCTGTATTTCTCACAGACTGATATATACAGGAATTGTCCTTGGAGCACCAGTTCACCACATGATCTCTGAAGCCAGCAATGGCAGCAGCATCTTGTATAGATACAGGGACACAACAGGTGGGAGAAGCAGACGAGACAAGATTTCTTTTAGGTGTACAAAGTTTGTATTTCATTCATGCTATTTCTGAAATGGAATAACATCAGCAAGTAGTCATGAGGCCACAAGTTAGGAAATTACATCATATATTTGGCAATGACTGTGGGATATAAATAAATGTGAACATCAAACCTTTCACAGAAACAGATGCAAAAAGGGATTCATTTGCCCCTGTGCAATTTGCAGTTTGTAACATTTACGTGTGAATGTGCAAATTGTTTTTTGCTTCCCAGGAGTCATGATAGACCTGGCAGAACTGGGCTGCACATTCCCACATGAAGGGCAGGGGGTGATTGTTACAAGATGCACAGCATAGCACAGAACCTAATTCAGTACACTGAAAAGGCGTAAGTCCAAGCATGTATGTAAGGAACCTTTTTCTCTCTCTCCATTTCCCCATTCAGAGTAGTTATAGAAAGAGAAATTACTCTGAGTGCTACAATTTAGTATGAGTAACCCTAATAAAAAATTCTCTGTAGCCAACCTTACAGGAGAAACACTCTACCTCCCTTCTTCCCTTTGGGTTATTTTAAACCCATTTGTGAGTAGTTCAACACCTAGAGCCAGACCCTGCAAAGATAAAAATGCAGGAATTATTTTATTATCACAACCTGTCTTACAGGTCCTTCTTGGAACAGATGTGCACACATGCTTCCAGAAAAAGGCATTGTGAATCATATCTGACTTAAACTAATTCTATAGAAACTTTTATTGCTTCTTCTGCTTTTACAAAATAATGACTTACCTCCCTGGATGATGGTAGGCATAGATTACTGAGATCCACAGGATACTGGACCACACTTGTCCAAAACTACTAGCATCCTACGCCATTAATTAAAATTCACTTGTGCTGGGCACTGGAATGAGTACAATGTCAATTTAGCAGCTACACAGTTTTCAGAATAAAGAATTGTGAGTAGACAAACCTACCTGTCAGGCCAAACAATTTGATAAATCTTAATTCATAATAATGCAAAAAAACCCCAAAACCGAAAACAACAACAACAAACCAAAACCAAGAAGCCTCTTTGGAAATACTCTCGGCACTTCTCCATGCTGATCTTTAGTGACTTTCCTTCTTCCTTCCCACTCCCACCAGGGGATAAGCAACAGCCTCGACATGCTGATGAAGAAAGATGCAAGTGAATCCCACCCCTTTCATTAACATCCTTGCTTGCATGGGGATAGTACTTTCCAGTGACCTTATAAAACAGATTCCAGGCAAAATACTTCATCGTATCTTACTGTCTGGCAACCACAGCAAAACGTAGAGGTTTTGGTACATATTATGCAAATATATACTGAATTAAATCTCACTGTTCAGCTCTCCACCATCTTGCAACACTGTAAGATCTTGAGAAATCTCCTCAATCTGGATTTGCCCCATTAAAGCTTTCAATTACTGGTCTTGCCTCCCCATAATTAGCATTTGGTATTTCAATATGCAAAGTCTTTTCTTTATTCAAGAACTCCAATGTGCTTTATTTATAAGTACTTCTGCTTAATTATGTTTTGCTGTTTTGGATTGTCAAGTATTGAGTGCAATGTACTTTTTACAGGTGAGCAAAGAGAGAGAAGACAGAAATCGAGCAAACTCACCTAAAGCAGGACCATGACACTGGCATTTTCTTAAATAAATCAGATTAGCACACACGCTTAACTAGCAGGAGATGTACACATGACTTCAGTAAGCCTTCCAAAAGTTAAATCAATAGTGCTCTACAGCAGAGATTCATTGCTCACTTAAGCTTCGCTAATGTTTGAAACAATGCACAGGTTAAATAACTCCAAATTCTAGAAACATGCCAGGAAAGGAGGACTGCTTGTCTATTCCAAGATTTGTTGCATTTCCTTGTCTTGCAGCTACAATTCATAACTATATGCAGAAGTCCTAAGATTCCTAACAGTTAATTGGAATCATGATCACATAAAAATAACTATCCTGTAGCATAAAATTAATCTAAACACAGAGAAACAATTTCAAGCAAATGGCAATCTTGCTGATTGAGGTTTTACAGATGTTGCAGGGATATTACTTCCTTCCTTCTAGCACTGCCATAATTTTAAGACACAAATCTAAACACATCTTTATAGTGTTGGCCATTAGCCTTCACACATCGCTGCTGTCATCACTCTTCTCCTAAATTTTTCTTATTTTCCAAAAGGATTTTACTAATTTTGATCATGGCCTCTTACTCATTTTTTCTTGCAGTGCAGATAGTAAAACACAAATGTTATTCAAACATAGAAATCCTGAAAGTAGATTTCACTGGGGTTAGGAGCTATTTTTAGCCCAGCTAGCACAGAGATGCATCAAAGTGTTTACTAGCTTGAACATAGGTCATAAAGTCTGTGTTTGTCGTTACCAAAGACCACCTGCAGTTTAGATAATTTATGATCAGTGACAACTGTGTATTACTCTCCAACAGGCAAATACATTTAACCCTTCTCTGTCAGCCATAAAGCTCTTGAATGGACACTGCAGCAGCAACCTTTGTGGTGTCTCTCAAGAGTGTCTTTCCATCCTTGTGCCTATGGAAACATACAGAGGACTTGCTGCCCTCAGACTTACAGGCTTTTCATGCTGCTCAGATCATCAAAAGGGAAGCCCCAGTTGGACATGCAGGGCAAAAATCCCTCACCAAACCTCCCAGAAACATCAGGCAAATTATCTGGAAAGAAAAATAAGCCCATCTGCACCAGACAGCGGAAAGAACTTGAGAACTCAGACCTAAAAACTACATGTGTTACCATATATCCACCACTTCACATTTTATCAATTTCAGTATTATTTCATCTCAAATTAATCCTGCAGGTAATTATAAGTTCTGTGAAATACTCAGATATGAAATGCAGAGCCATTTACTTTGCACAATATTGCCAATTATCTCCTCTACTGCCTTTATTACCTATTGCATTTGTATTAGTTTTGTGTTGTCTGCCATCATCACGATGTCCCTATGACAAATTCATGAAGATGTTCCTAAAAGAGTCTTCCAGCCCACCTCTCCCTTGCTTAGGGACTGCATAGGGTAGGAGGCTGAAGGAAGTTGCAAAGGGCAACGATCTTAATTGATTGGGTTTGGGCAAATACAAGAATTTGATCAGAGGTAGTAATTTAAGGATCAGAACTCAATTGCTCTATGGTGGCTCTTTTCTGCTCTATTAAACAGTGACTGCATCTCGGCCCAGAAAAGCTGCTCTAAAGTTCAGCCCTGTAATAATACAAAGGAAGGAAGAATGAATTGCATGATTTTTCAAATCAAGTTAGTTCTCCCTGGGAATACTGCATTATTATATTTGCCTACTGCAATACAAATATGATAGATAAGCTTAGATTTGTTATCACCCCTGGTTTCCTCTACAGTCAACAGATAAAACTGATGGTCAACAAATAAAGTCACATGACAGTTATAATTTGGATTTTGGATTGCCTAGATTGGGAACAATGTATCATTTCTCTAAGACTAATTATCACAAGAAACAAAACCAAATTTGGTACTTTTTTTGTAAACCTAATGAATAGAAGAGAGCTTTTGAAGTCAAAACAGATTCCCATTTTTTCTCCATTTTATAATCAATTAATGAAAAATAATGCATAGATTATCTTGCATCTAAACCAAGTGCACAGCATCACCTGGAATCCATTCTCTAAGCACAGAAAACAAACCTGAAATCTGACTTTCAAAACAGAATGATCATTCCAATCCATACCAACTCCAGTTCACCATATAAATTATTCTGGATGAATTCTCATTTGTTATTTGGGTGAACACAAGTTTTCTTGCAATTATTGTCCATGAGAACTCCAAGCTTAGTCTGTATCACTTGTCATGCCTAGATGAATACTAACACTAATAATTTTACACAGTGAATTATTATCTACCATGTAAATAACTACCATGACCTCCTACACATCATTCCTTTGTATACTCAGAGCAATTTAAAACAACTGTCCTGATGTTATTCCAAACTTTGATGAAGCCAAGAGAAAGATTTCTATTTATTTCCAAAAATAATAAATTCTTTTAACTACATACTCATGGCTTTAAAAATGCTGTCTCTGAATCCTTAATTCATTTACGATCAAAATATTCTTTGCGAAAGTACTGGGCAAGACAACCCTGGCAGGATTCCTGGAGTTTTCTGCCAGATCACTACAGTCTGCAGTCTGCAAGGCTGGGCTTCTGCTTCTCCACTTCAGCCACCAACCTGGCAAGCCCTGGGAGAGCTGGCTGTGGACAGGGCTTTTGGGGCTGGTCTGCTGGATCTTAGTAAGGTGCTGGGCACTGTATAACTGGGCTTTGCAGTTGTGGAGGCAGGAACTAGAAGCACTGTCTCCACTCCTGGATGCATCCCAGGCTGGATGCCCTGGGAATTCAGGCACACGCTGCTGAAACCACCAGGAACTCCTGCTTTTTTGTAAAGAGCTCCTCCAGCTCAGCCCCCTGAGCCTGAGGGCCTCAAGTGACTCAAAGATCTCAGGTGCAATGCAGCAACAGATTCAGAGCCAGTGCCTCTCTCAAGCAGGAAGCCCCTACTTGGTTCATTTGAGAGTTAAAAAATGACCAATCAAAAATTTTATATCTAAAAAATGCTTGCAAGAAGCAGCCCGTTAGTTAAGATCTTGCAGTGTTTTTTCATAGACAGACACTGCTTTAAAAAGCAAGCTGACATATTCTGCCCTGGCTTTATCTTCTAAATGATTTCACATTCTGTGCCAAAGTAAGCACATTATAAAAATCTTGCTCTGGAATGGAACATGGGAGAAATTATATATTACAAATATTCACATACATATGTACTTCTCAAAACAATCTGATGATTGCTCATGTTAGTAGCTGGAACAATAAACAGATTAACAATTTATTATCTCTCTCTTCTGTGAAGATTATAATTCTCCGCTCCTTGGCAAACACCTTGATTGTGCAACAACATTACATTTCATTATGCATCACTGTCACATACTTTTGTGCTATGAAGCTCTTGTGTGAGATGTCAAATTTGTTAAAAAAATCCTTGAAGTGAATTAAATTTTAGGCTGTTTCATTCAATTGCTTATTGACGCCATTACATGTCTTCCATGTTCCTGACAATGCAGCTTGAACTGTAGATGACTTAGAAAAGTAACACTTGTTCATAATTCTTGAATTAGCTTACATTGCTGAGCCACATGGAGCCCAAACTTCTGCCTAGTTGCACAAGTGATTTAGAAAAATACATGCAGTTGAAATTAAGGATGCCAGATTTACCACTGGGATATTCTGCTGCATTTCCACTGATCTCCATAGCATTAGTTAATAGCGAAGGTCACTTTGCATTCCAGCATGCTTGAACAACCCCCTGATGAGCAATGCTTGGGGCTCTGGAGAGCTTCTGAAGACTGACAGACTAGAGGGGAGGTGAACAAGGACAAGATGTCACTGATGCCTTGAGGTACATCTTCATAAACAATCAGGGAAACTGTTTAGAAAGAGATTGAGTTCTAACAGGTTTTCAGAGAACTGATTCATCAAGAGAAAAAACAGGACACATCGTGCTAATTTTGTTATAACTTCCTGATTGCCACTACTATTTAATCAGCATACTTAATGTCATTCATTACGATGACTATTCACTTACTGATGAACAAACCTCCTATCGCATTTGTCAGCAATAATCAGTTCTTCAGAGGAAAGCTAAAAGCCTCACAGCCTTCTGATGAACATGCTAAAATACACCAAGATAACCAACAGAAAGAAACTGAAATCAGCTGTTTAAAATGATGTTTGACTGTCTGATGTACATCTCCTCAGATTTTCATGATGCCTGAGAGATTAAAAGCCCTTTCGGCAGTGCGACCTTTGCATGTGTAGGGTAATCTTTATCTCCTGCACATCAGATCCCCCTTGTCCCCCCAAACTCATTTTCAAGCTTTCAGTTTGCTTGGCTAAAGATAAAGGAGGTTCAGTGCTATGCAGGTGAACATGCACAGCTCCTGCTGCTTTTGGGATCAGAAAAATAGTGCTACTCCCTAATGTTCATATAAAAAAAATCAGTAAAACTTGAAAGAAAAACTATGGTACAGGGATGATGTATTTTGGGAAGCAAAACAGCAGATGATCCCCAAATTTGGAAGGTTTATCCCATCATGCCATGAGGCCCTAAATTTCAGGACAGCCCAAGAAAAGCTACTACAAACCCAGCAGACTGGAGTTCTCCAGCCCAAGTACAGCAGACATAGGGCTCTGAAATAAAGTACAGGGATTAAGCAGTGGCCTTACAATACTCTTTTTGAAGATTAGTATAAGATTTATTTCTTAGATAAGGTAATTATGTCAAGAGTCAGTCCCATTTCTTCTAGTCATCAATACCTTTATGCACTGTCATTAATATATTTCTGATTTTCTAATTCTTAGGGAAGAGATCCCATTAGAATTTGGTGTAATGTCTTTTTCTCACACAATCTTATTGTATAACTTGCCAGCAAATGTATCTATCAGGGAATGAAAACCGGAATTTATCTGATGTTCCTATGTTACTACCCTGAAGCAGATGCTGCAGCACAGAAGATTTTCAGATTACCAAAATGGGGTAAGAGGAATGTCATGGCCTCTGGTAGTCTGTGTAGGGACGTTTATCAGAAAGACAGCTGGTATAGGACTGCTTTGTTCTCATTCTCTGATAAAACAAAAGGTACTTTAAAAATGTTTTTAAGTAATTAAGTAGAAAGTAATTGCCAAAATAAAACCGACTGTGGAATTTGTTCCCCCAGCTGATGAATTTGTTTTCTTGATGCTGAAATAGACTCAATAACACAGCATAATCCTTCCTTTCAGCCTCCACATACGTCAGTGGATATTTCCATTAGGGACACAGCTTACAAGGCACTCAGATAAGAGGCTGGAACCATGGTTTATTGCCCCAAAACATTAGGCAGTTCTTGAGTCTGTTTTCTTGAGGTCAAGAAAACTTCTCCCCTACTCTGGTAGGATGGAAATATCTGGGGTATTTCACTTCAACAAGTCACAGAACAATTAAACACTTAAGAAGAAAAAAGTAATCCGTCAGCTTGTGGGGTAGAAGAGATTCACATTTTGTTTCTCAAAATGCAATGGTGGCATAAAGTTGTGCAGACACTAATGAAACTTCAGATTGCAGTCCTGTGGTTATGAACAAGAAATTGTACCTTTTATCTAACAACAAATAAATGCAACTCGTGCAGGAAAGGAAAGAAAAAAAGTCTTACATGAGAAAACAAGCAGCAAGGGAAATTAGTCTGTAAAACTTCATTCCTAAGATATTTATGTATCTGGCACGGGTCAAGCACTAGAAAAAACACATGAAGGAGAAAGGTTGCGATGGGCATCCATGTCACCACAGCTCTGGAATGCTGCAGTGTATGTTTAAAGAAAGCCTTTCTGAGAATTGCAGGATCCACATGGCATGGTGCACACATGGTGCATAGTATGGCATTAACTGAGGAGAGATCTGAACAAGGAAAACATCTGCATCTTCTCCTTTTTACATGGCTACAATATCTCCTTCACAAGGGAATTAGGTGCCCCATCTGCATCACAGTTTTCCTCTGGAAAGGACTTTTTAGTAAGGACAAAAGCTGCTTTGAGAGTTAAACTTGAAGCTATTCTGCTTACAGTGTACTTCAGTAACTTTCTTTTTTTTTACATCAGCTCTGATACAGTTTTCCTGAGTTTTACCTTATTATGGTAATATTGGCATTTTTTCAATGCGCTTTCAGTGTTGAAAAGCCACAGGTAGGTGAACAAACTGATCATATATAAGTACCACGAGAGACCTGACAAAAATAACATTTAACCAGTGAGAAGGTGCACACAGGACATATGCACGTGGATTTACCCACTTCACTGTGCATGACTTGGCTGTGTAATACATATTTTACATCAGCTTCTGCCCCGACTTTGTTCACATCAAACCCTTGTAAGAAGATTGACAGGGTCTTAGGAGGATATGAAATTACTGACACAACAGAACACACATAAGCCATGGCTTAATTCAGCAGCGTCCTTAGGTGGCCACCTTTTCCTAGAGTATTTCCAGCTTCCACAAAAATTTCTGGAAAGCTAGAGACCAATATTTAAAAGTCAACAACTATTTAGCTTGAGTCTTACATTATTTACATCTATTTTTTTTTTCCTTGTAAGGTTTCCATGTGACAGGAGAGTAATTTGCAACTGATAGCACTGAGATGCATGACTTTGCATACATTACCCACTATGGTGCAGTACAGAGATATTTCAAGATAGCTTAAAATAAACTGGCTTGAGCACAAGAAATGGGTTGAGATGTAACAACACAGAGCTCTGCCCACAGCTTCATCCATCCCAACAAGGACCAAGGCAACTGGCACAGCTTGCAGATACATTAGGCTTGAATCAGTGCCCACCTCTGCCACTCCTACCCCATTCTGAGCAGGCATTTTATTCAACTTTAACAGCACTTCTGCAGAGAAAATTTATGCTCCTGCTACCCATGTCCTCAGTGCACAGCCACTTGCCACCAGCCCTTGCAGCAACACCCACATCAACATCAAACAGGCAAACTAGCTGTGCCACATGCCACAACAGCAGCTGTGGCATCTGCAGAAAGCAGGAGCCTAAACCCCTCCCTCAGAACCCTATGGAGACACTGGAGAGCCTGCACTGCAAGAAGCACTGTGGTATCCTGCACTGCTGCCACACTGCACAGGGGTCAATGTAAAAAGTAAGGAATAAAGCTTTCATGCACCTCAAAGGTGATTTACAATGAGTGGAGAAAGGGAAATTAAGATGAAAAAGATACTTTTCCAAATTTGTATGGCACATGAAATTTCCTTATTAGCATCCAGGTTCTTTTAGAATATAAAAACTGCAGCGACTGAAAAAAATAACAAGATGATGACATAGGAATCAAAACAAAACTTAGGTGTCTGAGACATAAAAGTATTTTTAAAACTATGTTAATACTTTTGAATTAAAAAAAAAAAAGTTCTATAAAATTTTCAATGTCCTCTTCTTTTTGGCCTGAGCAATTACATGCTAAATGTTCTTAAAACTGCAAATACCAAAGAAAGAGAATCAGATTCATTCTTTCAGTGAAATTCCTGATTATGGAGGAAGAAAGTGTCTAAATCCCAAATAGTTAAATGATCAATCATTTAGTATACTTTCAAATATCAAGTTCTTACTCAATTGTTCATCAAGTTTACCTCTTCCCAGATTCAGGGATGTGACCCTTTCTAGCTTTAAAGCCCTTCCTAAACATCACTTCCACAACACCACCTAAACAAACAACGCACTTGTACACATAGCACATATTTCATGATCTGCTACACCAAGATTTCCTGAAGTGCATTCAAGAAAAAGCACTTTCCACATGCACAAGCCAATTAATTTTCAGTTGCTTCTGCTTTTGGGAGGTTTGTAATTTTTTCAATTTTTATTCTATTCCCTCCTCCAATCAAGAAAGGAATCTAGAAATGAAAGGGTAAGTCCAGGAAAAACTCACAATTTATTACAGAGGCTTACATAAAAGCAAAAACAGCCACAGTGGATTAATGTATTTCCTTTCCCACAGCTTTTTCAGTTAAACCATAACTATGCATATTTACTGCAACTCTTCCATCTGCCAGCGGCATTGTGCTGACACATCCAGCACACAAGCTGGGGACTGATGGCAAGGAGACAGGTCCCACCACTACCCTCAAACTTTGTGATTAATATGGCATGAAAACTGGTGAAAAGCCACACTTGCAGACATTGCTCACTATCAACAGTGACCCAAATCCTTGTTATTTCAGCCCTTTATCCTAAACATGAGTCAAGTCTTTAACAATATAAAATGCTTATAAACAAAAACTAAAACAGATTGTCATCAAAAGCTTAAGGGCTATAATCAGACTTGCTCCTTTTTCTTCCAAGTCCTGCATAGCCTGTGTAGAGGAAAAAGAAATGGCTAATGGTTTTTCTTTTATGAAAAGCAGTACAACAAAGAGGAGGTACTTACCTTTTGACAAGGTCAAATAGAGTCCACATCACTGTCAGAGTTTATCCTTTGAACCCAGTCCTTTCAGCAGGCATATATATAAACACACACACTTGACAATATGGGAAGTGTTACTGATAGATAAGTTATGTAAATGATACAGCATACTATAATCACCTCTAAACTTATTCTCGGAGTTCAGAAGTCTCTGGAAGAGATCAACCAGCCACAATGTCACTTCAGTGCCCCAACATGACAAACCCACTAACTGCAGCAATGTCACCTTAATTCTTCCAACAGCTTGGTGACCTCTTTGCAAACCTCTCTCTAGCCTAACACTGGGCTGAAAAAACCTAGCTCCTCCCCAAACTAAAAAACATGTAAAAAAGCCTGTATTTTGCTTCCAGATAGTGAACTTCAAGAAAAGTGATATTTCCCTTTCTTGTTTGTGATGGCAAGTCTATTTTGGGGGGTGGTTATTTCTGAAGTGTCATTCTTAATTACTAATAAACGAGTTGACTGCAATTCTGACACTGATGTCAGAGGTCCACCAGTTTCAATGGAGGTTTCACCCCTCTTTCATCTTTTCTTTCTGTCCAACAGTTGCAACATGAGTTATGGAGAACTCCCAATTGCAACTGGCGAAGATGGGTAAAATCAAAGCAAAATGTGGTCGTTTTAGCAGCTTGAGAAGGCTGCTGAAAGCCACACATAATCCCGGTTGTCAAGAAAGCTGAAATCCAGAGGTCTTCAGACTACTGGAAAATACAGCCATCCTGACCACCAGCATCCTACTGAGGCACCAAGCAACAGCAACACAGCCAGAACCGGATAAAGTAAACCCATGTGGCTCCCACACAATGGTAACATGGCCTCCTTCCAGAGGTTAAAGTAATGAACTCTCTCTTTGCTGAGAGGCAGTAGGGAGGCTTGGTGATACAGTTGCTTGCTTATTCACCAGGAATACAAATCAGACATATCAGTTTGCTGTGCAGAAGTCAACAAAAACATCCAACCTCAGATACTCCCAACCGGGCTTTACACTAAAAACCATGGCATGAACACAGTCTTTCCCTGCCCCATGAAGTTTCCTGGCAGGTGCTTTTTTCTTAGAGATGACTATTACCATTGATGATGCACATCAATGCTTTTCATGCCCATTTAAAAAGAAAAAGATGCAAGCTTTCTTAACTCTCTGCTATAAAACTTAATCATTTACATCTTAGCACAAATAATGTTTCCATGTGCCACACTAGTCTCATCTGATATCAAGCTGTGAAAAAAGAGTCACCTACTGATCCTGAGAGGCTTAAAGGTAATAAAATGACTTATGGTCAAGAATGTCAGTTAATATGGCAATCTCATAAAGGAATCTTGTAAGAAATATCACCCATTGCTGTTCGTAAACACAAGCCTGGTTTGGCTATATTCAATTACAAGCAAAGAAGGATAATTAAACAGTTCATGATATGGAATGGCTAAAACATGTGCAATCTTATTTATGTTCTCTGCACCTGTGTTTTCTATCGCTTAAATTATAATACTGATCTTTTAAAATGCACTCAGGGAGTATCCCAGTTCATTCACATGGGAATGATATGTTCTATTTTTAATTAATATGTAAATTTAAAAGGATGCAAGATATTGCAGAGCCTTACCATTAGCCAAAAATATACTAGCAAATAACTATTAAATTGTTTACTCTTGTCTCAAGGCAATCCAAGCACTTCCACAAGTAGTCTGTGTGCCCAGTTTACTCGTCAGTGTTATTCCTCTCCTTTGTTCTCTCCACCGCTATTTTGTTCTGTTTGGTGCTTCAACTCACATTATTTAATCCACGGTGTTACGGGGACCTCTTGCAGCTCGTTTTTCAAACCCGATTGTAACCTCTACCCGTGTAAGCCGCAACTGCATTTTCCAACACTTGGAGCAACGAAACCACAGAACCCTTGCTAAAGCCCTCTAATCCTTAACAAAGTCTTTGAGGTGGAGGCACCCGCTGCTGTCAGATGAGCGCAGGAGAATGGCACAGGGAGCTCTCGGTCCCGTGGTGGTACTGAGGGCGACAGCTCTGGCTCCGAGGTGGCCGTGGGACGCCCGCCTGTCTTGCCGGCAGCCGCGCGAGCGGTGCCACCGTGGAGCAAGGGGTGAGCAGTCCTCACGCCTAAGGCCAGGTGGGTAATTCAGCAGGTTTACTGCAACCGCCCGCTCTTGTCCTAGCACGAACAGACTGCTCCTGCCCCAAATATTGTGGGAAACATAACATCTTCATGCTTTTACTTTGTTATTACATTTTTAATTAGCTTTTGCAGTATCATGGTAGATTACTGAGCTGTCTGTAATTTCATCTGCCCTATATTCCACTCACTACTTTTTACAGATCTTACAGAAGTTACCAAATAATTCTCAGGTATTTTTATTTCGCATGCTCCTTAAAAGTACTTGAAAAGAAACTGCTGATAATTGTTTTTCATTGTTTTGGATATAAAAATTGAAAGAAACCTAACATAAACTTTATTTTTTAAAAAAGCCAGTTAGTTTCAAGCCTCCTAAACTCAAAAAAAAAAAAAAGAAAGACAGAAAGAAGACACTGTACAATATGTGTGTGTCTAGATAGGGAATTCATAACATACATGACAGCTCTTTATTTCCAGTTCATTTTCAAGTGTGTGGGTAACACACTATGATATTTTTTGTTCGGCAAACACTTTCCCCTAAACTAGAAGAATAAGAATGGCTCCATAAAGAAAAGGTACTGTTACACAACTGAAAGAAAACTAAATTACTTTCAAGATATTTAAATACAGGCAAAGGAAAACAAATTTATATGCTTTAAAATTTTTAAATGCAACACTAACCCCACTGTAATAGTTAAACATAATCATTAGTTGACGTCTGTAATATAACATGGACTAAAAATATTTATGAAATGATCTATTATAAATATGCCCCACAAAAATCTAATCCCAAACAAGTCAAAGAATTTTCTGTCATTAAAAGCTTATATTATTCAATCTTTTTAGTACACTAACATTTAATTATAACATCAAAATGCTTGTGTGTTTATTCCCTGTACATTCTGGACAGCATAGAACTTTCTGAGCTCAGTGAGGATTTCAAGAAAACTTCTTCATTGCCTGTATTAACATGCATATATTAACTTCAGAGAAACAGAAATTATGTAACATTTTAACTCCTCTCACATATTGATGAAATACCTCGTTGAAGAGATTAATTTTTTTCCCTTATCACCATTCAACAGTCCTTCAGGTTTGCTATACTTTTGTTATACTGTCCATTTTAGAAATATGCAGAAATTTACCTAAAATTTACTAAAAAAGTTTGAAAATATTTGACTGAAAAAGATAACAAAACATCAATTCAAGTCAGGTATGACTATTTTTTAAAAACATGTTTCTAACATTAAAAAAACTACTTTTAGAGCATTCACAAAGAATGAAGTGTTTTAATAAGACTTTCCTACTCTAACAGACCACACCTAGGGTTATTTTCATTGTACTTTATTCCAGCAAGCCAACAGCACAGTAGCTTCTAGCTGTATGTGCAACTCAAACCTCAGAGCAGCAATACAGAAAAACAAATTTCTTAAACGCGAATAGAGTGCCAGCAGCATAGCAACGGAATATTATTCTAAAAGTTATAGCAACTATGATTCTTTCTCCCAAGTAATTAGAAAAACATCTGTTATTTACATTGGGGGTTTTGTTTGTAACTGTTACTCTTTCTTTTCTTTTTACCTCTAGGTGATATTTTATTTCACAGTAAAAGGAAGTGCACAGCCACTTTTAGATTATGAAGGATTACGCGGCATTAAGACTGCCAGAAGAAAGAGTGAAGGCAAACTGTGAACCAGCCAGATTAACACCAATGCTGTCATCTGGATTTTCCTTCCAGCATCTAACTTTTTACATTTAAAATATTCTCTCCTTTTTTTTTTTATATTTAAAACTAATCCTTCAAACAATCTTATCATTATCTTTATTTGAACTTATGAAGTAGATATGTCCAGTGCTATAGTTTCGGTATTTTGCAGACTTCTCTGCTAAGAAGGATGTAACAAACCCATCTGAGACATTCACTCTTTTGTAATTTGTGGCTTTTAAAAGATTTTTTTTTAAGACAAAAATTATACAACAGATGAAATTGAACATTCATTCTTAGGAATCAAAGCTGAATACAAGCAAATTTTAATATTCTGAGCACATCACCGAGAGTTGTACTCAAGAAAACCAGCAGAAACTCAGATGACTGAAATACCCATGAGCATCATTAACTTTTGGGATTTACCAAGAAAATGAAACAACAAGAATAAACACACTCAGTTGCCCTTCAATAAGTACTGCATCACCCTCTTAATTGCAGGAGATTTCCAATATTAAAAACACAAGTTGATATACTTTTAAGATTGCATGCTATCATAAATGATGAGTGAATACAAGAACCAGTCATTAACATACTTTTCTACTAGTTTCAATAACACATAATTACATTCATGGTTGTCAACCCTATACTTTCAGATCTTTCCTACAAATTTTAAAATTCCAAAAATAATGATAACTGCAACTGCATATTTTATTACAATCGTTATGTAAAATTTACTACAACATGTATTCGGAAACAGATTCTTTATTTTTATATTCAGAAATTCTACACTATTTATTATGCAGGCAATTAGGCCACTGATTTATAAATATAAAATCTTTGAAACAGAAAGTAGAGCTTTATAAGTTTTCCAGACAAGTTTTGTAACTGCTATTCCTTAAATCTAGCAGTGTAGCCCATTATGGTTTCCTCACTGCAAATGAAACAAACAAAAGAATATATACCCAACAAATCTTTTTGACATGATACACAAAAACCAACCCCAAATTTAGTAAAAGTAAACAGCTACTTATGTAAAATTTTGACAGAATTCTCCAACATTATATTTAGTTGAAATTCTCCAACAGTATATTTAGTTGAAAACAGAGACAGATGAATTAATATGAAGAAGTATAAAAACACAAATTGTCTACCGAAATATTTCTTCCTTTTATTAGCTAACCATTTATCTCAGAAACTGTTGAAATACATTCTGCTAAAAGCTGACTCCTTGGGCCATTTTCACTGCACATTGATCACAGGAAACACTTTCATGCTCTACTGAAAATGCACAGGTATTTTTTAGCACTCTTTCAAGCATAGAAGGAACTTCCTTAAACAACCTGGTGATGTGTTTATTATTCTCTGCCTCACTGAACATTCACACAAATTAAATCAACTAAAACAGAAAGCAAAGGCATAAATTAGATGTATTTGCTTACAAAATACTGAGTGGACAATGAAATGCAGTAAAAACTACTAACAGATTTTGCTTGTTTATTGTTTTGTTTTACTGGTTGTTTTGGGGTTTGAGGGTTTTTTTAATAAAAGCTAGAAACAGGCTAAACAATCTCCCTTAAGTTATTTGCTGAAATTATTTTATAGTTTTCCAAGGGAGGGCTGGGTTCAGAACTCCAGTGGAAAATCTGCCCAAGCTCCACACAACACAGAAACCTGGTCCCTAAGGGGATTTAGTCTATCAGAAATCAGCTCCAGAGATAAGATTCAAATGCTGGGTCCAGTAATTCCAGGTGTTCTCAAAGCCATGTTAGCGTCACAAATGGAGAGGATTTTAGCCTTCCCCACATCCTGTTTAAAAAGCAGATGTGGGGGCTCCCCAGACCCTGACAGACAACTCTTTGTTCCCACTTGACTGGAGGGCGTCCAAGCATTCCCGCTAAAGAAAACGGGGTTTCTCTGGCCCAGTTGTGTTAGGAAGGAAAAAAAATTACTAATTCCATTGGCTCTTTAGGGGGCACTTCTCAATGAGAGTAGTCAGGGTTACCAACATCTACACAGGTTTGACAATTGGCTTATTTTAAGGTGATTTTTGTTTTGTTTTTCTCTCAAGCCCTAAAATACAAATGAATGAATTTTCACGAATAACATCTTTAGGACTGAAAATCTATTGATGAGAATTAATTGGGCTTGGGCTTTAAATTGTCTCATGTCAGCTATTAATAAAAGAGTATTTGAAATCACTAACTGAATGCAATGAGATAATTTTCCTGCACAACAAAGCCAACATTCCCATTCTTTCTTTAGCCATTTTATTAAGAAATACAGCATTTATTCATTCTGCTTGTTCTTTAACATATCTTAATACTGGACATTAACACCTATTTTGCTTAGATATCAGAGAGCATGTGGAGGATTCCCTGGAAGGTTTCCTGAAACAAAGATTCAGAAAAAAATCTGCTAATTCTACAACAGAAATTTTCAAGCTCCAGGGGGACTAATGAATAACATAGAGAAAACCTCAAGCCAACTGACTTTAGAAATTTTGCATAAAATTAAAATTCTGAGAGAGTTGAACAGAAGTCTCTAAAATATTAATTTTTGGTACAATCTCACTGAGAGATATGATGAAGATACTAAAAGGAATAAAAAATGTATTTTCATGTTCCTGAAATGGAAAAGTTCATGCTGCCTCCTGCTCTTTGAGGGTAAGAAGACAGGATATATTTATTGGCATAATTTATTGGATAATTTGGTAATTTATTTGAGTTCTGAAACAGCATGGCTTGCTTAGTTATATGCCTGTATACGCACTGAGTAAAAAGGTACATGTAAAGAACGGTTCCAGAACTAAGTATTTCTAAGGAATACAGTTCCATTCTGATTTTAATTGTACTTTAACAATGGCTTTGGAGTATTTGTAAAAGATAAATAAATCTCATGTCCCATCAATGTGGTATTTGATATATTGTGCAAATGAGTTATTATTAATTTGCAGCTTAAACTCCTTCACGGGTTTGCTCCCAGTGCTGTACACAGCAGGTCACTGCCAGTACTGAAAAGTTCTGCTGTAGTTTAGCAACTCCAGTTTTCAGTCACACAATGCTGCAGCAGCGACAAGATTATGAGTTTTCTTTGCCACTCCATTTACTGGGAATAATTTTACTCAAACCATATTGATAAAAAGTAGCTTCTCTAGTTTACACTCCAGCTAAAATAAAACACATGCGTTATTGCTTTAGAAAGCAAACTCCAAGTGAAGGACAGCAAAATACCACTGAAGGAATCTGTTACATTGAGCAAGGCTCTGGTACTGTGCTGACTTGTATTACCTGTTTGATACAGGAAGAGCCGGAAGGCTGGGGATTGGAAAATTTAAAAAGTCACCATGACAAATTTTAACATAGAAAACATCAATGTGTCGCAGATGTTAAGTCATTTCTACTACTCAAGCAGAATATTTTGGCTGTTTAAATCCTTGAAAAGAGGTGGCATAAAGAAATAATCCCAACTTTCCAACTGCAGAGGTAGAGAGGACCTGGCTGGGACCAAAGCAGCTCATTCTTTATCACAGTTCATTTTTCCTGCCTTTTTTTTTTTTTCCTTCTTAGTTTTTTTTCCCTTTTTGACAGTTTCAAAACGGGTGAATGACACTAAAAAATATTGACACTTCCATTTGGCAACTCCACAGATCTCTACCCAGGAACCACATACAATCCACTGAAAAAACAGGCAGTACACTATTTAACAGGTAAACACTTGTGTATCTACTCATCTTGTCCTAGGTGTCACTGCGGATTAATTTACATTTACAATCCATAGCATTAGGGAGTGCTTCAGAGCAGCCTATGTTGCTAAATTTATAATTTTTTTTACAAGAACATTTCACCAATCTGTGTAGTCAGAATTACAAACTCCCAGGACAAAGAGTGACCACATTTGTCTGATCTGGATTTTTAGTCAATAACTAGGACTGTTTGTAGTTAATAAAGGAGTACCGCTAGTGGGGATGACTGCAACAGAAACCATTTATTGTAATAGTAATTAATAAGATACCCCAACAAATTTCTCCTGAAGATCTTTGTTGCTTCAGGAAAACAGGGGCATAATTAGGCTACGATTTACTCTCTGGTTTCAATTTAACTTCTGTTTTTCACCTGATACTGAGAAACTATCTATAGTGGTATAAGTAAGAGGTACGGTATCAAGGAAATATCTGTTCAGCTCTTCTAATTAGTTTTTAAACTTAGTCAATACCAACTTGTAGCACTTTTTTTAAAATTTGGTACAGAAATATTCTGAGTTGGATTTCATAAAACTCATTCTAACCATTTTAAACCAGTTCACCCAGGTCCATCAGATTAATATTGCAGATAAATAACATCTAGACATAAAGCAGTTAACACACTGAAGATGTTCAGAGAAGACCTTATACATGACTTACTGGACTGTGTAAACCGCCTCTATGATAACCATGTTTTCTCTGATTAAGAACTCATTTTGAAAGAATTTCAGTTTTCCTTTGTTCACAGCAGTAATTTCCCCTCATACAGAAATTTTCACCCATTGCCTAATAAAATGACATAGATGTAGGTGTTAAATAGTATTTTCTGCAAGGCTTCACCAACATGAGTTCAAATACGTATTATTTATCACCTTAATTTTCTTTTTTGTTTATAATTTACCACTACTGACAATTACACAACAATTTCTCGTGTTGGTAAGCATGTCAACAATTGGCATAAAATAACCTCCATAAGCCCTGAAAAGAGTATTCTGTATTTACCATGAGGAAAATATTCCTGTAATGTATTTTCCATGGTATGATTAAGTTGAAGAGACAGAGGCAACTTAGTGGTTATTAATAATTACGTTTTTATACAGTCTGAACACACACAAAGAACATTTCATTGTTCTGTTAACACAGAAGCTCATGAATTTTCACTTCCTCCTTCAAAGTTCTGCCTAAATTTTGCAAACGTGTCTTTAGATAGGAAACCATTTGCCAGTTAAGTGCCTATATTGAATAAATTGTTTCTTCTCTTTACCCCTTCCCTTCCAGTAAAGGAAGTTGCTATAATATGTAAGAGACTGAAAACAGAGGAAAAACTACTACTTTACCAAAGCCACCTATATTTGCCCATAGTGATAAATACACAACCTCTTATGGGTTTTTCTTCTTGAGCATTATTTATAGATGCAGATTTAATAAATTTTTACGGCTACGGTTAATTTACATTATTTTATTCTTTTTTTTTTAAATACCAACATAAATAAAGCAAATTAAAACATACAGTTTCTCAGTTATGTTATTCTTTATTATTAACCCACAAACAGAGACAGATTAGCAACTCTGCAGTTAAACAGCTTTGCTCTTTTAACACTGCAGGGTCCAAGAATTTGGGGCAGGGGGCAGTGTCAAGCCAAAGCACTAAATGGTTAAACAAAACCCATCTTTTAATGTGAGTGAATCTGCCCACTACCACACTACAGCACAAACAAAGCAATTTTTTTTGCATTCTAACAGTTTGCACAGCTGTTCTAAAGCTTCCTTCAATGCCTTACCTTTATGAAGGCCTATATTAAGTTTTTACAGCTTATCTAACAAAAATATATTTTTAAAAAATGTACATAAATAACTTCTCCTTAAATAAAACACTATGTAATTGTAGTGGCCCTTCTTAAAAACAGAGGAATTAACTGTTTAATTGAAAAAAAATCACAAATGCACCAGGAAAATACGCTTTGAAAATACACCTACTGAACAAAACCAATAAATAAATAAATATGTTTATAAAATTTTTTATACTTCCAAGTTGTTTATACTTATGTAACACTAATGCATGCTTTTAACAGATCTCTGTTTCAGGAAGCATGGCTTCCTATGGCTTCCTGGTCTCACTAGCAGTGCTCTCCCACAGCTCTGTAGCTCACTGAGCCTTGCTAGCGACTTTAGTGAGCATCCTTAAAATTAGAGAAAAGTTAGTGACTTCTCCTATCTAAGTCTTTTAAATGCCAGCACTATCAAGCAGTCCCCCAGGACCCAGGAAGGATAAAGGTATGTTGTCAACAAAGGAAAAACGAGATAAGGCCTTTGGTGCCCACCCCCTTGACCTAACAAAAACCCTGGGCTTGATATTGGTCTCCAGGTCAAAAATAGTCTGTCTGCATCTGCAAGCAGCAGAGAACATTGCCAGAGTTATCTCATTCTTATTCGTTTTGCAAATCACATTAAGCACTTCAGAAAGACAGCTCACATATCTGCTGTGGAATCGTTGGGGAACAACTCTGCATGATGTTTGAGGAAAAGCATGTTTTTTCAAGAGCAATAGGAACAATTAAGAAAAATAATTCCTACCCTGAAGTCCATTATGTTTTTAATAGGTGTCTTCACGAAACCACCACTTCACGAAACCACCCGTTCCACTGAAAATTAAAACCAAAACACACAGACCTTCCCCTGCCTTTTTTACTCAACACAATAATATCACACATTGGAAGCACAAATGCTTAACAAAAGATCAGATAGCCACACACAGCAGAGAGATACACTGTTTTCTCCTCCTTTTATCTATCAAGGAAAAAATAACATTAAGTTATTCTAAGCAATTTTAACAAACCCATCAAGTCAAATGAATACACTACCTTTTCTGATTCATTATCTTTGCTTTTGCGTTTCTCCTCTTATAAAATTTTGTCTGTTTTCCTTTGATAAAAACTCAGTAATTCCCCATGTTCTTGCTGAGCACTCATGTGACTTCACACAGTTCAACTGCTTGTGTCATCTAAGCCAGTATAGCTTAAATCCCAGTCAGCCAGGAAGCCAGGCAGATAAGCACTAGCCTACGGAAAATTTATCTTTTGAAAGGGAACAGGGTACTTGAAACAGAATTTAAGGTCAGGACAATTTGTAAGTCAATGTAAACTAGAGTTCGTAGATTAAGGACCAAGTAAAAGCATTGAACAAGATTATCTGCCAGGTTCCATTAGGTGTTCCCAATTACAAATCAGTTCATTTTATCTAATTCAAATAGGCAGATTTTGCATCCACGCTTTCTCTACTACAGAATTTCATAATTTAATAATAAAATTAAACAAACCAGATTCTGAGATATGCTGTTTGATTAATAAAAAGGTAGCGGGATGCCTTTTAGCTGAGACATGCAGATTTCCTTGCTAACCAACAGAACAAAAACATTTCCAGTGGAAGACTCTCTTGTATGAGAAAGTTTTTTCTTCACTTTTAAGGAAAATCTTTGCTTTTATTTTAAGATCATAGATTCTAAAATCATCTATTCTATAAACTGAGTACTGACAGATTTTTTTCCAAGACTATACAAGAACATAAATTTCACGATGTGTTTTAAATTCAAGATCAGAAAGCTTTAGAAAATAATTAATATTTCCCTTTCAAAATCTTCAGATATAATGGAATTCTAAGGCATTGAGTAGTTGCAGAGAGAACAAAAAAATTTCATTAAATCAAGGGGGGAAATCATGTGTAAATAGTAACTGAAAGCCCACGTATTATACAGTAGTATTTAATTAATCATATTTGACAAAGTATCAGCGTATAGAACAGAACAAAAACACCTATTAAATCAGATAAAATTGACATTATTCAATGACATTTGTTCTTGATTGTGCACTTCCTCTAATTTAAAAGATTTGTATTCACAAATTTTATAGAGCTATTTCCAAGCCTAAGCTAAAAAAAACATTATTTAATGTAAAAAACTATTTCAAGTTTTTTCCTGTATGTGCTCCAAAAAGTAATTCAAAATACCACTATAGAGATTCAGACATGCCTAAATAGCTTTCATTATAAAAATTAAACTAAATTCTAAGGTAAATATTATATATGTTTAGTTTAGAAGTGATAAAGAATTTTGCCTGCCCATCTCCAGTCTGAGATTCTAACCCCCCAGGAATTTCTTTTGCCAGAAAAATTAACTCCTGCTTTTGGAAGAGGGTTTTTTCAGTGACACACAATCTTCTTGATGGGATACAAATAAAAACATGTTCTCCTTCTGCACTACATTTATATCCAAGAATGAGAAACAATTTAAAATTTATTCATAAAGTAACAGCTTCTTGAGCTAATGATTTCAACTTCTGTGCCCAACATATCCAGAGAAAAAGCACAAAAGTGGGACATTTCTGCAGTTGACTTGGAGGTAAGAAATACACTGATAGAGTAAGCAACAATGAGCTACAATGTGAACAAATGTGAGACATTTTGTTAAACCTATCTAAATAGAAATATTTTATCACAACAAAACTTTCTGATGTGTCACAGTATGTTATTGTTGACCGATGGATAAACTTAAGTGATTTTCCAACTTGCTTGTCCCATCCACACAGCAGTTCCACATCCCTTCCCACTAACCTACTCAAATGAGTCTCTGCATAGGACAAGACTTCCGGATGGTTATTGGTTTGATCTTACCTATTATCAATAGGAAAAAATAAACAATACAGTTTGATATCCTGCTCTGTGATTTCTGGAAAAAAAACTTCTTTTTTCTGGAAGTAGAACAAAAGACCGTGTGACTGCTTTAGAAAAGCCCCCCCCTTTAAAAAGGGCAAGGTTAATATACACAACCTGATGTTCAATGACTAAAGTGATTTATGCAAGAGAAATAGTTTATGGTTTGCTCTGAAGCTTTCCTATAAAATTACAGTTTGACGTGGCAGATTTAGATAAAAACAGCTCCTAAGAAACAAGAACAAAATGCAGTACTGCACTACCGATTAACAAAAATTGCCTAATTGAGATCAATTAGAAATTGAGAACTGAGGTGGGAAGAAAAATGCAGTTAAGAATGTTAAAGGAACATGTGCATCATAAAAAATCTCACTTGTATCTGAATAATTTTTTAACCTATTTGAGCTAAAAGGATCCTGTACTACTGCTGCAACTAAATAGATGCATGAAAGTATTTTAGCCATATTATGCCTAAAGAATTTACTTCTAGACAGCCAGCTTTTACACTGACAGAGAACCTGTTTCTTTTAAAATTAGAAGATGATGGTAAATTCACAAAAAGTAGAAGAGAAGTAAAATCTTTTAAAAGCACTGCCTTTTGGTCAACTGACTTTCCTACTGGCAGTATCACTTTAAACTGCAATGGAATTTTAAAAACTGTCCCAAGATATCCAAATCAAACTCAGGTATCTAACAAATTTCTCAAGTTTCTATGACTAATAATGTATCACAGAGTTGATAGTTATGGGCTAAATGCGATCCTGACCTTTTGCGCTTACGGCTGCGAGCCCTGCAGTCTGCGCGCTGAGCCAACACAAAATCTATGCTTACAGCAGCACCCTGCACGCCAAAAATCCTCCCAGGCAGGATCCTCGCTCAGTTTATAACCTCTTTAAAATACAGGGAAGGGTTCCTAGAATCGCAGAAGATTCCCTACTCCTCCTCAGGAAGGTAATGTCTTTTACAGCTGCTCCCTCCTTCATCAAGAAAATCAAATTTTTTTTGATGAGAGACCCTGTAGTGCTAGAAAGCTGCTGTTAATAGAGCATTTTCAGGCTTTAGATAAATGTTACATTTCCAGAACATAAAGTTTTCACTTTCTGTCAAGTCTAAAAATGTCTGGCCTCTCTCTCTGTCAAACAATGTTGAATTTCTATTCCTACCACCTTAAACCTTAAGTCAGTGGGCTAGATTTCTGAGAAAAACCCTTCCAGGTGTCCAGTCAACTGTGATTCTCTATAGCATTTCTTACAAACAGGAAGAAGCAATGGATACTTCGCGCTTTATACACAAGGTTCAGCTGTTGTGGAAGAAGCAGCCTATTATTACACCAAAAAAAAAAAAAATTCTAAAATCAAAGAAGGCTTGGTTAAGGAGAAGAAACTAGGAATATGGCAGATCCAGACATGGCAGAACATCAGGAAGACTAAAAAGATTTTGTGTGGGAGAAAACCTGAAGAAAAAGTTGCTCAGGAGCAGAGGAAGAGAAGGAGAAGGTCTGTGGGAGAAGGACATGAAAACAGCATCCTTTCAGGACATTTTCCCCTCCTCAGTCCCCTCTCTCAGCCCTTAAATCACTGGTGAGCCCATTCTCCACAATCTCTTTGCAAAAAGAGGCAGAGGTTACATGAAACTAAGCATCTCAACTCTTCCCCTGGGCTCAGAAGGATATTTAATGAAAAACGTAATTAGGTCTCTGCTACTCTTCAATTTCCAAAAGCCACTGTCATTAATTTTGTTTCGGAGGACAAGCTGTAGCAATCAGAATGGCAAAGCACATTAATCACCAGCAACACTGCAGTGAGCAAAGACAACTCGAGTCAATAAACAAGCCTGGCTGACAGACTACAAACAACAAATGCTCCTTACAAGCAGCCAAATTGAAGATCACCAGGAAACTGTAAAATGAGACGTGCATCATGCAAACCTCTCTTCTTTCCCTCCTTCCCTACAAGGGGCTGTTCTGACACTGAACTGTGGAATTCCCCAGAGACATGATAAATGAAAAATAAAAACAACTAGCAGTTAATCAATGCCATGCATGATAAAAACCAGATGAGGAAACCACTGAGTAAAACAGCAACACACAACCATTAAAAAAACGACTGTTGGAAACTTTTCTGCTTTCCAGTGTGTCTCAGCTCCTGTTCCAGCCCTCCTTGCCTTAAAGCCTACAGACAGGGCAGAAAGTGCATGCCAGATCAGATCAACTAACTCAGTGATGTGAACCTGCCAATGGCAACCTATGGGCAGCTGATTCACAGATAATAAGACAACCACAAGATACTAAATCCACCTCAGGAAATTTTCTTATTTCTAGAAGCTAGTAAAAACCATGTCTTTATATCTCTTTTGCTATTCTTATCTCCATCCCATTTTTCTGGATTTAACCAAAGGGTATGATAGCCTAACGAAGTGCCTACAAAACCCACTCTACAGGATAACTGCCAGCAGACTGAAACCTCCTACTCCATCCTTAATCTCCCTTGAACACTTCTTGTATGTGGGTTTAAGTGAGAAACCCTGCACAGCTGGTTGTCAGGATGCACAGGGAGTTTTCCTTCCCCATGTACTCCTCAAATCCTCCCTCTTCGCAGCAATATCGCACCTGTCCCAGTACAGTACCCCTGGCGCCTTCAATTAATGCTGAGAAAATCCTGAGTTAAGTGCCTACTTAAATTTGATGGGTTTGCCATTGAAATAATGTTCTGTCAGCCTAATAAAAGCACCAGTTAGTAAACAACATTACTGCACGGACATTGGCAGAATTATGAGCAACTGCAAGCTGCAATTAATTTGACCTTAGCCACCATGCCCACACAACCAGTGATGCTAATGCTGTGATTTTATTTCAGAACAATGTAAACAGCAACAAATCAACATTCCTGCCATTTCTCCAAAGAGGAATCAAAACTACCCAGGGCAGCTACAGGAATTTGCAATTGAACAGATGTAAACTACTTCATAGCCCTGAGGAAAATGGAATTCATTCACCAACATGTAGCTTGAGCTAAGCTAATCCGAGTTGCATATCCAGTTCTCGAAGAGCTTTGAGTAGCAATCAATCTTCCTGCATTCACCAAGTGATTTGTTAATCTGCAGTTTTCATAACGTAATAAAGAACATATGGATTAACCAGCTATTGTTCATAACAGCCTGATGAGCTTCTTAGAGTCTCTAGGTTACTTATTGAGTATAACAGTATCCAGTCCAGTGAAACAAACTGATTGTTTGATTTGATTTGTAATCCAAAAGTATGGATTACATCATGTTCTACCATCTGGAAAACATTATATATAATCACTAATACTGTGAAGACTCCTGAATCCGTTCTTCATTTATAACGCAACTGTTTGAGCTCCAGAAAGAGCATCTGAAGAGTGATTTGTAAAATATGTTACTGAAACCCTAAGTGGGATACTGCTCTTAATAAAAACCATACCTAAGTACAAACTTGATTTTCAGCTTATATCCTTAACCAATTATGTACCAATGCAAATCTCCACTGGTAAGTTTTCTTTTTGAATCCATTCTTCCAGTGGATTAGTTAGCTCAAAGAAACCACACTGGGATAGAGCTTTCCAGGACCAGCAAGGTGATTCGAACTTTCCCCAGTGCCTGGTTTGCACCCTCTATTACATATACACAAGGTTCAGCTGTTGTGGAAGAAGCAGCCAGTTATCACACACAAAAAAACAAACAAACAAACAAACAAAAAAAAAACCACCAAAAAACCCCCTCAAAAGTGTGATGACATCACACAACAACACAGAAAGCTGGGTCACAGCTCAGGGAGTGGATGGGACAGGCTGGCAGTGGGCAGAGCCATTGGAGTCACAGGGACTATAGGTTATTCCCAGTCTATCCACCACTCTTGTGCTGCTGACAGGGGCAGAAAAGCTACTCATGGGCAGCTGCTGAAGAGAAATGCTGCTCTAAGAATGCACCACAGAGCAACTCAGCAGACAAACATTGTGTTTTGTATAGTCACAGCTGCCTTTAGTATCACCCACTTTTCCCATGAGGAATGTCCAGCATCCTAGCTTATTTCTGGCCTAGGATGCACATGCTGCAGGGCTTGCTCTCACTGCAAGAGAAGCCAGCAAGGGACTACCACCACTTCTGACATGTGAAGCAAAGTCTACACAACACCCCTTAGATCCATTTCTGTGAAACTTGTTCCACAGCTGAAAGCCAGCAAGTGTCAACAACATGCAGCAGCTAGTTTCACAGTGGATCCCCTTTACAAATAGCCCTGGGCTGACATATCCCACCATGCCTCTTAAGATATTTTTTTCAGTAAGAAAAAGCCAAGCCCTTAATAGGGGGGCTCAACCTGCAGAGAGCTCAGTAAATGAAACCTCTGGATTGGCTTTCCCAGACAGCCATTCCCATTTTACTTCCAAGGCTTCAGTGTCCCTAGGAAGATATGCAACAGGGTGATTATCCACAGTTCAAGAAAATATATCTATGTATGTGTGTATGTATATATATATATATATAAACACACACTTTCCATACAAAGCCACATTGATAAACAGTCTCAACTCTTCCATGATCTCCAGTTCTCCAAACTATCAGGTCAGGCTAACCTTGTCACAAATTTATTACAAATGTGGTAAAACCTATAGAAGAAGTACTTTCTAGAAGTTACTGTAAAAGTTAGGTCATGTCACAGGTCATGCAATAATCTGAAAACTCAACTGAAGAAAAAGGGAAACCATTTGTTTCTAAAAACGCACACTGAAAATATAAAGTCAATTTCCACCATATCAATGCTGTGACCCAGGAGGCCCCTGAAAAGTGGTAAGAAACCAAGAGATCTTTTGGACAATGTAGTTTATCATATACATCATTATTCTAAGACTGATTTTACACAATTCCCTTGTGAAAGGAGCACAGACCTTTTTGGATGACATGGCAGCTGTGTGGGAGACCAGAATGGAGTATTTATACATTGGGAAAGGTTAGCAATATTAATAGCTAAAATTGTGCATAATCTCTAAAATGGGAGTCCCTTACATAAATAAAATATTACATGCATCTCTATTACTAACACTGAGATAGACATTTTCTGTTCTACCTACATGACATGCTACACAAGAAAGTTATTTTGTCTGGTTTCATTATCATTATCACATGACAGGAATCTTGCCATTATTTTTATTCATTTCAGTGAAAAGTGCTTTATGACCTGGCTCTTTGGTTTTACTATCTACTTAAATACATTCCACATTTCATTTTTAGAAATAAAAAGGAGGATGCTTCAAATTCTTCAGATAAAGTCTACTATTACAACTATTTAAAGCCCCAATATGAAGAATTTTTACAGTCTTTTTAAAACCACACATTTAGCTCTGTGATCTAATAAATCTGTTCATGTGAACTCTGCAGCGTTCAAACAAATGGATAAATGCTCAAGCTGCTAAAAAACAGATACAGTTTCTGATTCTCCAGTTATTTAACCCCATTTATTGAAAAGGACATCAGAGAATTCAGACTGCCTGCTTTAAAATAAGATAAAGCCAGTAAGATATTTTTAAACAGGCGTAGACATCAAAAAATAGTTCTTTTGCCACCTTTAGAAATGCAATTTTAATATTATCTAGAAGAAAAATCAGCAATTCTACTAGACTTGCATGCATAAAATTCTCCCTTCCTTTTCAGTACTCTTCAATCAATGTTGAAGGTAACTGCTGTTCTGATCACCAGCTCATAGTGAACAGATGAGCACTAGTAAATCAAAAGCTGTCCAGATCTCCTACTGTGGATCAACATATACATAATGGCTGCTCGCCCATGACTGGAAATCCTTCTGATAGCTTAATGCTGTCAGGTGCTTCATCTCCAGTGGCCAAAACATAATGTAACATTCCAGGGGACAAATTTTTCAGGCTTCATTTCAAGCACAGAAGTATGTGAACACCATTAAAACCCACTGATTTTGCCAAGGTGCTTTTGTCAAGCATGTGTTTCACTAATTCATTTACAAAAATAAACATACAAAACTAATCAGTTTTGAAAGCTAAACAGCAGCAGAAGATGCAGACAAAGATGACAGAAGCAGAAGTTCTGCAAGTACTGTTAGTATGGCATTTCTAACATTGGATTGCATTCTCCATTGGAGAAAAGACAATCTATTAATGTAAATAACCTTATTTTAAAAAAAATTCTGCAGGTGAACATCACATCTGTATTTAAAAAATTAAATTTTACATTTCTCAAAGAACAAGGCATCTGCATATTCCTTTACAGGGTGTAATATGCTCACATAAATCTTTGTGCTAACAAATTTTCAATCTGAAGTAAAAAATGGGCAACAGTAGAGGAGAGCATGAACACAGGGACAGCAGCCAGCCAAGGCAGAAGGATTTACAGAAGAGACGGTTTGCCAAGGGTTTTCTGGAGAGGACCGGGAGGGGGTGGAAGCTTGGAACAAATTAATGGGCAAACTGTTCCAAGCACCAAGATTGGTATGGGAAGATGTGTCCAAAAGACTGTGACTCCAGTTTTGTGTTACTTAACATCACTGTCTAGCTATGGAACTATACTGACACTAACCGCTGTGAATAGCAACATGTTTCTCACCAGTGATACAAATGTGCTGTCATCCAATACCCAAATCTATGAAATCTCCGGTATTTCTGGTAAGCGGAAGATGCGTGAAAGTCCAGCAGTCAGAACAGCAAGCTGGATTTGCCCCAGCAGATGTAACCACACTTACTACCATCCCCAGGTACCAGCCACCCTAAAGACAGTTTGCAGCAGGCCACATACTCATTTAGCTGTCAAGGATAGGACTGCAAACAGAATCTCATAGGCACGCTGCAGGAGTATGTGAGTGTTGAAGGCAATGCTTTTAAAACTGACCCCCTTACCCAGCTTTATCTACCTGACAGAACACAGAGGACCCTGCACAGTGGAGCCTGATCACTGCTTGACCAAACATGGGAAACTGCAGGGAAAATTCTTCCCCAAATCTCCAATGTCACAGCTACTCCCCACTGAGAAAAGCAAAGGAACCAGGAAAACACTGAGAAGGAAAGGGCCTCTAATTCCATTTTGCACTATGGTTAGGATCAAGAACCAGTCACAAAAGAGTACACAAAGAAGCACTGTGTTCTCTCAGGAGTGTCCTTTCCAGGGAAAGGGGTCACTTGGGAATAAGTCGCACAGCCTGTACTCCAAACAGCTGAAAGTCAAAAAAGTCAAGGAACAAATGCCACAGGGAACAGAGACACCGTTTTCCCTTGGTACCTCTGGGTGCAGCGCTGGGTTCCGAACACCGTGTTCATGAACGGGGATTATGGGCGCTGAGCTGGGAGAGGATGGTTTGCAGGAGGAAGCACACCCTCTGCAGGCGGAGACTGCGCCACGGGAAAACAGGAGCGCTCTAGACAAGCAAAGGCAGCTCAGTTTGAAAGGAAGTTATAGGGATTTTTTTCAAACTCACTGAAATGCAGGAAGAAGAATTCAGTATATCCAAATCAGCAGAAAAACGGTACAAATCTACAGTATACAAGCAGTTCCACTGCACCTCCTGTTCTGGGTTCACATCGCCCCTTTCACACAAACAAAAGAAAAGACATAAAACCAAAATAAAATAGGAATAATCTTGCACAAAGCAAAAGATGTAAAGAAATAAAAAAAGAAAAAGACATTTGTTTTAATTTAATTTGAATACTTTTTTTTAAGCGCACTTCTTCATATTTTCCAGAAGAACATGCAAAACAGATATAAAAAACCTTATCTACTTGCTAATTTTTTAACATATCAAAATAATTTTAAACACTTACCATGAGGTTTCCATCACTGTAAATAATAGCAAAACTACAAATTAAGCAAAAAACCAATTAAACAAACATCAAGTGGCTAGTGTGTCTACAGAAAATATTAATATAATTATAGCTCAGCAATTTGAGAAGAGAATATTTTGAATAAGTAGGTAATTAAGTTAAGAGAGGCCTAAAGAAAGATTTCACACTCACATTCATATGCTGAAGCGGTTTAAAAATAGAGAGCAAGAACTGCCTGAGTTCATGTTTTAATTTTAGCTGGGTGATGAGCTGGTCCCAAAGACAGAAAGGGACAGCAGGATTTTTTCTCAGCAAAGTGCCCTTCGTATTTTTATGTGAAGGAAATGCAGTATGTTCTATTAATATCCTGTTGCAGCCCTAGATAAGCCTAGGCACCCTTTCAACCAGGAAAAAGTTCTGGTTTGCTTCTTCAAATCACTTCACTTTCAAAGATGTACACACAAGTTAGAGAACGTCCCAACTGCTCTGGCTACGTCACAGGTAAACAACATCCACACAGGAAGAGACACTTTGTTTTCCCATAAGTCACCTATTGCAAATACTAAAGCTGTAGTTTTCTATCATGAGGAGAAAAAAGCAAACAGCAAATGACAGAGTTTGCACCTTAACTTCATTTTCATTTTAATTAAGAGTTGGGGGAAAATGTCAACACCAACCAGAAAGGTGGGTGGGTGCAGGAGGGAAGAAATGTTGTTTGACTTAATGCTGGCATAATGCCTAGGCTCTCCCAAAGAAGCTGGGAGAAGTACATAGACTTCTCCCACATAAAGAAAGATTCTTCCTCTGGGTATGGCTCCCTCACAAGCTTCACCTTCCTGACATATCTCTGATGAACCTAGTCAAAGCAAAAGCTTCCCCACAGCAGGTCCCTGCCCATCCGATATTGTTTCAAGCTGGCAAATCTTCACAGCCGGGCAGGACTGAAACTCTTGTTGTTCAACAGCATCACACTGAGAACTTTTCTGCCCTTCAGGCAATGTTGGAAATGAAGGCTAACCAGCTCGTAGATTATTTTTCTGACATACTCTTCCCAAAGTGTCAGCTATGCAAATGAAGGTCAGATTCTCCCCCAAATCCTCAGGTGTCAAAAAAGCAGATTTTCAACTAAGACTAATTTTCTTGATAGATGACAATGGTTAAGACCTAGGCGGGAGTCCAAGTTAATCCTGAAGTGAAAACAAGCCTGTTAAAGTGTCCCATCCTCTTCCACAGTTACATTCCCTTTCTTGTATTTTAGCGCAACATTCAGCAGTAAGACTTTAGAATCATTCCCCCTCTTACCCAGCTACATCTAGGAATAAGCATTTACAAACTTTATTTGCCAGGGAAGTGACGTGCAAGTCAGTGGAAGTTTGCATTAACATCCTGCTGGTCAGCAATTCCTAGTTGAGGATGCCCTACCATTATGATCTTTAGCACACTATCTTAGTGAACTCTGTGTCCAAAAGCACGGAAGGACCATGCCATCCCTTTTAGTGACCTGCTTCCCATCCATTCAGCTCTTGAGGAAATAAAGCAGAGCACAACACTTAGGCAGGTGAGCCTAGGAAGATGTCTGCAGTTTGCTTTCACCCATATAACTGATACCTTTTGTTTTTAATCTTAACACAGTTCTGCATTTTCAATTACTGTGTTTTTCCCCCAATCCTATCTAGCCCAATCCCAATTTATGTTAGAAGTTCCATACAGTTTTGAAAACTTTTTTCCATTGTGCTGTGCAGACGAAGGTCAGTCTTTTCTCCCAGCAGAAGCATGCTCTGCATTTCCATTTACACAGAAAATGAGCTCATTTACTCTTACCACTCCTAGCATTTCTAGTTTAAGTGTCAGATACCAAAACAGGTCCAGGCATCATGAGCACTCTATTCCCACCATTGGAATGACAACTTCCACTTGGCTTCTTGCATCAAATGAAGTTAAAGCACTTGAAACTAAAGACTGAAGAGATGACTAAGTCCTTTTGATTTACTGAAGACCCCTCTATTTTAGAGATACCTCCTTGAAAGAAGGTTTTGGCTGATATTTTTACTTTCTCCTGCTTAAGTTCAACACAAAGTTTGTAGGAAGAGATCATCACTCACTGCATGACTATTTATAGTTACTTACCTTATCCTAACAAGACCCTAATCAACAAAGCTGCTGATCCTCCTAAATTAAAATTGTAACATGAAGGCATTTTTGTTCGAAGGAGCTTTTAATGTAAATGAAATATCTGCTTTATTTGCCCTAAATAAATTTTTAAAAAATTGAAAATTCAAAGACCAATTCTTCATCATTTCCCTTCCTAAATCATTCAGATAATGCTTCTCTTTCACCCTCCTGTGTAAACAAATCATTCATGGGTTCTAGGTATGAGAGGTTAGTTTTCTATGGCAGAGGAGAGACATATTCAATTTATTTTTCTATCTTCTAGAAAAGGAAAAATACCCTTTGAAAGAGTTTACCATGCAGACATACCCCTACCTTCTGCACAGCCCTCTTGTCATCACCCCCACAACAAGATGATGTACCAGACTCCACCAAGGGGCAAGTACAGATTTGGCAAAGCAGTTCCAATTTCAGAAAGAAACATACAAAATATTCACTGCTTGCTCAAACAAGCAGTCAAGTCTGAGTTTACTTCAGAGCCCACCCAGAAGGATCTAAATGCAGGGTAATGATAGGAACCTCTCCTCTGGCTTTATTAGGCTGTCCAGCAGTACTATATAACAAGCATTCTCCAGGACTTATCAAAGATGCAATGCAGTCCCTATAGCACTGGCTTTCGTGCATGTGAGGGGGATGGGTTCTCCAAGGCAGGCTTCCCATGGTCCAGCAATACCCCCACCATCAAACTCCAGCACCCAAAAAGCAACACCTGCCGCTCCCAATGCTGCCACCCAAGCAGTTCTGTTCTTAGAGTAGCGCTGACTCCTAAAAGCTGGTTACTGTGCCAGCTTTGCTACAGATAAATAAGTACAATTACCTCAGGGAACTTAAATTAAGAGCTGCCTCTCTGTCTCACACAGTTATATACAACTCTGTCATGTTCAAGCTTGAAAATGCAATTTTTCCTGCCCCCTTGATGGCTTTGTTATTTCTTAAGAATGGACTGGAGGTGGAGGGCTAAAAATTATGTACTCCAAGTCTCCTTGAATTACAAAAATGTCTAACCCCAGATCTGGGGTCCATTTGTTACAAGTCACACTCTTGGTCAGTCTCTGCTTTGTCCACCAGCAAGCCCTCCTCCCACGCTGTGCTATTTGTGCAAACTGCTAGCTTGAAGAAAAGAAGTAGATACAGAGCTGGTTTAGTGAGGTTCCCCTGGCATCCAGCTAAGAGGTGAGAAAACTAAATATAACAAACTTAAAACTACAATTATTGTAGGGGAGTTTGCCAGAGCTGCTCTGAAGCTCCTAATGGTCTGTTGGGGATTTATGGATCAGCTGTGAAAATTTATTCACAGCTAAAACTTGCCAATCAAGTCCTTGGCTTTGAACACTGCTACCAACTTCTACATAATACAGTTTGAAATTACAGAAATGTAAAAGCAAAACAGTAGGTTGTAGTGCTTCAGAGAAGGGCATGAAAAAAATCTATCATACTGAATAGATCAATAAGACATGCATGCGGAGGCCCCCTTCTGAGTGTTTGTATCTTTGTATAAAAGGGTCTTATATTTTTACAGAGCAGGAGGAGATTACAAGTGCTGCCAAAATACACAGTAAGAGACAGTATGTTGTACAGAAAAGACTACAAACTGCTGTCTTGCAGTTTAAGAGCAGATTGCCTCCATAAATTTGGCCAGCGATCCAGAAAATATTATTTGCTGATATTTTTTGTTCTTGCCATATGGATGGGCATAAAAAGGGATCATTATAAAATTTATAAAAGTGTTTCTGAAATTATATGTTATTTTCATGTTATTCCATTTAAAAAGGGCAGCAAAGATAACAAACAAAAAATCCTGAGAATTTACACAGAAAGCAAAGCAAGTAGCCAGCTTAGATGAGAGATATAAGACCATGCCTTATTTCTCCCAAATGCTCTGCACAAATGGGAAGATAGCAGTGATGGCTGCCTGTAAGGGCAGCGCTGTGCAGAGGAGCTGATGGGCTCTTTGTAGACGCCTCTCCACCTCCAACTCTACAAATCCCTGCAGCTGGTGAGGCTTCAACACTCCAGAGTACTGGTTTGAAAACGTCAAACCACTAATATGCTATTCAGCACCACAAAGGAGCATGGATCCATGCTCCTCCCTGCACAGATCCATACGCTTTTTAAGAGGGGAAGTTTTAATGCTGGAACACAAGGTACCTTTCTGTTGTTTACTTTGGCTTCTACTACATTAGGTCTCTTCTGTCAGCAATTAGCCCAAAAAACAAGCAGTAAAGAGTCATGAAGCCTTGCAAATTTAGATGATAGGATCTGATCCTTTAAAGCCTTATACACATAAATAATCCTCATGTGTATGAATAAGGCTTTACAAGATCATAGCATATACACTATATCCAAAGAGGAATTCAAGTCCTATTTACCACTGACAAGCAAACTCTTGGCCACATAACATTATTTATGTTATGGTATAAATTATGTTATATATTTACAATATAAAGACATATTACTTTCCTCTGCACAGATATACTTTAACCATCTACACAAAATGATAAAGTCACTTATAGCCCTTTCAAATTTTGATTTAACTCCTTTTTTTAACTCCTTTTTTTATTTGGAAGGAAATTCAATCTTTTAGTACTCTGCAATGCACAAAACCTACAAAGCCTCAGTTGAACAGTAATGATCCCATGTCTTTTAAGTCTAATCTATCAAAGATACATGACATGTAAACTTCATTGTCAGATTTGGAGTATTTATTTAGCACTTTTTAATTCATCGGAAACTGGGAAAGAGAAGCTATATTCAAGTCCGGAAAATAAGAGTTGACTGGGATTCAAGTACCACAGCACTCTGATTATTTCATTACAACACTTAACCTATAAATCTGTTTGCCCATGCCACCCACAGAGATGCCTGTATCACCATCCCAGTCAACCACTATTCTTCTGTAGTTCTTACACACATGTTCACCTCTAGATGCAACAATGACCCTTTTTTAAGTGTAATGCATGGCAACGTAACCTGAGGCAGACCTCTTGGCTCATCTCAGAGAGTCAACAGAAGATGCCAAAAGGGTCAGCCCTGTCTGTATCATGAGAAGGTGTTGCTATACAACTGAACAGTGACCTTGAATGAAGCAGTAAACAAAGAAAAGAGGCCAGTGTTTGGTTGTGAGTTGGCAGGATGGGGGAAAACTGTAGGTGACCTTACAAGAATGTGCCATGAAAGGGACACAAATGGATGGTGCAGAGTACATGGATAGCAAGGGTGTGAATGTTAAGATGTGTTAATGGAAGACTTTGAAAGATAAGAGAAGCCTAGGGCTGAAAAAAAATCTCATCCTAGTTTGCTAATATTTCTCTCTCTGGTTTCAGGAGATGACAGTCATCTGTTCTCCAAATGCCATCTTTAGTCTGAATTGTGCATAAACCCTGACAATTTTATGTGGATGAATAGCATCCTCCAAACCAAGCAAACACCCATAGCTGTGCCCAGCTCTGCAAGGACTGTAGCAACATTCTCTGTACCAGAAGTTAATCTGCTCTCACTCTATTTCCAGGAAGAGCAGAAAGAAGGGTGAGAAAGACATTATTAAAATATTATATGGCATGTTGCTCTCAGTAAATACTTTGCAATTTTATCTTACAAGTTTTTTAAAAAACAAGGCCAAAAATAGAACAATAGAAGTTGATCAGTGTAAGGAACTGTATGTGTCATCAACCTAATAAAATGACTTAGCACATCTTCCCGTAGGGGGAAAATCATATTAATCAGCAGAGACAGAAATAAGTTTTCTTCCTGCAGTAACAGACTGTATTTGTTATCTCAGTAAAGGCAATGTCAGCCATCAAGCCACTTGCTGAAGAGATATTTAAAGTCTGTTTCTTAAGACAAATATTAAAATATAAGTAAAAATGCACTGCATCTCCTGCACATTTCCAAAGAAGTGGCCCTACCTCACAGACACCCTCAACTCACACATCTCTATGCATCCAGGAAAAGAGCAGTAATGACACATAAAACTGTAGCTTTTGACACTACCAAATTCAAGACATTTGACATTGCTTAAATTCTAAAACTCTGCATCCTACTCTAAAGAAAATCATAAGTTGAGGAAAGCTAAGACTAGATAACACCAGATACTTTCGTTATCTCAAAAGCTGCTAAGTAAGAGAAGGGACCGGGAGATCAGAAATCTGTCAGGGAGCTCTCTCGTAACTAGCCCAAAATGCCATTTTCTTTGTTCATTCTGGCCAGCAGAAGACATTACTCAAGGGAATGGGAATTAAACAGCTCCTTATTCTGTCCCTGTCTTTTCTTTGGAAGACGTAATCCAGAAGTGGAATCCGTCTCCAAACAGCCACCATCATTAAGATTTCATGTAACACAGGCTTCAGAGTTAAAACTGCAGGAGATGGACTACACCTCACAACCAGCATAGCTACAGATTCCTGTCACCCCGAGAGTCAGGCAGGGCTCATAGCATCTTTGGAGCAAAGGCTGGTGAGACACCTGCACATCTTTAAACAACGCAGATGACTAAGAACCAATCTGAACTGCATCATTCATGCAACGGCCACAAAGAACAACTCCACCCCGGTCCTGCCCATTGCTTGTTCAACTCATCTCCCAACACAGACATGGAGAAAACTAACAACAAATGCATCCTCCTTGTAGCTCCTTAGAGGCGTGAGATTACCACAAGCTGCATATTCAATATCAGTTAAAGTCCCATTTCACAAGTTTACATGCACACACCCAGAAATGCAGTTAGCCTGCTACAAAATAATTGCTTGTGTGCTCATACATACTGATCCTTTAAGAAAACAAGCCTTTGCCCCCTTCCTGCAACAGAATACCCAATGCTTTTATTCGGCATTTCTTCTAAATAGGCAAGAGGCATTTGTAAAACAGGCTAGTCTTGAGCTGTCAGAACAGGACAGATATTAAACGTTTCTAAAGCCCAAAGGGAGACATTTTCTGGTTTCACCCTCTGTGTCAAGTGACAGCTCCACTGTGACGGGTCATTAGTGTGACAAAGAGAAAGCAGCTGGACATAGAGAGGGGCAGAGGCTAACAGAGCGATTACATCCTTAAATCAACTATAAAATGTTACAAAGGATGAAGAGGAAGAAAAAAGGGAGGAGTATATTCAGGGGAACAAAATCAGTTTGATAAAGTGTCTAGCTGCAAATCATATGAAATTAATTTTTTTAAATAAAAGAAAAATCAAGACAACTTCCTCTTCCGAGAAAGCAGATTCTAATTGAAGGAGTATTTTAAAGTGATTAAAATTATTATTTCATGCAAACAATGCATTTTTTCTCACCAAAATAATTTTCTATAGTGTCTATGAAGTAAAAATATATCATTGAAGATCTAGTTCCTCCCATTTTGACAGCTCACAGAAAGGATCAGAACTGGTTACTGAGGTTTTTCCCATCTCCATTTTCCTCTCCTCCAAATGAGATGAGAAAGATTTTAGAACCATCACCACAGCATAGCAGTAGCTCGGCAAGTCATGCACAACTCTTACTGTTAGGTGCACACAGCTCTGAAAGGACAAGTGGTGAATTAAGAGGAAAATTGAAAGAACATATTTTCCAGTCTTCCCATTGATGGGAACAGTATATTAAATTTCCTATAGAAAGCAACATCCAGGCAACTGAGTTTTACTAAAGAGGACTCCATTGCCATGTGTTGTAGTCCAGAAGTCACTTACTATATTGCTTCTTAAAAATTACACATTATTTAAGTTTTTGCTAAAGTTGGCATCACTGCTGTTATGTCTCTCTCCACTAAAATTTGACATTTCTGGGCAACTAAGAATTGATTGATAACTGATAATAAAAGTCAGATTACTTGGAAATGTTTGCATGTAACACATTCCTTCTAAATTCCTTTGTTCTGACCCCTTTCTGCTTTTGTACCTCTGTGCTCTCTCTTCCATCTTTTTATTATGCCTTTCTGCCAGTAATCTGTTGGGTTTTAAATCAGAGATTAAAGAAAAAAATCAACGAAACAGAACAAACCCAAGTCCCAAACTCCACATTTTCAGTCATTTTTGTTTAAAACAGAGAACATCCGAATGATTAAGTCATCTTTAAGCTTTGGGTCACAGCTGATATAAAGGAGGCGTCATTGTTTTCCATCAAAAAAATTATAAATTTTAAAAGAAATAAATAACAAAAGAAATTTTAATTACATAACTTGAAGATAATTATAATCACTGATACTACTTTTGGAAAACAACTAAACTTAAAAGTGAACCATTTGTTCCTGTCCCTGCCCCCTCCATGCACACACACATTTGGTACACACATTTGGCATTTTAAGTCCTGATTCTAATCTCAGGTGAGGTGTGAGAAGAGTCCCAATAATTACACAGCAAGAAGCCAGAAAATTCCAGGAAAACTGCATTTTCCCTCACTGTGTGTTTCATGACATACAGAGACAACAAATGGGAAACACAAAGAGGAGCTTTACAATGTGGGTTTAGTTCCCACATTCCCTGGTGAGTCCTGCCTAATGCTGCTTTTGCAGCTACTGTCCCTTGTTTTGGTAAAGCTGCTCAGCTAGGACAACTACAACCCTCTCTGTTTCTGTTTTCATCTCCATTCAGGGCTCTTAGAGTTGTTTCAACACAAACTCCGTGAGTTTTCAGAGCCCTATCAGGTAGAAAAGAAACTGAGATTTTGGGGATGTACTTTAAAAGGCAAATTACTATGGAAAGCCTGTATCAGTAACAGTAAGAAGAGAAACAGTAAAACCAGTGTTTCTCCTAATGTCCCCTTGTTAAGTATCAGCTTAGCCTTTGCCATAAATGCCAAACTATTTGCCATGACTAATGTATATAATGGGAGTACATTTCATATTTTATCTCTCCTGAGAGACTTTGAGTTGGGGAGGGGAAAAAAAAGAAAGAAAAAGGAAAAAGAAAATCCCACACTACACAAAAAAAAACCCAGACAAGGAAGCAAATAAAA
Source organism: Erpornis zantholeuca (assembly GCA_013400515.1). Lineage (NCBI taxonomy): Eukaryota > Metazoa > Chordata > Aves > Passeriformes > Timaliidae > Erpornis > Erpornis zantholeuca. Next base: position 317,791 of record VZTN01015280.1, on the reverse strand, counting down.
TACCCACATATTTAATATAATGGGTTAAAGTTAAAAAAAGAAGATAAACCGGAGGTAATTTTTCCCAAGTTTTCTCCTTGCTGCTATAGGAAATAAAGGACTCAAAGCACTCAGCACCAGCCTGCTTACTCCTCTCTGCCCCCAGAACTGGCACAAACTGATGACAACTTGGGCGCAGATGTTGGAAATTCCATCTTCCTTCCAGAGGAGCTCAGAATCTCCAGGGCATAGCCCCTTAGGAAAAAATATTAACTTTGGTTTTCCCCCCATTGTTTTAAAATGCCTTTTATTCAATTTGTAAATCAAATATATATTCCTATATTAACACAGGGAGTTAAAAACTGCTCCATTTCCACTGGACAAATATTACCCATGACAAATCATTAGAACCGAAAGCATACAAAGAGTTGGATTTCAATACAGTGAGGTCTCCTACAATTGCAGAGTTTACTTGTGGCATGTCTTCAGCAAGAACTCTCACAGAAAGCACTCTTCATGCAACATCTCTATAGCTAACCCACAGCCACCACTCAATCCTTTCTCTCAGTTATTTCCAGCTAGTTGCTCTGTCAGACTGCAATGAATCACACACCTGGAATTATTAATAGGAGTCTCCACTCTCTCATGCTGCTTAGCCACTCCAGCCAATCTAACAGCAGGTATTAAAATTTGTCACAGACTGACCTGTCATCTAAAAATTACACTTCACAATGCAACTGCAAACTATAAACAAAACCTTCAAACTATATAAATTTTCTCATAAGAGCAGACTTACTGAGAGAGGGGAAAAAAGCCCCACGCCAACAGTTCCAACCACACATTGGTCTTTTCAGAGATATCCATGTTTCACTTGCTGCCACTACAGACCCTACCCTGCATTTCCACTCCTTCCACACAACTGCAGCAGAAACCAGTTATGAACACTGGCCAACACCATTACAACTGTTCATCTTTTCAGTCTTCTGCTTTATTTCATACACAAGGGTATGTTTTTGTAAGTCATCCTCTGAAGCATAAATTCAGGTTTCCCTTTCCCAGCAATTTCTCATTCTCAGCTCTACAGCTTGAGGCTTTGACTGTAATAAGGCTTTTTGTTTTGGAAAATAAGTATTCTCCCATCAAACATCACACCAACCTGCACATATAGAATGCTTTAACTGCTCTGTAAATCTTTTCATTAGACCTTTACTATCAATGCAGTTGACGTTGTCAGGGGGAAAAAGTACAACATGTAGAGAGCATATTTCATTTTTTATCTTATTATAGTTGGGTACTATCAGCAGGGAATTTCAAACTAGAGGTATAGTAATACTTTTATATTAAAATTACATTATAAATGTTAAAGCTGAGGGGCATTAAAAAAATATAGTACCTGCTATCTGTGTTGCATGGGTTCAGCCAATGTAGCTGCTACCAAAGACATTTCAGGTCTCCAGTTCTGCTAAGTTTTAATCCTTCAATGCTCAGCACTCACAGTGAAGCTTTATCAGCTGCCCATGTAAGAAGCCATTTTTTAAAATTACATTGCTCTTCACCTAACATCTGTAAAACGTCCTAACAAAACTACTGAGGGGGAAGAAAGAATGAATCCAGAGAGCTTTCAAAGTTTAAAAGGTATAATGAAAAATGTATATTTTATACAATATTATAATGAAATACTTGAAAGGGAAGTGTTTTGTTGCACACTGCAGAATATTCTGATCTATTTGACTCTGAATTAGCATTCTGCAACTGCACATTTGTTTGCTGCAGCTCTCAAAGCAAAAAAATAGCAATTATTTTTTAAAAAGTCAAGAAAAACAATATGCTCAGAAAACAAGATCAAAGTTTTTTTTCCTAGTAATGAAACCATGACTTCATTTTGTAGAAGAATGACTCCTTTCCGTCGTATTTTACCAGTTGTAATACCTGTTCTAGCGTATTAGAAATAAATTTGGAAGAGGAATTTTGGATATTCTCTAGCATCTCCCTTCCAATCATTCACTGAATACTCAATTTAGATTATAAAATACCAAGTTATTATCAGCAAAACAAAGTACTATTTGCCTGCATTTCCAATTCAATGCATTTATTAACTGTCAGGTAAACAGGCGCACACCAAATTACGCCACACGGTTACAAAACTGTATGATCAAGTTGCAGGACCTTAGATGGAGATGTTAGACGTTTGCCACCCTGCGTCGCATTAACATGACGAAGAACAGTCAGAACATGGCATCTCTCTCAAACCTTTCCCTCAAACCTTTCTGTTAAAGGTAGGGTCAAAAGGAAACCATTTGAAGTTTTCCTACCTTTAATTTGCTAGGAAGCATGACTAGCAGGAATGTGATGCCCTCACATGTAATATGCACCACATCAGAAAAACAGTCATGAAGTATTCTCAACAGTAGTTCTACCTATCTGACTTGCAATACACAGCCACATAAAGTCCTGGTAATTGTGAAAAAATAATAGTCATCTTTAGAGACTGTGGTTTAAAACTTAAGACTGAGTTTGGGTAAGTGTAAATTACTCTGTGGTTGCACAATAATTCACACATACCACTGCAACAGCCCAGTGGACTTAGGAATAGACCACTAGTGTTTCAGTTTCAGTGCAAACCTCCAAGTCTATATTTCCAATTGGAAATAAAAATGTAGTTAAAAAGAACCTTGAACATTTTCACAATTAAGTTACAAACCATAATTTAAAAGCAAACAGACTAAAAGAAAATCAAGCATCGAATTTAGGGACCACACTGCAGAAAGTTTGAAAGTCCAGTTATTTACATATTTATAAAAGCTGATGTGATTCCCAACTTAAAATGACATTCATACTTTAAATTTGCTGTAATGTTAAAGCATATGTCACAAGTAAGTATTTCTATACATGTGTGTATTTTGCAAATGTGAGAGAATTGAAAGCATTTCCTCCGTTTGTTACATTGTTGGATTTTGTTAAGAAAGTGATAATGGAGAAGCCTAAGCTAGCGCCTTTGCTGAAGGAGTTGTTGCAGGCAGGCAGCTCAAGCCCAGCGGCAAGGCCATGGCAGCTCCTCAGTGCTTTGTCATACTCGCGCTTTGCTTGAGGGCCGAACACGGGCTCAGTCCACTTGGTGGTCTGGGACATGATATCGAAAGCGGTTCTCAACCTTCACCACTGCGCAGCACCCAGTGAACTGCTCGTCAGCTTGAGCAGCAAATCTTAAAGTAATAGAAGGCAATTCAATAGCTCCACAGCTAGATATTTGTTAGCACACTAAAAGCCCTTACCTCTTTTAATACGCTATGACTTGGGGAAAAATGCGATACAGTGCACGCAACCACCCTGAATCAGCAAAGATCATCAGCTTAGGCCTTACTCATGCTTCACCTATTAACTACAGAGCATTCAGTTTGTCTTCAAGCTTCTCATTTAGCCAGCTAAGTATCACTGGCACCACTGCATCTGTGTAGCAGAAGTGCTTTTTCCCCTTTTTCTGGTGGAAAACGAAACAGCAAAATGCCATTCGCATCATTGCACTCATTAATAAGCCTTCCACGCCCGCACAGGTTACTTTTCCCGTGACAGTTTTGCAGAGATGAGATCTCTTCTGGCACCCCACATGCCCCTCGCTCCAGGCCTGCCGGGGGGACCGCAGAAGCAGAGCGGAGGCCGGGCAGGCGGCACACACCGCCGCGGGGCAAGCGAAGGAAACTTCCCCGGCCCAGCTCCCGGGCGCGGAAGACGCGGTGCCGGGGCGAACCTTCGGGAAACTGACACGAGCGGCTTTTCGGACAAAAAACTTCTGAGAGAAGCGAGGCCACTGCCGGTCTTTAGGGGAGTCCGTGCCCCCAACAGCGGGGACGGGCCCGCCGCCACCCGCAAGGCGAACCGAGGCTCAGCCCCGCAGGGCACCGCTCGGCCAGGGCCGGTGCCGGACCGACCCTCCGCCCGCCCGGCTGTCAGTCTG
>VZTN01015280.1:288957-313504 GCA_013400515.1 Erpornis zantholeuca | reverse complement strand
GCCCCCGGCCCGGCCCCACCTGGGCCCCGGGCCCGTTGCCTCCCTCCTCCGTCCGCACCTGCCCGACGGGAGGGACACACGCCCCGTGGCAGCCCGACTGCTCTGCCCTGTGTNGCAAAGAATGGGCTATACAGCAAAGAGCGAATAGCACCGGCCCTTCACGCTCCGGCAATAGTTTACAAACATCAAACGCCAAGGGCAAGGGGAAAAGCGTGTGTACTGTTCTAATCCCTCGCTGGTAGCTCCTCTGAAGAAATGTTATCAGTCATTTATCAGACATAGGTTCTGTCGGCTGATATAAAACGGGAGAGGAGAGCGTACCCCAGCCAATTTACAACCCTTCTCGACTAACAAGTCACCTCTGTAGCAACCCCCCGGTCTGGGCCCAACCAAGGTGGGCTTTTAATAAAAGATGTCGATCCTGGGCTCCCCGCTTCCAAACACACACATTAGCGCGATCAAGACCTACTCAGGAAGGCTTTACCTGCTGCTGTAATAACACAGGATTAAGGAGTGGAATTGCTGCCTGATGATACGTGACAAAAAAAGTTTTACCTGCACACGTTTTGGGAGGAAGTTTCACATGACCATGGAGTGGAAGGTGCACTCTTGCATTAAATAAATAACACTGAAAATGTTTCTTTCAGCTCTTGCTTCCTCTGTAACGTGCGGTTCATTAGAGGGGGACAAGTCAAAGACCTTGCTCCTGCACTACCTCTGCTTGCCACACACCCTCCCCGAAGCGCGCACACACACATACACACGCACCAAGGAAAGCAGACACATCCTGGCTCCTTTGAAAAAATAATCCTAATTCAGGGGAAAGACGAATTTTGAAGGGGTCAAGTTCTCCTCCCCTGCACCTGGCATAGTCATTTACAAGTATGTAGCCTTCTAAATGGGAACAAAATGCCACCTCCGGTGACTGGAAAATTATAAGTTAGTTGCATTAATCACGTACTTTACACTTTGCAGATGGAGAGCACCAACCAGGTGCAGGGCAGTAGAGAATTGGGCCGGATTTCAGTTGCACATTTACTTAATGGCAATGTAACACCAAATGCACCTTATAAAAGTGAATAGCATCAGTACTTGTTTAGACGCATTGACTTACACTATATTCTGAGAAATACAAAAATGGAGCTTCACATCCTTTCCCACAAGGAAAAGAATTTTGCAAATTATGTGCTTTTGGATTCAGTGAGGGCCAAAGGGCTGCTCAGCACTGCATAGCTACAAGATGTCTTATCTTCCAGCAAAGGAAAGGTAAGGTCTGGCAGACAGGTGAAGCAACTCATGGGAAAAAAAGTTGCACATGTGGGATCATCTCTGCCCAAGATTTAAAGCAAAATCCCAGGTGTCCACTGATCATCCACAGAAAAGTGGCTTTGTGTGAATTTCCTGAGCAGCAGTGAAAGCCCTTGAGACTAAGCGACAGCCACTGCTGCCTGTAATTATTTGAGGAAGTGAAAGATGGTGACTCATGGCTCAGAGGGCAGCAGGAGCACAGCTATGACACCAATGCACGGCCCTGGATTAGGAGGTGGATAGTCACAAGAACGTGTTACTTTGCGCAGACATATTACATCACTTGTAATAATGGATCAAGTGTGTTTTACTAGGCACTACTATTTCTGCACTTAATACATCCAGTGTACAACTTGGCATTCAGCCTCAGCATGGGGTCCTAAAACTGCAAATATTTTCTCCATTCACTTTAATAGTCCTCATCCCTATGTCTGCTTCTTGTCAAGGTTTTTTTCTCTTTTTCTCTCATACCCCAGTGTTTGGCTTGGCATGATCTGGTGTGGCAGAAGCACTGACCCTTCACTGCCAGCTGGTCCCTGCCTTACCACAAAGCACTAGCACAGGCTCACTCAGAGGTCGTCCCACAGGGAAATAAATGGGTGGGTGTGAGCAAGCATAGACTGACAGACATTCATGGACTCTCTTATTCAAGAAAGCAACATAAGCAGTTTTCTGGCCAAGCCTTACAGTATTTCTGGAGCACTGCCATAAGACAGAAAGAACAGTGGCTGGTCCAAACAACACAGTGTTAGGGTCTGGGTTTGGCAGTAGAACTGAGCAAGTGCTAACAGCTATACAAGTTCCTATTCTCCTAATATGGAACATAGTTATGCACATGGAGAAATCAGAGCTGTAGTTTTTTTTCCCTTGGCTAGAAACATATTCTGTATTTGTGTAACTGTCAGATAATAGAGATTTTGTTAATAATATTGGCAAAACACTGACTTTCCTGTTGCTGACTTCCTATGTATTAACTATCTATGATTTTAGATTAAAACTGTTGATTTTTTTGAAGTGTCTATGCCACGGGTGTTAATGAGAGCTCATGCAAAAAACACTCCTGACTAATAATTTCAGCTGAGATTAATATGCTTACTGCATCTCCCAATACAATTAAACAAACCCCACCTCTTACAATGCCTTTTTGGGGTTTCCACTTGTAGCTGTCTGCATGCTAAAACTGAAAGCCTGATCTAACTGCTGTTCTAACTTGCATAAGAATAAATCAGAAGCAGCTCTCTGGTCTAAATGAACTCTCACCATTTTTAGGAGAAGTTCAGGAAAGGCACAGGCAGAACCCAGAAAAAAGAAAGGGATCATAAAGTAGAAAAGTGATGGAGCCAGGCACACACAGGATACTGTGTCCCCAAATAGTTCAGCATTAAATAACAAACCAGCAATGATTTCATTGCTTTAAGAGCTTATTTAACCATAGACCTACATAGTAACAAGGAAACATATCTAAGAATAAAAAACGTCAATCTGCCTATTAGTCTGACTAAGGCCTTTCATTGGTTTGTGCCTGCATCTGTTATTCTGTGACCTGAAATTTAATCTTTGGAGAATTAATTGCCTGAATTTTTTAATCTTCTGAAAATTAATATATAATCAACTCTTCATTATGAGGGAAAAGAAGCAGTTAAAAAAAAAGAAAGATGGAAAACCTAGATAATTTGAGTACCTCATGCCCATGGTTGGCCTGGCCAAGGCATTGTGCCTGTTGTAAATGTCCTGCTCACTTAAGCTGCAATGAGCAGCACCAGCTGAGGTACCATTTAGGTACCACTGCGTGTCTAACATGGTTTATTCCCAAGGTGGGTAAGGCACCCAGACATAATGGAGTATAATCTCTGGGTTTTACTGTTACTACTGTGCACAGGTATTTTAGTTCATATTTATAAAGTATGATCCAGATAGTGTTGTGATGGTTTTGCAGCAGCAACAGTCATTAAAATACAAACATGATTTCATATAGAATGAGATGTTGTCTCTGAAATAGGACTGAAGTAACATAAGTATCCAGTTGCAGGAATAGAAGACTTCATCTAGGAAGAATGGCAACATCGTACTCCTCAACAGACTGTGGAGAGAGGCAGGAAGGCACACTCATACTTGACTTCCAAAATTAATGAAGGAAAATTCAGGGGAAAATAATGAAGAACACTTCAATCCAGTCAGTTTATGGCTATTAATGTATTAGGTTTTCCCAGGTTACACTGAACCCTGTTTCTGAAGCTTGCTGTACATGTGTTCTTGTTCTCTCCGATAACTGTTTGAATAGAGAAGCTGAAGAGTGAAGCAGAAATTTCCAGTGCCTGGTTATGTGAAATCTGCCTTCTGGGTAAGTCTCTATTTACTTCTATCAGCTTCTCCTGAAAAGTATTTCAGTCAGCACCACTTTTGACTTTGTTCTTTTCAGTGATTTTCTTTTCTCTGGATGTGAATGGCAACAGGTAGCCACAACTGGTAGGTTCTTTTGCAGTTACTCTGGCTTTGCGTTTTCCTGCACCTGTGTGGGCTCTGCTGCTCATGATTGCATGTCATTGAAAACGGTGGTGTTCAGAAACACTCAGGGTACATCTACAAAGGACCAGGTAAAATTTAGCTCAAGCCTGCAAGTTGCTTTATAGGGAAACAAACAAAATTTTCTGACATCTGAAAGTACCAGAAAGTTTTCTAATAATTTGAAATGAAAATACAGGGGAGATCTAGTCCTTAAGAATTATTTGGTTATAGAGCAGATGTTTTCATAGGAGAACAGAATCACCTGAAGAGTTTGACTAAACATATTAGGTTAAAGCAAAATGATCACCCCATGAAAAATCAGAAAATTAATTTTATGAATGATTCACCAAGAGATACAGCCTCATTCCAGACCTCTGAAAGATGAAAGAGAAAACTCAGGAGCTGAACTGACTGCTGCAGTATGCAGATCATATGCTTTCAAGAGCCAAGCAGATCAAGATGCAAAAGGATAACCTTTGGAGATAAGGTATCAGACACTCAACCATGGATAGCTTTCAAATATGCTGGGACAGCCAGCTAATGAAAGGCAAACACTGCAGAATAATGTAGAATAAACTAACAATGTCTTTTTGAAGGTACAGTGAAAAGCTGTGTACTCCCTCAGCACCTCAAGTCAGTGACAATATAATCCTCAATCCACATATTATAAATTTAGAAAACATTGGAATATGCAACTGATCATACCTAGGAGGTATACACACTCTTTGATCCCAGAATACTGGCTTATGTCATTAATGGCTTGTATCATGCTCTTTTCTAGCTGCAGAAATGGCAAATGTTTACCATTTTAACTATATTAACCAACTTCTTAAAGAACAGCAGAATGTAATTAAAGAAAACAATGGGAACAGCAAAAAAAAGAATGTTAAACTACTCTGAGGATAAAACTGGCTTTTAAAAAAATCCTTGATGTTAATTTCAGCTCTTCAGATAACTGAAATATGCATGTTAATAACCTGACTTATCTTTCCGTGCCTTCACTATTACATACTTTCATTTATATCATGGTGTAACTGGTCTGCTTCTAGTCATCCTCACTTCTGTTTCTCATCCCTCATGGCCCCATAAGCAGAAGAGAATTAACAATAATTGCTTCTTTGTTTACTCCACTCCTTCCTAATGCATGCATGAGGAGTTTTTCCTCTCATCGCCAAAGTGGTAGGTAATAATTAGTATACCTTCACTATTTATAAAAATAGCCACAACTAATATTTAGTACATATTTTACTTCAGTATTTTTTAAAGATACTACATTAGAAGTAATATCCAGCCCTTAAAAAGCTTAATTTGTCAAGCCTTTAAATACTAATTCTTCTTTATATGCATGCAAGTTCTAAGGATATACGCATAGCTGGAGGCAAAGTCTAAACTTAATGGTTTCTTTACACACGGTAAAACACTGATTTTTGCGTAACTGCTGAGTACCATTTGATAGTGGTAAATACTACTGACACACAAGGACAACCTGGGCATAAATTAGATTACAAAATAGGGTCTTCTTATATTTTATATGAAGACAAGTGATTTCTGAAAGTCTGCCTAAGTAGAACAGCACCAAAGACCACACAATTTTCACTCCTGTAACCGATGTTTGGTTATAGTGAGGATACGGTGATCTGGTTTATTGCAAACAGATCCATTCCTGGGACCTCTCACTTGTGAAAGATGTTTTGCAGGACTGAATTTTTGACAGGCCACTTGTGTGAGCCCCTGTCTGCTGGCATGAGGTGCTGTGACTCTGGGAGGCTGCAGAGCTCAGGCAGAGCCAAGGCCAGAGCTGCACTGCCTCCTGACGGAGCGAGGCAGGGCTCCTTCCCCCTTGTCCGCTGACAAATTGCACAGCTGTGGTGTTACATGTCAGCACTTGCAGTGTGGATCTCCGGAGACAAACCAGGAATGTTCTGCATGCCAGACAGTGGCGCTGAGCCATTACATTGAGACAACCTTCTTGAGGGAACTGTGGGCCCTGAGTGAACAAGAGTGGGGAAACCACTGACGTTCTGACCTGCAGCCATGTAACCAGAGGCAGCCTAGTGCAGCAAGGCCAGCTCTACAGGTGAAAGAAAAGAAATCTTGCAAAAGTATGCCAAATCCATGTAGCATTTGCTGCGTAGATACTACTGTGATTTCAAACAACTCCCATGGCATTTAGATAAGGTAGGTGAGACTATGTGTCCCTGAAGTCTGAAGTATGCTTTCATCAACATTCATGGTCAGCCCAAAGTTATTTGATGATGTTTATCATAATCTGGAATACTTCCAGCGGAAAACATGATCTTGCTGATCTGGAATCTAACTCAGCTCCTGCAATCTATATATTCAGGGTAACGGTCAACAGAGAAACGCACATTGACATTTAATGCAGAGAACCAAAGGACTCTGAAGTTACCTGAAATGATCTGCTCACCTGTTGAGGTCATCTTCTAAAATTAGCCTTTCCGTTCAGAACCTACAGTTCTTGCTTGTTTCACTGAACTACCACAGCTGCTAACCTTTCACCTGCTCCTTCCCATTAGAAAATCTACAAGGACTTTTAAAGTAATTTCCCTGTTGGGAAGCTGAAGAGTATTAATATATAGGATTGTAAAATAAATTTTGTAAATAATTATCATAGGGACTGAAAAATGAAACAGCATTATTGAAAGACAGTTATGGACAGAAAAAAACCCAAAATGTTATTGTAACCATGGAGGAAAAAATGTAACTCTTATTACTGTGATGTCAAATTAGTTTATTGAAATGAGCTGCCTAAGATAGTGGAGTAATAAGAATTATTAAGAATAATAATTCTTAATAAAGAATAAAAGAATAAAGAACATTTTGACTTGAGCTCTGGAGTGCTTCTCCTCTGTTACTTTGTTACTCACTACTTTAGTAGTTAGTTTACCTTTTTCTTTATCAGCATCTTGTGAGGAAGGGCATAGAAAACAAACAGCAAAGTTAAATATTAGGGTAAAAAGAAACATGAATTAAAGAGAAATAACTCATGGTCACAGGAAAGACAGCAAAAGCTCCACCAGAAAATAATCTTTTAAAAGAGAACTAGTAGCATACTGTAGATGAGGCTACAGGAAGATGAATGCATAGCTTCTTGGAAACCTTCACTGACAGCTGGTATGAATAGCCTGCTGTCAAACTAGAAAGGCGTATAATTTGGAGATCTGGAAGGGTTAATTCCTTTTCCTATATTGTTATTCAATGGTCTGGGTAACAGAACAGATCACACATCTGAAATGTGCATGTGGGGTAAAGTGCTATAGGCAAACTGGAGCAGAGAAAGTTTTCAGAATGATTTGGAGAGATCAGAGAAACTGTGAAAAACACGGGATTCAGCTGAGGAAGGACAGGTGTTAAGTCCCGTACTTAGGAAGGGAAAATATTGTCTGGGGAAGTACAGGATGGAGAATGACTAGACAGAAAACAGTTGTTCTGAACAAGATTGGGGAGTATTACAGAGGGTCACAGCTGAACATGAGTCAACAATATCTTACAAGGAAGGCATCCATCAACCTAAGCTATACAAATAGGAGTTTTGTCTGACGTAATTCCCTTTTTTTTTTTGGTGGTGATAAGGCCTCAGTAAGAACACTACATCCAGTCTGGCAATGGTACATTCACTAGGAAATGGATTGAGAAATTCAGAAGAAATGATAGGACTAACCAAAAGCGTCCAAAAGAGGAGCCACAAACAAAAAAGGATGATGGAAAGGGCATTGTTCAGTCTAGAAATTAGAAGACTGAAAGCAGAAAATAACCTTTAAAGAGAATGGAATAAATTTGTTTTGATACCCATGGTGAAGAAGATAGAAGAAAGTGGACTTGAATCACAGCAAGAGAAGTTCAGATTAAACCTGCTAACTGCAAATGAGAGAACATGTCAAATTTTGAAACACCTAAGCCTAGCAATGTTAAAAATAGGTTACGCAAAACATCTGTCAGGAATGAGTTAAACATGATCCAACTTTGGGGCAACAGGAAGGATTAGATGCTTCTAGGTGTCCCATTATCCATGATTACTGGAGCAAGCAAACTCTGGAATGGCAAGGGAAAACAAAAAAGCCTTTGGAAAGCAAGAAGTGCAAAAGTTGATATAACCTATGTAGTTTGTAGGTCCATGGTTCAGGTGGCTTGAAGATGGCCAACTATTTATATTAATAAAAGGCTTGACAATGCATCTAAAGAGGGTCTTGAAAGTGACACAGTCAAAGTAGGGAAGAAGAAAAGGCTGTTTTCTTAGGGAGAGAGACAGAAGCAGAGATCACACAAACATTTTGAATGTTTGTATTTGTACCTAGTGAGAAGGGAAGTCATAGAGTGTCTCTTAAGAAATGCATCACTCTCCCAGACACAGAGGCCATTGCAAACACAGGCCCTGAACAGAAAACAAGATTTCACACATGAAGTGTGCCTTAAATTCATCCCCATCCAGGAAACCCTGAACCAGAGCCTAAGGAATTCTTAGTTTAACTGATGCTTGTTTAAATGCAAGTTATTAAATATTTTCACTGGTTAATAAGCAGTTTAAGCAAGAATCTTGAAGAAGACATGTCTCCACAAATAAAATATAAAATAAATATGATATCGGGATACTTTGCACTTAAAGAATCCTGTCTGAAAAGTCAGATGCTTTAATCCACTCATAAACCCAGCCTCTTTTCCCTCCACTGTTAAAAAAAGATGTGGGATGAGACTGTGGCTAGCAGCAATCCCAGGGTAAAAGAAGTGGCATAAACTTCACCCATCAGCCACAGTCCACAAAGCTTTTAATTGGACTGCCCTTGGCTGTGATAGCACATCATTACTAATCTTCCAAACATTACACACATGCAATCTGGAACACAAGGACTACCATGCAGTCTGCAAACAGACTAAAGTAAAGCCATTTGATTACTTCACGAGATACGAGGAAATAGGATACATGTACAAGAGATACATCTTCCTTGAGATACAAGGAAAAACAAAAACAGGCTTCAGCCAGGAAAAGGCTAAAGCCTAAAGGCTACCTAAAATCACATATGAAATTAATTCTGATTTCTGGAAGTGCTCAGTTATGAAACTGGGAAACCTCACAATGGTCTCCTTGAACCAAAGAACACATAAGTCATTTGTGAAAACTCCCTTAACTTTAGTAGTTCATAGAGAAATCAATTAGGTTGTAGTTACAATATATAAACTATTCCATTAAATTTTGTTCTTTAACAGGGCATCTTCAGGACAAGAAGCTATAAAATAAAAGCTATAAAAAAAAAAGAAGCTTTTAAAATCATACCTTTCCTCTTTCTTTTTTCCCTTTCTACTTGTTTTTTCTTTGTATAAAGAAATTGCCATTTCACACAGTTTTTTTCCAGTAAGCTGATCAATTGCCAAAAAATATGTAGCCTCAGGCAAACTTTATCAATCAGCTCATGCTAAACACTGCCCAGGAGAAAGGTAATACCCCTGAAAGAATGATAGTATTCATCTTGATTTTTCTCACAGGCATACTTGTGTCCTTATCCTCTCAGTTTCAAGAGACACTAAAACTGTAAGCATACAAGGTTACAGACATTACAAGTGAGATCACATGTTTGAAAAAAGCAAGAAGGCTTCTCAGGACCCCTGTGATTAAAAAAAAGCCCACTGATAAGGACAGGCAGGAGGAAGGTAAGACATAACCCAAAGAGAAAACTTAAACCTGAATAATTCCAGTTTAATAAAATTCTAGGTAATTAAAAATAAATTCTTAGTAAAGAGAAATGTCAGGAAAGTTCAAATTCCTCTGCCTTTTCAGAGGAAGAGTTTGAACTGCAGGTTCCCATCTCTCCAAAGTTACCTTAATTTCCAGTCTTCTGGGACTGGTCCCTTCCTTTTGTTTTGAAGATACTTTAGCTGACATAAACATTTATAAGGCAAAGCAACAGGAACTCAGTTCATATGCAAGTTACCTCTCCCTAAGTTGGACTCTGGTGAAGCTTTCACAAGATCAATGATTATTTTTCTTTCTCTTTGTTTTGCAGTGAACATGTAAATGTAAAACAAATTCCTTCAGTGACATAAAAGTTGTGGTTTGGGTCAAGCTTAAACAAAATGGTATTTGGACAATGACCAGAAACAGTTCTTAGGCTGAAATGTTTGCTTCCAGGTGAGCTTTTTTAATAGCTCCAGCTAAACTGTCTGTCCTTTCCTAAGACATCATTAGAAGACAATGTATTAAGAGTCCAACTCTAAAGTGAATACAAGGATGGAATCCACAAGCTTGGTGTTATTAACACCATGCTCTGACCATCTGAGCTGATCTCATTTCAGATGGCTAAGGCTCCATCCCATAAAGTGCTGCCTTGCTCCTGTGCTTGCAGAGCCTTTTGACAGCACTAAAACCACTGCTAGAGCTTATGAGGGGTTAGAGCAGCAAAAAAGACCCAGCCCAGCAGGTCTGAAGGGTGCAGCACTCACCAGGAACCTCCATCATCTCAAGGTACTGGCCCCAGCTACACAAGTTATAGACAGCTCTGCCATTCCCCAGGCAGTGAGACCAGACCCCCTTTTCATCCACATAAAGGCTGGATGACAGAATATGTAAATGATAGAATAAATTGCTTAATAGTAACATAAAATTCCTTTGAAGTATCTGCTTCATTATTCCAGCTGGTGGTGAGTTTGTGCTTGGAAACATGAGGATTGGTGGCCCATGACATTTTATCCAAACTAGTTTGACTACAGATGCTGGTTTTTTAATCCTAAAGGCCTAATCCTAATTTTTTAAATGTTTTGAAATTGTCTTGATAGCATCATACAACTGTAAGCACCATAGGTTAAATAGAAATCATTATTTGTTTTACATTAGCAGCTCATAACACATTTCTGAAAAGAGCCCTAGTGTGAGGTTGCACAGAGAACTTTTCACACTCTCCTCATTTGGAGCAATCCCATTACAAGATCTGGCCCCCTTTCTGGGTATGCCTCTGAATTACTTGCTTTGAGCCATTCAAAAAATTCATGGTAGACCTGGGTGTTGAAAGTAGCTCTCACAAGGGCTCATCCAGAGCTTATTTAAGTCAACAGAAGTCTTTCCAATTGATTTCAATTAACTTCTGAACAGGTTCCGAGTCTCAGGGCACTGCCCTTGCTGTGGCAGCATGCTTTTTATACTGCTCATTTTATACACCTATCATATTTCTTCCAACAATTCTTTCCAAATTAAATTGCCTTAGGGTGCAAGGGAACATTTCAGAGAGATGAGGGACTGTAAGATATCCTATTCTCATTGAAATCAATGTGATTTGAAGACCTATTTGCAATGTGTGCCATTTAAAATTTTCCACTTAATCAAGCCAGACCTTCCTGCAATGATTTTCCCCATTTTTCTCTCTTTTCTTTTCTGTAGATCACTTTTGCAGTCTTTTCTGATGTATAATGGGAAGATGACAGGAGATCTTAGCACAGATGGACACTAGACATCACTGAGAGACTGATGCATGAGAAATCTGTCTCAAAAAGTACAGTTCCAAAAACATGATTTATTAAAAATGAATGAAATTGGTTATTAGTTCAGTTAAGTTTTATCCTCTGATTCCAGTTGCACGCCAAAAAAAGCTGGCCTGCCGTCATGATAAAATAGGCTTATGATTTTCCAGGGGTTTAAATATGGGTCAAAACATTTAATCAGAAAATATTAATTTCTTTTAATATTCCTTGGGGAAACCCAGGGTGACTTTAACAGAGAATTCCTTCTAGCTTTTGAAATTAAAAAAAAATGGAAGGACATCCACTATGATTTATTTTCTCTGGATGATCAGTGGAGAAATTGGATATGCATGACACATTCATTTAGTCCTCACTTTCCTTTGATGATTAGGGCTGAATTTTCATTCTGGTATATGGGGATTTGTGTGTGTCACTCCAAACAACAAGTGTCATACATCTAAGTCCAAATGTAACTTTCTAAGAGTGAAGTTCAGAGACCAGACTCTCCAGCATAAGTGGCCAAAACAGAATATCATGATAGCATGCAAGCAAAATTTGTGCTCTAACGTTGAAGCCTGAGCCTCACAGAGGCTTGAGTGAATTTGTAATTAAGATCCTTTCTCCAGATTTGGTGAAAAAGCACATTGGAAATATATGCAGGCATCAACCTAATTAAATCTATAAAAATTGATTAGCCATTTCAAAACATCTGTTACTTGGTCCTTTGCACACTATTGCAAATAACCTCAATAATGAGGTGTGACCAATTGTTTTATAGTGGGAGCATTGCAGCCTCAGGCGAGGAAGACTGAAGAGGCGTAGCTGTAGCTCAAACTGATTGCAGTGAAATGCTGGGTCTCTGTAGTTAGGTGCTGGAATTTCATTTGTTTATAACAATAATTTGTTTATTAATATAACCCTTTTACAGAACATAAGAATTAGACAGAAATGTGAGCAGTAGTTTTTCCAACAAAATTCTTTTACCCTTTGGGAATACTAGACATTCACCAAAAGAAAGAAATTCTATGGAACTAAGCTAATGGAATAAAGAAAAGGAAGCTATATAAAGGATTATAAAGGTCTGTAATTGCTTCTTGCATACCCAGAGGCATTTTGAAAGGCTACTGATGTGGCATAATATTTTCCAGTTTTCATTCAGTCCCAATGTCAAGTGATACAAGCAATAAAACTCTCCCTTACCTTCCTCTGTAAGACTATTCCATACATCACATTATGAGCAAGTTTTATTTTTGGACTGTGATGAACACCTCACAAGATCAGGCCACTAGCAAGGCACCAAGCACGTGGTGGTGATGCATCACATCACATGGATTCAAAAACACTGCCTTCCACCAGTGCAGCACTGGCTGCACTCATTGAAATGAACACAATTAAAAATACAGCACAATTGCATTACGGTTTAAAACCTAAATAATATCCTCACTAAATAATCACACTGCACTCAGATACTAAACATCTGGTGGATCTATTTTAAGATTAGACATGTAGCACCCCTGGACACGTCTCAGCACTAGAGGAATCAGATGCAAGTGCTCACAACCACACATGTGCACTGTGAGAATGAGAAAAACTGACCTTGAATGTGCCAAGCTGTACCCAGCAAAAGAGAGGTGGCAACAGCAAGCAACTCAAACTCCACTTCGAGGATGCAGCAGCTGTGGAGTTGCCTCAGCTTCATTTGCAGATAACTGTCCTTGACTCAGCTCAGGGGAGGGAGCTAAGTATCTGAAACACCTCAACTCTTCTGTGTACATGTATTTTTTGCATAAATCTGGAGAAGGGAAAATAAAAGCAGCATTAAAAAGGTAACTTTTTGGTATCCAAGGCTTATGTCTTTATGGCTGTTTAAAAAAACAGAGCAATTTTACTCAGGTGGAAAATGCCATGGCTCTGTTTCAGCTGTGAAGCTTAAAAGAAATTCCCTGAGGGAAGCGAGAGAAGAGCAAAGGTTTTTAATAGTCCTTGTCATGCGGAAGGAGTGAAACAGAGAAAACATTCTCTTCTGTTATTCCTCCCTCCATAATTCCAGGCATTAGTGTTTGAAAACCTTGGCAGTGGAAGCTCCTGTGCCAGCAGGAAGACCAGACTACAGTAGACTCAGAAAACCTAAGTCCGATAATCCTCACACAAAAGTTCTATGCTGGGCATTTAATATTGTAATTTCCAGCACACACAGATAAACCCCTGCTGGAAGAATAACATAAAACAAACCCATTCCCATTGGATGGGCTGTTTCAGCTCTTATTCTGCATAATAGATTGCATAATACACTCAGGGAAGCTGTTTTTGTCAGCATCTTCATCGAGTATTTCACTACAGTGACTGTAGTATTAACACAGTCTATGCTCGACAGCAAAGGACAGGCAGACCTACAAACTCATGACAAACACACTGTGCAGCTGCAAGCCTTCCCCCAGGCTGTTCTCAATCTGTATTTGCCCTCCCACAACACAGACTATTTTCCTGACAGCCTAAGCAGTGGGTGAGTGATCTTTTCCTCTCACCAATCCAGCTCAAGGGCTATAGGACAGGACTTTAGCTGCTATAAATGGGACTCCTTTAAATGAGTAACAAATAACTAGCCTTAAAACTTTTTTGAATCATCTGTGGTAAGATTTTTCATAAGGGCATAGTTCGTGGTGCTATTACAAGGATGTCAGTTTTGGTGGAAAGGTTAAAACAAACCAAACACCCAAGCCCCAAACCCAGAAAAGCCATCTCCGTAACTGCAGTCAGGATCCAATGAACATGATTTACGGACATGGATACTGTTAAAGTCTTGTTGTAGGAACTGTTAGCCCAAATAAGTTTTATTTGGCTTTAAATGTTTTTAAGGAGCTGGGCTTTTAGGTCAGAGTAGATATGAAAATTTGGAAATAATGCTTTTCACACCAGTTATTAATACACCCTACACAGTTTTATTTTGGATTTTATTCCTTTCCTTGCAAATTCTACAATTGGATGGGTAAGATGGAACATTTTGTAACAGTTTTATATAATGATAGGGGTTGAAAGCACTTGGCCCACAGGCTTCTATCTCATTGCACACCCAAAGCCTCTGATAATCCTTCAGACATACAGTGTGCATCATATGTTGCTTCATTAGAACCATACTTCCTCAGTCTGCTTACCAAAAATCTTTCAAGACAGCCAATAGCTGTGTGGTAAGCCACACAAATCAGAAGTGGCAAAAAACCAATAAACCACGCTGAAGTAGATTTCATTGGCAAAACTCATCCATGTTTGCCTGTAGATGGTTTTTACTGCAACTACTTTCCCTCTTTGGTTCCTCCCCTAAAAACATAGGACCCAGACTAAGTGTAAGAAATTACAGAAGGGTTGAGCTCCCCATAGAGGTATTTTCATCATATAAAAACAACCATGAAAAACTAGATATTTTTACAACTCTTTGTTAGGACAGGATTGTTATTTGCGTATTTCATCAGAACAGTTTTGAAGTAAAATTTAAGAATTTATTTAATTCATTTTAACATTTAAGTCCTAAAAAACCCCAAAACAAACAAAACAAAACTTAACAAAACACTTAACACGTGCAATACAGACAGCAGAATTACCTGACTGTGCATGCCAAAAAGTTCAACTTATGTCTTTATCACAGTTCATAGCTTCATCTTCTATATCCTTATCCAGGCATAATGCTGCTCTCTTTTGCAGTAAAGTGACATGAAAACAGCTGTTAGCATTACAACCACATGTGATAATTTCCAATTAATTTCAAAATTAAATAAGCTCTTTTCCAGTGATTCTTTGATGTCATCTAATTCTATGCCAGTTGGTAAAGTCAGAGAGACAGAAATCTCAAAGTAATCTGAATTTTATGGTTCTGAACTTTTCTCTCTTACAAGGAGTAAACCATTTTTTGCTTTGGTCTTTGAGGGATTATTAGTACAGAGGACCTATTATAACAGCAATGAAGGGAATGTTTAATTTTCATTTCACCTCCCAAATCCATCTCTGTTCTTGAAACTATGATCCCTTATGCTGTGGTATACACTGAGAACTGATCAAAAGTTGCCTCAAAGGCTCATTAACACTTCAACACTAAAAAAAAAGCACCAGGAAAACACATTAAAATTTTTATTAGTCGCTCTACCACCAAGCCCCCTTTTCTTCACACCGAGGTTACATGCAGTGGAATCATTTTCTCTTCCTCTAGAGAAGGAAGAGAACTCCATAATAACTCCCAGTAAAGTCACAGAGAGAGGCTTAAGGGGTTTTTTTTAAGCTAAATTCCAGCAAGAAAAACTGAGGCCATGTCTGTGCTGCCTCTTACAGAAGGGCCAGGGCTCCCTCATGGCAGAGCTACTAATTCTCTATGGTGTGGTCCTACAAGTGCCTATGAATGTACCTTCTGGGCCACGTGTGAGGGGGTGGCACAGCATCCAACTTCATGTGCCAAGGCAGGCAATCATGTGGCCTCAGATACCTAAGACTACTCTAAGACCAACCTTATGGTGTGGCATAGGCAGGACCTCATCACAGAGCAGCAACCTCAGCACTTAATAGACAACCACAGCTGAGTCTGGGCAGGCTCTGATCCTTAGAAGAGGTTGGACTCCTCTCAAGTGTGAGAACAGCTATCTGTATTTACAGTTATCAGCCTTCACCATCAACCTCTTCAGCTGCTTCACATCCAGACAGGACTTCTTGAACCCACATGACAAACCTCTGAACACTGCAGCCAAAACAGGTGCAGAAACACAGTCAAGAAGGGGGGAAAAAAAAAAAAAGAGCTGAAAATGAACAACAGTTTGGAGTTGTTGGGTTAAATTATATTGTGCATAGAATTTGCATAGCAGTACATATAATTTTTCCTTGTCTGAGGTAATCCTGATCTAAAATAACACAAGAGTTATTTATTTCCCAGGCATGCTACATCTGCCCTGTCATCAACTTTCTACACGCAGGAATTTCCTCCTCTTCCTCATTCTGATCAACTTCATTAAATCTCATTCCACCAATCCCTCTGCTAGCTCAGTATCACCTCTTCCAGAGGTATTAACATAAATCCATGATGCTCTGTACTTTTAGCCATATCACTGCATGGCAATTTCAGGTTTTGATTAAGAAGTTGTTCCTGGCCTTTCTGGGTATGCACAACTGTTTTGAGATATGGTCTGCAGGCACATTTAAAGGCTAAAAGGGAAGCATCAAACAAAAAGAACCTACAGCCTTCTATTTAAAAACAAAGTCACATCATTTCCATACACTCTCACTTTTCTTTAAATACTTGACTCATCATTCTGTAACAGCACTGGCAATACTGCAAAAGTCACTTCCCTGAGGAGCTGCCCAGGCACTAGTGTATCCCTGTGATGGCTGCCAACAGCAGTAAATAAACTTTCCAGTCTTACAGTCATGCTGAAGATCTAGCTATTTACAGGAAAGATTCCCAAAGAGTTCCCAAGTGCTTGCAGACATCTTTTACTGTTACATAATGTCTTTTCTATCTACACACTTAATCTAAAGCACAGTAAAATCCATAGAAAAATTCTCATTAATCTCAGAAATCTTTGGATCAAGTTCTAGAGTTACTAGTGCTATCCCAGTTTATAAGGGTTGACCTTCATACCTGTTTGGCTGCTGATACTTATGTCACTGTCATATATTTTTATTTCAGGCAAGGAGCACAATGGAATAAGCCAAGACAATTTTACTTGGATTTCTATTTTTGTTTCATCAAAGCTGGCCTCTTCCTCAGTAATGTCTAAGTACATCTCCATTTAACATTTTCAGATCTATGTTCAGTTAATTGGATCAAGCATCCTCTGCTGTTTTAGGTGCAAAACAGGAAGTGTCTCATTTATTCTGAAAAACTAGTCCTTTTGTTAACTCTGGGCTTAAATAAAGTATTCTGCAAATACTCATTATGTGCATGAAGGAAGTTCCTATTATCACACTCTTAATGTTGCTGTAAACAGATCCCTCCTCCTTGCATGGCATCTCAGGCCAGTGGGTGCATAACATACTGGAGAATTACCCTGGGAAACTGAGGACTGAGCCCTCAAGGGCTCAAGCAGCGAAGGTCACAGACCCAGCCTCCAGACCTTGACCTTGGCTGACTGTGCGACAGTGCCAACATACCAGGCAAGAGGAGAGTGGGAGAGAAGGGTCAGCAGACATTGGAGACAGATGGCCTAATTCATCATACACCAGAAATAAATTTTAAAAAAAAGCTGTTCCAAGCTTTATACGCACAGCAATGGTTGTAAATTCCACAACTGTGGAGACCTGCCAAGCCATATTATACACATGACCATACTGCAGTCACTGGGTATAGCTCCTGAAAGGTGAACTCAGGAGAAACTACAAAGCATGAAGGGTGCTGAGATCTCAGGAAATTGGTTCATAAAATGATCATCCAATCCCTAGTGGAAAAACAGCATGCAGAAGTTAGGGACTGATGTGATACTACAGTTTATTTATAACCAATGCACTTATGCAATGCATAAGTTATCCATGGATGGGATACTAGGTATTTTATACCTAATAAGCTTCTTTCAATAATATTTTTTTTCTCTTAATGGTTTCCCAATTTGATAGGGTGTCCTGCTAAATAAAGTTCTCTTGTTACCAAGCAGAGCACCTCATAGGAACTGACAAGGCTGGTGATGCTGCTTTGGGAGGATGGAATGCAAACCAAACAGAGCTTCCCCCAGACCATGTACTTTGGCTTCCCTGCAGAAAGAGCAATAGAGCATCCTGGATGCTGCCTTTCAATTTCTGGCATCTAGAAATCCACAAAGAAAATAGAGTGGCATCAGTAATGGTGTTTGTTGCACAGGCTGAGTGCCCAAAGTGGTGTTGTGAGCTCAGCTTCCCTACAGACAACAGCAGCCATTGAATTGCTCAATGTCACAAAGCAAATGCCAGAGAGCTTGACATGGCCTTCATCCAGCCCTTTAGCTCTCTTTCTACACAGGCCAGCATCTATGCACCACACAAGAGAGTTATTAATACAACCTCCACAAACAGCCAGTGTAAAAACCCACATGTAGATCCTAGGGCTCCATTTAGCGGTTCCTTAGGAGTGCATGGTATGGATAACTGCAAATTCTCATCACAAATCTGAAACTGCAACCCACAGAGTAGCCTTTCCTTCTGCTGTCAGGTGACCTTGGAGCGATCAGACTAGAGAAGGAACTCCTTTCTGTACATGTACGTTCAACAAGCAAACACATATGACAATTCAAGTACCCCTATCTGATTGCCAGTCTCCAACTTTGTGGTTTCGCATTGGTCTCCTAGAAGAGGGAC
Organism: Erpornis zantholeuca; assembly: GCA_013400515.1. NCBI lineage: Eukaryota > Metazoa > Chordata > Aves > Passeriformes > Timaliidae > Erpornis > Erpornis zantholeuca. The sequence goes on along the minus strand of VZTN01015280.1, from coordinate 294,928 downwards.
AACCCTCTGCTACCTCTGAGCCACCGTGGACACTTCTCCTGTACTCTTACATATAAGTCAAGATAAAAACATCCTGAAAACCTGGCTGTCTCCTTTTATCACACCAATTGTATCCATCCATTCTTTTCCCTTGTCTCACTGCACATTCCAGAAACAAGCTCAAGCTGCATCACTCAGCAACACAGAGGATTACTCAATGAAGCACAAGCGTACTGTGCTGAATATTGCCAGCTGATCCCATTTTGACAGGGAACATTTTATTCACTGAAGAACTGCTCTACACTCACAAAGTACCCCAGCCTCCTGAGGAAGAGGGAGGAGGACCTACAAGACAGAAAGCAGGCAAATATTCTCCCATTTTCTCTCTTCCTCTAGCTATCCACCAGATTATTTCTTCATGAAAACCAAGTTCCCCTCCTCCACCCAGCTTGTGGTCTCTGCTTTACCCTTACACTGGATACTGAGGGAGTATTTACGTGATCAAGCTTGACATCAGATCTAGGCATGGTTCTCTCATGGCTCAGACCTTTGATGTCTTATGTAGCAGATGGAGATGCCTCCTCAGGCGACAACTCCAAATGGGTCATTTTGGATTCGGGTGCTTCACACTAATACAACTCCAATTGTTGTATTTCCCCTCCCTCTTTTGAAGGAGCACAATTGTATGAGTTCCCTTCTCTTTTTTACCCTCAGATTTGCAAGAGACCTTTTATAAACTTCAACTAGATACACAGACCACTGTGCTCGAAAGCTTTGACATTTATTCTGAAAATACAGCTGTGAACTTTTAGAGTGTCCCATTAAACAAGGGATTTGAATGTTGCCATACTTTCAGGTTGTGCATCCATCTACCCAGGTACCCATCTGAAACTTTCTTTAGCATCAGAGCCATCTTACAAGTTTCAGCATAAAAATCTTTGTGAGGTAAGAGAGGATTCATGAAGGCAATGAGACTGAGTAAGTTAAAACTTGGCTCACAAGCACTACCTGGTCCTCCAGAATATTTTTCTGTTGGAAATTTGTTCTCTGAATGAACCAGAGATCCGGCAGGATCCGGCACCAATCAAGGAAGATCAGCTTTAACTTCATCCTCAGCCTGTGTCTGGTATGGCTTGTGCAAAATTACTGGGGACCAAAAATCCTGGAACGCTGACTGAAAAGTGGTCAAAGAATTGTCATGCATAAAAGAAAGGGGCTGTAGCCTTAACAATGATGAATTACTTGGTATCCTTTCAAGATAAATAATCAACACTGCAACTCATCAAATACCCCCAAAGCTGCTATCCAATGGCAAATATATGTGACAATATTGTAAGCAAGCACAACTGGGAAAGAAATGTTCAAACCCAGAACTGACAAGGCACATGTCTTTTTGAGCCTTCTTAAATAGAAAGTGTTTTTTAAAGTAGGTCATAGATACCACCACTGTGCATTGCAACAACTGTGTGTGAACGTCTCCTCTGCATTACAGAGCTTTTACCATCTAATAAAGCAAACCCTACACTGTTCAGTCCCCATTCATAAAATTTTGAATATAGCTGCAGGCTAAAGTTAAGAAGACGATTTCCTTAATGCCTTTATATATTCTAGGTGGTTTTATATGTATTATATACTCATACCTTTTTATATTATGTATTTTNTTTGGTACCTGTGGTGTCAGACTGAAGGTAATTACAAAGCAGTGGGAATGCAATTTATTCTCAAGGAACCAGTGCTGCAAACTACAACTGTACTTGAGAGACTCCAGCTACTCAATATTTACAAGTGTGAATTCTAGAGCTGACCAGAAATTCATTCACAAGCTGACTTCCCCCAGTTTAAGCAAGGGGGTGTTTCCCTGTGCACTGAGGGCCTGCATCCAGCTGGCCACATGCCGTTTGAGTGATCTGAACACTGAAGGCCACAGATGCATTTTTATCCTTCAAAATGTAAGAAGAAAACCTGTGAAGAAATAGAGGCAGATTTTCATTGTGCTCAAAGCTCCAGCAGCATCTGCCTACAACCCTTAATGATATCAACAGCAATTAGATTGCTGACTCAAACACATGCTTTGTCTGGAATGCCTCCTATTTAAAGCCCAGTACATGCAGATTCTATATCATTGACATCCCGTAACCCAACAAACATCTAATAGATCCTCTCAGCTGCAGAAGTGAGGTCTAAATGCTCATCCCACCCGATGTAAATCTCATTTCTAGAATGGTGGGAACTGTCAGGCATCAGAACCTGAGAACATGCATGTCATTTCTCATCATTACATTTCCACACAGAAGAATTAAGCCATCCTAAATGCAAGCCACAACTACAGTAAGAAATTACAATCTCTTATATGTATTAGCAAGCAGAATTTTGAGGTACTTAATAAATAAATATATAAAAAATATTGTCAAGGACTAATGAAAAATGATTTTGTCCATCAGTGTTGCTGCATTAGGTAAGAGATGTTTGCCCAAGACAAATACATAAGCAGAAAACTAAAATCAGAAAGCTGAACTCGAGGCAATCAAGGTGACCAAACCCAAGAATTGTCCTCTTGAGGCTGCAGCCAAAAGATGGGGAACTAAAGAGATGGAGAAGGAAAAACTAACAACGACACTAAAGGACAAACAAAGCAGAGTAANNNAAAGGACAAACAAAGCAGAGTAACTAGAAATAAGGATGTCAGCCTAACTGGCTTCCCTCTACACTTCAGCTGACTCTAAGAGGGAGAAGAGAGATGCAATGCCAGGACTAAGGTGAGAAATACCTCCGACTAAAATAATCCCCAAGTACATTTATAATTGCACTAGAAGGAAGTGCTACATATTTTCTATAAAACCAAATTCCCTCTTTCATAACACCCATGGAAATTAAAACACTAACACTGGTAAAGTGAACTTTAGCACACATGTAAAAAGATTTTCATTTTGTTACTGGGAATGCTTTTATTGGTTATTAGGAAGATAGTAAAAGCATCCATTGTGTCCAATGAAGAATGAAAGCAGATGCTGGAAATAAAGATCAATGTCTGAAGACTCTCAGCTTGCAAAATCAGCAGCTATTTCCCCCCAGATGAAGAACTGTTATCCATCAGAACCTGGTGGTTCAAGCACAGAGCAGCTGTTCTTTGGCAGTGCTCTTGTGTGCCTATGGAAAAATACACTCAAATAGGAGCAACCGAGAGGATCCCAGCAGTTACTGATTTCAATAGTCAGGGTAACTCACTTCATCAGTCCAGTCTGAGGGAAGACCTTTAGCAGGAGCAGCCTCTGATCATCCCTGCCTTGGGAATCATCACCTCCCACACCCACAAGTTCATATGTATGAAGAGAACAAGGACCTCATTCACTAGAAAGAATTATTAGTAATTTCTCAGAGAAGAACCAGAATCATGTACCTTTGTGATATTTTTTCCAATTTTTACTTTACTTGTACAATGTTTATTTTTACACAGATTTATTTATACATTTTTCTAGAGATTGGCAAAGTTCTACTCAATAAGAACATTATAGCAAACTATTAAAATCTTAAAAGCTTTTATAAATTTTTAACCAAAAGCTGTGAATTGTTTCCATTTACTTACATTCATGTCCATATAAAACTATCTATAATTAGTATTTCTCCATTTGTTCAGGATCCTCACAACAACTGTAAGAGTCTCTGGGACTCCAAAAAACCTCACAGAAAAGCTTTGATTTAACCCTCAACAATAAAGCACACTTCCATTTTGCATTTAGTCCAGTCTGGCTCCATCTCCTGCTCAAAGTTACAAACTACATATTGTAACATTTAGATAAGCTTAAAAGTATGAAACTTAAAGGTGTTAATCTTACAAAGTACTTGAAGAATGTTTGCTAGAGATGAATACTATCCTAAGATAGCAGAAGTGATCAGTGACTCAGCTGTGAAGTTTCACATATTGATAATTAAGAACAATTGAACACTTACACTGGTGAAAGCAGTAGCACTCTGAAAATTTACAATTTCTGGGATGTCCTACATTTCAAAGCAAGTGTGTAATTTCACTGAATTCTGCCTTTAAAATTTCAGGTGGAAAAAACAAGACACTGAAGAAACTCAAGGACACAGTAACTCTCAACAAAGCTCATTTTTAAAATTCTAGGAAGAATTTAAAGCACTAACATACCAAAAAGGCAACTTGTAAATTCTGATGTTGTATCAAGCAGATATGAACCATCACAAAGAGAACACAAGATTATCCACCTTGGAAACACTACTCCAATCAAAACCACAATTCTGTAGCAATCTGAAGCAAACAGCAAGGAAAACTTCCCTGCTACTCCTGACCTTTAACAACAGGCTGGGGATAAAAACCTCCTTTAGGTTATACGTACTGGGTTTTTTTTTTTTTCACAACAATACTTTCACCTTTGCAGAAGGAGTTTCCTTTAAAAAAATTCAGCAACAAATGAGGTTCTACTTTTCCTACTTTCATGCAGTTCTCTCCCATGCAATTCACTTTTCAATACAGTAGGCTGGTATGGATTTTGCTACATAACCTGCCTTACTTCATCCCTATTTGAGGCTCCTTTAATTCTTACCGTAGCTTCTAACTTAGCAACCCAAACTCACTGCAGGGCATTCACAGCCCTGCAGAGGCTGTATTTTGACAACTCGAGGAGGTGCTGTTATTTTAGCCTTTCCCATTCCAGTCCCATGTGGACCAAGTTATTGTAAACAAACTCAGTACACCAGATGAAGCAACTGGTGCCATTACATTTTCTCAAAATGGTTATACAACAGAGAGGCAGCACAGCATTAAGAAGGAGCATGCTCACAGGGAAACAGTGTCAACTTAGAAAAACACCTCTCTAAAAATGCCTTTTCAAAGATGCCTTTTAGCGGCAATTTAAACAAACAAAAAACCACATCCACCCCAAACTTACCTTGAAAAGGGATTCTGAAAATTTGACAGATCTCCCAAATTTTGTGCAAGTAGTTCTAAACCTTGTTCTTTAGCAGATGAGAAATTGATAGCTGAAGGCCTGCCTACTCCCCATCAGCACTGTTATTAACAGTGTTGTTTACACCAGATTGATGGTTACCCATTTTACTACCCATTAAGTTGGTAACCCAACTTAATGCTACACTCAACGCAGACTTCCTAACACAGCTGAAGTTGTTCAAGTCATTCAGCTGTATTTAGGCTTAACTATGCTGAGCACTGTAAAAAAAACCAACATCACCAAAACAAAACCCTTTGCTCTCATCTACTTCCACTTTAATGAGATTATGCGATAAAATGATCAGTCTTAGACAGATTTACTACACTTCCTAAGCACAGTAATTAGCTTCATGGCCTGTGAACTACTTCTCTCTTCCAAAATTCAAACTAACAACTGTCATGCTGATACCCTAGCACTAGCAAGCCTAATGAGTTAGCTGAGAGTAGAGCCTGCTACTGCCACAGCATGTTATGTACCTGGTGGTCACAGATTATAGACACTTCAAGTGTGTCCTTACGCACAATGGACCACCAGCATAACAGTAACCAACAGTAACCTGAGGTATGAACCTGTGGCCACACTCTTTGGGTGCTTCTCTGGACTTTGAACTTGCTGGCTTTACCTGTGAGCAATTCAGGAACACTCGGGTCTACAGCAGTCACCCTAAATGCATATTCAGAGCTCTGTATGAAGAGGACACATTTCAAATTCTTCATGGTTCTCAAATATTTCCATGCTAAAAATTTTGGGAACATTTGGGACACTTCGTTTCACATTTTGTACTCTGTCCTCTCCTCACTGAGAAAAGTTTTCTACGCAGCTAAGTGAGTCCCTGGAACTAGGGAAAGCTTTATGTTGTAACATTCTTCTCAAGACTTACGGCCGGTAGTGGTTTCCCACATGTCTGTCACTACCTGGGAAAGTTGCTCCAGATCAGCTTCAGTACTCTTCTCTCACCCTGTCTTGTGATGCAGCAAGTGCACTCCTGAGCTCAGAACACCAGCCATCAGTTCATGCTCTCCTTT
>VZTN01015280.1:76764-280823 GCA_013400515.1 Erpornis zantholeuca | reverse complement strand
GGCTAAACTTTACCATGCTAAAAGGACAAACATATTTGTATACAGACAGTATTCATGCAGGTACCATTAAATAATACATCACTATAAAGCTGCACTACATTTTCAATTCCATGCCTGCAAAAAAGCAAGTAGAGACACTCTTTCCACTTTTTTTAAAATGGGATCAGCGAACACCTTTACATTACACCATCCAGCCAAGAGCAGCTCAGTATGTGTACACATCTCTATCCTCCTGCGTTTCCACACACAACATTCAGCCCTCCTTCTCTGCATGGATCTACAGAGTTTGCCTCTGCTACCTCTATATGCCACACAGAGAGACAGACAGAGACCACATCCACCCACCTCCCTGCGCACTATGAGGACTACCACCACAAGGACTGAAAAAAGCAATTTTTCCTTTGCAAGCTGAACTACAGCTTGCTTGCTACAGCTTTTTCAAAACTATGGGGCACAACAGGATTCAGAGAGAACTGAAAAGTGCTTGGAAGAGATGCCCTTGTTCACACTGAAACAGAAGTTTCAGAAGAGACACTGCATTCCAATCGTGGTAGCATCAACATTTCTACGTGACACTTTGCAAGATCATGTCACCTCTGTCCTCTTTCCTCCTCTTATGCCACTACCTACATTTCATTAAAACAAGAACTTTTTGAGTACTCATGAGTTGGAACAGGGACTGATCACACAAAAAGACGAAGTGTTAGATGTTGCAGCAAGGGCTGGATCACCCAACAGGCACTTACTTCTTCTAGAAAACATTTTACACAGACTCATTAACACTCAACATCTTTACAGAGAGCTTTTAAACAGCAGTTTTGACCGTTTATAGAGACCATTCTCAACCATGAGATTTTCTAGTGCAGGTGAAATAATTCTTACTGTTATTGAAGTATCAGCCTTGCTTACTGTAGAATTCTCCACACTGGAAGATGCTGTCCATTTTATTCAATATATCTCAGTCTCACCACCAATCCCCCTGTCAAGTGTCAGAGTGTGGGTCTGGGGCCTTTCTGTTTTTTCTTTTTTTTCCTGTCTGGTTTTGTTTTAAGATTTTTTACATAAAGCAGACAGGATTAATATTTAAATAGGCAGAATTCTTCTTACTTCCTTCACAAAGGAATACCAGTTTGATCATGCTATATAGGATGCACTTTAACAAAAAAAGGCAAGACATCAAGTTATAAAGAATAGTATTTCAGTAGCAGCTTGCAATGACAACTGAATTGTGACACTGCACTAAAGAGCACATAATTACCTGTTCCCTGCAGTGACTTCAACACAAGTGTAGAAAGCTGGTTCACATTCGAAGTTATTCATCACAATTCCATGATAACCATTTAGAACATGCTGGTTTATGCCTTTTCGACGGAAGTGCTCCAAAACTTTGTTTATGCTGTCTATACCGTTCAAAATGGCCTGTTAAAATACAACTAATTACTGTATTGCAGGAAAAATGTGTGGGCATAACATTCATTTTACCTTAACTTTGTGACAGGTGTAACCTCCTTTTCTACCAAATTCCTACAGCTCTAACAGAAGATACCTAAATAAGAGTCCATCACTTTTCAGTTTTGGTTGTTTGGGTGTTTTTTAAGCAAAAAGGTATCAGAAGAAATTTTAAAAATATTCAGTTTTTGCCTAGTCTCCTCACATCAACTACCTTGAGCTTGTAAAACTCATTTTCAAGTAGTTCTAGAGTTATAAATATTTGAAAAATTCAGCTTAAAATATAATTTGTTGATCTTAATTATGACAGAAGGACAATAATTAAGAAAATAACTATGATATCTTTCAGATAAAACTAACTTGAAGAATGAGATTACACAAAGAATTCTCAAGAGCAAGGTTATCTTACCTTTCCTGTTGCTGCTCTGAGAAGCTGCTGTTTCTTTTCTAGATCCTCCCTCTTTGCAGCAAGAGCTTGTTGTTCTGCATTCTCTTCTCTCCATAGATAACTACAGAACAAAACAATAAAATTTCTTAAGTGTGTATACAATCTGAAGGTTTTATTATTACTTTCTTAAAGACTGCTAATCTAATGGGAAGGCTAAGTGCAGAAGTTCATACATGGCCATATTTAAAGAACATACCTACATGCCATGTTAACAACTACACAGTTGGGGTCCTTCACATTAAGTGAGATTGAGATATATTTCAATTAATTACTAACTTTCTTTCACTCTGTAGTTCATCCTTTTTATTTTTCACTTCGTAGTATTTTCTGTCCAATTCTTCAACACGAGCCTTCACTTCATTAAGATCCTGGTCCAGTTTCTAACACAAAGAAAAGCACAGTATGAAACTATAGCTCTCTATGTTAAAGAAAAAAAATCTTTATTTTATTCAATACTGAACTACTAAAAATTCAGCAAAGTCCTACAAACATTTTAACCAGTTTAAAACAGACTACAAAAGCACTAAGAATAAAGCTCTGTAAAGAAGCAGTAGTAACAAGATGTAGGTGCCACACAGATGGCAAGGCAGGGACTGAGTTCAACTGTGCCTCTGGGCATTAAAGTGAAATGGATCCCTGTAAGTCACAGTAAGAACTGGAATCAAAACAGTAACTAACAGACATATAACTTCTGTGTAATCATGCTCTGAAATGACATTTGTGATAAGTACAACTAATCTTGTGTACCACGTCAACCTGCTATTAGTCAAAAGTCTCAGCCTGCTCTCCAGCGGCAGTAGACTTTCAAGACAGCTGCTGTCAACAGTGTGCTGTTTAAGCCAATGCACAGACATCCTCCCTTTGCTCACTTAACACCTGCCATGTTCAAAGCAGTTCAGGGCTAGCAGTTGATAATGTTTATGTATTTATACGTGTACAAGGAGGAGTAACTGTTCTAAAAACAGCCAGCTCATTCCAAACTAACCTTGCAAGCTCTCAATCACATTCACCCAAGACACCTTCTCTTTGAACAACAAAAAGCTATACAACTCTACCACTCTCCACCTAAGCATAAATCAACCTTCCTTGAGGAGAAAAATAAAGGAATCTGCAACAAATTTAACCCTTCCAATTCTAAAGAATTACCATTGGTCAGTACAGTACAATTACAGTCAGCCAGTGGTAAATGCTATTTTCTTTATTTACCAACTCAGAGAATCACATCTTTGCTAATGTGGGTCCCAACCAAGCAGCATTGTAGCCCAACACCATCATCTTTGTACAACTACACTCCTGCATGGTGTCAGACTGACTCTCAATTCCAGTCTATATTACACAACAACCAAGAACACCCTCAGCATTGGCTCCGCATGCTCTCTCAATATAAAAGCAGGGTTTTCACAGCTGGAGCTCCTAGCAAGAATGCTGTCTTTGGATTATTTTGCTGTATTTGCACTGTAAGAGCTATTTCTGAGTGGAAATTAAAATCTAAGTTATGGAGGTAACACAATAACAGATTAATCTTCTTCTAACATGCCTAGGGATGCAACTTCTAACCAGCTGCAACCATGGTACAAGGGTGCAGTGCCTGCTGCATAGTTAAAAAGATCCTCTTGCTTGGGAAAAATTAAAGAAGTGAAATCAACCAACACAAACTTCTATAAGAACATAACAAACTTATTTATAACATGGCTACCTTCAATGTAGACAAGAGCAAGGCAGACAGAAGCTTCTTCCTGATAACTCAGGCCAAACATATTGGGGAAAATACCAGAAGGCAAAGCAACATATAGAGTGAAGTTAGTGCAATGCTAAAGGAGTTTAAACCTTATCTACAGATGTTTTCGGTAAGCATTTTTCAAAGACTGCATCCAACCAAAAAGTCCAATCTTTCTTATAAATACCCATTGAAGTCTAACTGTCTGAGTATTTAACCCTTCTCTCAAAAACACTGAGAATAAGCTGCAAACTTACACTGTACTGTTCCAAGTTTTTCTCCTTGTTTGCCTCTGTATCCTCTAAATCCTTGTGTATAGCTGCAATCTGCCGCTTCTTGTCATTGATGGCTTGATCTAAAGACTTCAGTTCTTTCTTTATCCACTTATCCCTTTCCTCCTTTGAAGTAAACTGGCTCCCTCGACCTTGTTTTGCATAAAGATCTGTTCTTTCTTGTGTAGCCTGTGCAAGTCTGTTTTGAGAAGGGAAATACATGCTGTATTATAAAGAAATCTTGAATTTATTAAGAGCAAACATTAAGAGTTACTATTGATTTTCAAGAAGTGTCAAACCAGGCTCTAAAATTTAAGCACCAAATCAATAACAAAAAGAAAAGGATTGTGTTATAAGCAATAAAATCACCCACAAGAAGTGGTTAAACTTAAAAACTCATTTTGCCAAATACTGTTCCCACCCCAACAATAAAGCAGGCTTTTCACAGACCATCTCCTAGTGCACGTAGCAACCCCACTGTCAAGCAACACATACAAGTTTTTGTTAATTGCAGATGGATAGCATTGATAAAATTTGCACAGAATGCCACAGACCTAGCAATTCCCCTTTCTTCTTTTTCTTTTACGCTGTTAAATTTTGGCTCTGTTTCTGCCAATTCTTTCTGCTTCTCCTCAATTTTCTCAAGAAGTTTTTGCCTCTCTTTCAACAGTCTTTTCTGTAAGTCAAACAAAGCAGTATTTAAAGTTAGTACTTAAACTAATCTAGCAAGCCTTACAAAATAATGACAGGCTCCAGTCTAAAACCAAAACTTCGGTGTACAAGAATACTTCCTTGTGCCAATGACATTTTAAGACTTCACTGCTGTTACATACCCTTTGCTCACTGTTGCCAGCTAATTCATCCTGTAGATCTTTAGCCTTCAGCTCTAATTTAGTCCTCTGTTTAATCTGCTCCTGTCTTTCAGCACTAAGTTGTTCCTTCTCTTCTTTCATTGCAGAAATCTTCGTCTTCAGTTCTCGAACTTGCCGTTCTATTTCCTATGCAAATTTAAGTATGCAGTATCTTAAACACTGAATGAACATTTCACTATTTATCAAAACTCACAAGACCATTATTCTGCAGATCACAATACACTAGATGTGTGAAAAACCCCAAGCTTCCAAACAGGACAAAAGCATGCAACAGAACTTAATATAATAATTTTAGACACCACCAACCCTCTCCCTCCCCACCTCCTCCAAAACATTCTGAAAACCACAGAGCAAAACACACCTCTGGAGAGCCCTTTTAAACATATTTTTACCTCCATTTTATCTCTAGCATCTTGTTGTGCATCTCTCAGCTGCCTGGATTTTTCTCCACTTGTTTCCCGTTTAGCAGAAAGCTGTGTGGAAATATCACCAATAGATTAAGTTGCCAGATTCTGTTTTATAGTGGTTCAAAAAGAAAATAATTTAGTGAAGAACAGTGATGCTGAGGAGTTGCTGCAGATTGAGCTCTGGGTGGTGGAAGCCACAGGAGAGAGAACTAATGTCTCTTTGTGTAACAAAGAGCATGGGAACCTGTGGGACTCAGAAACAAAGCAGGAGCCCCGAGCTTAGACTGTGATGGGATAAAAACACAGGGTTTCCATTGTTAGGATCCCTCCTCTGAGGCACCAGCCCGAGCTGTTCCTTGGTTATTTAGTTACTGCACCAAGATGAAATTATTTGAAGGATTGAGACATCTGAGACTCATCTATGGGAAACCTGGTTTGACTGTGAGTGTGGTGTGCAGGGAGTCAAGTGAGGCACCTGTGCTGCGAAGGGGCTTCGGTCCTAGCTCAGATGGTGCAGTTGTGACTGCCAGAGTGGCTCCTGGACGGCTGGACAGGAAAGTTCCCTTAACACTGTCAGGATTCTATCAAGGAACACAAGGGGACGGTAGCAAAAACAAACCAATAACTCATTCCAATTTGTACTAGCCAAGATACTTCACCTCATCAAGCTTAGCTCGGGTTTCATTAAGTTCCTGATTATAAATGGTGTATTCTAATGCTCTCCTCATTTTATCCCATTTCTGGTACTGTGCCAGCTCTTCCTTCTCCTCTTCTAGAGTATGCAGTCGTTCTTCAATGTATTTCAACAACTCGTTGATCTTCTCTCGCTTGCCCTCTTTAGAAAACAGAACAAATTCAGTTAAACACTGTAATATAATCCCCTATCTTTACAGCCACTGAATCTACTGCAGTGATTAACTATTTGTCAACATACATGAAATGTAAAAACACCCCATGTCCAGAAGTTCTCCAAAAAAACATCCTAACAGCAGAACTGTTGATATTTGTTATGTAAGGCAACACAAGCATGTGCTCTCTTGGCTCACACACTTAAAATAAAACAGACTGTACAACATGAACTTTAGTGTTTCCACAGTGGTAGGTGCCCTGATTTTTGGATCACTGCCAGCTGACATCCCTCATATGTTTTGAACAGTAAATTTATCCATATTAGCTTAATCCATATTATCCTAAAATTAGATTAGGTAAAAAGTTTTGTTACTAAAAGCACACAGAAAGTAACTTATTAAACCTTTTTGACATATTGGAAATTAGAGGAGGAAATATGACAAGCTCTGCATTATTTAACATACCACAAATAACATCTATCTAGCTTTACTGAAAAGCCTGAAGTTTTAGTTAATTGAATTACTGTCGCATAAAGCAATAATTTCTTAAAGCTTTACCTGTTTCTTTCATTAATGAAATACTCTCCTCTTTACGTTCATCATACACTCTGGTACCAGCTACTTCTCTTAGTAACTTCAGTCTTTGAGAGTCAGGAGCTGTGGCCATCTGGTTGATCTGAAAATTCAAGATCTATGATTTCAATAACCTGCTCTGGATGTATGGCTAACCACAACATAGCAAAGATTGCACTCTTTTGCTCTGCCTGCTTGCTTGAGGCTTTGGCAGGAAGATTCAGATACATAGCATACACCACACTGCTTTCCTTTCGAGACAATTAGTTCAAGACAGCAAGTATTCTATCTGTAATGAAATTTGTTGCTTTTCAAATGCTACCATTTGTTGCTAAAACTCAGGATACAAGTATTATACATTAATTGTACACTGAAGAAATCATAAATCACTCAAAATGATGCTCAGAAAAACTCAAGCTTGTGCTCTTAAGTCCTGGTGCTAAATCAAATACTTTAAATGCCTCCATAAAACCACACTAAAACATAGGGGTTATAAATCTTAGAATAATTCACATCATGAAACACTCATTACTATGACATCAAATAAGTCATACAATTACACCCAACATAAAACTCACTTCCCTTCAATAGAATTTCAGTGGCTGCATGCTTTTCTAAGAAGGTAACTGTTTCTAATTTGTCTTATAATAAAATCAGTATGTGTATTTTGGCTGTTAAGTAGTGTGCACCAATCCCCACTAGAAATTACTTTCCAGCTCAAGCTGTTTCTTTCAAATGCACACATTCAACTGCATAGGAAAACTTATCCTGATAAACATCTGGCAGACTGTATTATGGGTTAGCTCCTCAAGTCTCCCACATTCCTCTCCAAGTATCCTTCCAGTAACCTTTTGGAGGTGACAGTTAACAGTGTGTCCCTGATGATCCATCCTGTGAGCCATTACAAGTAGTCTGTGCTTTGTCTGCAGATGTGGGTGTCCTTTGAAAGCTCTAAAAAAGCTGCTTGGGTCTCAAAGACTAGTTAAAACAAACCATGCCATGAGCCCTTTTCCTGATGTGCACCTTTGGTACTTCTGCATTTTTCATTCATTCTGCATTGACAGTATTTATAACTTCTTAAAATTCTGTACCATTACTTTGCTGCCTCATCGATAGGCCCAGAAATCTCTGAACTTACACTGAAATAGGAAAAAGTCTGCTTTGTATTTAAGTACATGGAAAAAAACCTGATTGTAAAGATCACCATGACAAAAACCCTTAGCTAAATATCAACGTTTACAGACATTAAATTTTTTTCTTAAAATCAACATAAACTACTAAAACAGTAATATCTGCCAAAGAAGCATCTACATACAAGAACTATTTCAAACCAAGGTAGATTTAGGTTTTGGTTTACTTCTGAAATAATTGAACTAAATTTGGCATCCAGGAAACACGATACCCTTGACAGTGATTTCTTCTACTTTGTGACAAATAATCTTACCTTTCCTTGTTTAACAATATAGTAGGGATTACTGCGAGAAAATCCAGCACTTTCCAGAAGATTCATGACATCATTTTTCCTGAAATGTTATTATGAATCCATTAAAAACTTACAGTAGAAGTGACAGCTGTAAAGTATCACAACTACACATCACATAATATAATCACCGTGTGCCATGCATGCTCTGTTTGAAGAAGCTTCTTTATTTGAAAATGGCTAATTCTAAAATTAAATGAGAGAAACTATGGAAAATATCTAAAATACTATAGAATTGGAAAAAGATTAAGAAAGAAGCACCTCGAAGCACAGAGGACGGAAATACAAGCAAAAATATCACAAGAAAGGATATAAAACCACCTAGAGTGTGGTAACTCTTATTTTAAAAAGCCCTGAAAGAACTACTACACAAGCAGTTAAACACCACATTAGTGGATGGATTAAACTGCCAATTCAAAGTCTGCTCTCTATTGCACAGGGACTGATGCTCCAGCTGTCAAACTACTGGCACTCGGTATTACAAAACAGAAACAAATTACTTCATTCTAGGGATGCAAGTGTTGGGTTTGCCTATAGAATTTTACAGAAATACTACTATTCTCATTCAGATAAGGAAAAGAAGTACCTACGTCACCATTTTCTTGTCTAAGAAATATTGGTCCTTCTTGGCTCCAATGACTCTGCGAAGTGAGACTTCCTCTTTATCAATCTTGAGAAAATAAAAGCCAGTAAATGCACATACCTACTGCAAACAGCTGTAACTAACCCAGAACATTTATGGCACTTTTTACCAGAAATTACTCAAAAGCAGTTACTGTGCTGAAGTCTTCCACAAGACTGAGATTACTTGAGTCTGAAATTATAATCTATGCCCAAAGTAGTTCATTGAACTTACCGGTAACCTGTTGTCAGAATTGTCAAATATAATCTCCACAAACGCCGAAATAACACGAGGACCTGTACCTTCCTAAGAAAGGAGATGTTTTGGTTAGACAACTGCCACCTTAGAAAAGGCTTAATTCATTCTTCTCTTTTCCCTGACGACCCCACTTCCCCCTTTCCTTTTAAGGACTCAAGATGCAAGAACATCTACATAAGATCCAGCACACATATATTTATTTCTGAAAATCTGGGCTACACATTCACTGGCGTGCACTATTAACATAATGTATTACTGTGTAATAAATTCCCTTTTGCCTATGGAAACAAAGAAAGATGCTTTCAAAGTAATGGTCTTAAAACATCCACAGCCCAGCAATTTAACATTTTTGTTGTACCATTTAAATGCGTTAGCTTATTCTTTAGTTTTGTTGCTGTACGTCTTCACTTACATGCAACAGAGCCAGTCTCTGCTCTGGGCGAAGATGACTAAACTCATCACTGAGGACAAACTGAATTGCTGTAATAAAATAGCAAAGAAACAGAAGATTTGTTCTTTCCTTCAGGGAGATATGCAGCAGTTTCATTAACTCAAACACACTGGTTTACCATTGTATAATACAGTCATGCTGTTTCTAAAATCTTACAATATTTCTTCATTAAAAACCTTCATCTCCTGGATCTTTATCATTCAACCTGCCACACAGCAGGATTTATCTGAAGTCATTGTTGCCACATTACTGGTTCACTGCATAATCATTAACAATTCTGAACAAGTAGGGATTCATGAGCTTTTCTCTACACATACACAGCACACAGGCTAGGCTAAAAATATTGCTAAAATACTTAGCGCTTGACAATTTATAAGCACAACAGTCACAAAGCCTACTAACACCTTTAATTAGCATCTTTGCCTCTCCATTAATGCACCCACCCCACAAAATCCCCCTCATAACGTTATATTAAAAGAAGGTCTAAGCTGTGCCAAACTGCTATGGAGTAGAATTTAGTCACTAAGGATGTCTAAAACTACTGCAAATATCATAATCATCTTTTATGGTGGGCAGCTTTCAGAATCAGTTTCCTCCTGCAAATACTTTTACCACTGAAAGCCTTAGAAGACCCTTAGTAAGAAAAGCTGAATTCCAGGGAAAAACCTGGACTAAGTATTAAACAAGTGCAGAGAACTGCCTTTCATCACTGTCAAGTAATTTCCGATCTGCCTCTCCTTATTGAGAAGGACTATTTGTTAAACCAAGTTCTAGCAAAAAAAAGCAAAGAAACCTGGCATCTTCAGTATTCCTTAGCTAATAAGAAATCCATGCTTACCATAAAAAAAGTTGCTTTTTCCAGATCCATTTCTTCCCACTGAAAATTAAAATACCAAGTATAACATAGGTTATAGTTGACAAAGGTTAACAGCATAATATACCTTAACTGCTACATAAAAAAAAACCAAGAGCAGAACACAAATATCATGCAGACAAATGAAATCTGAAGGGAATGAGGTGAACTTATTTATAAAAACGATGACATTTGCACAGAAAAAAAATAAGAATCCCATACGAATTCTTTGCTGCTGTTCCTGCAAGGACAACCTTTAAAGTAGGTCTGGCTGATAGAGAGATGTACACCTAGAAAGGAGTTTATGAACTTTACTCCGTTTCTGAGGACTCAGCTCTTGTCCCAGCAAAACTGAACATTAATAGTTTTTTGCTGGAAGTGGAACATGCCTTGTGGTACATTACGATCAGCTGTACAGAAGTTTCCAAAACAGAAAATACAACCATCACATGTAAGCCAAATATTAAAAACTATAAAGGAGACTAACGTGAATATCATCTGAAATAAAAGTGCAATTTTAACTAGCGCTCAAAGGCAAGTATCAGAACTTACCAATGACGTTGTGTTTGGAGCTGAATGGGTCCACAATGGTTTGGTCCCTGTAGCTTCGAAAGCCCTGAATGATTACCTGGTGGGAAGAGGGAGTTACTTTATCAAAGTTCTCTCAATTCTTAAACAGTTTTTCTACTGTAAGGTTTGACAGAATATTTACATCAATTGTAATTTCATTTGCCTGCCCTTACTGCACACACTCAACTGTTCAGCTCAAGATCAGAAAGTTACGTCACACTTGCCCCTCACCTAAGAATCCATTTAGGAACAGATTTCTCCCCTAGCAAGAGATGCTGGTACTTGTGGAGGCTGAAGCATAGCAAGCAAGAGTTTATAACAAACCACACAAAAATACGTATTTGCTTAAAGTATCATATACAGGAAAGAAAACTCAATATAACGACCACTTATATTTAATTTTTCTAATGCGATCTACTTACAGCATGAGAACTTTATTAGCAAGTTCTCCAAGCAGTGCAATTGCAGGCTGCAAAAACTGTACTAGACTGCCTATTTCGCATGCAATAGTCTCGTTTTACTGTGCAATCTAAAGGGAAACAAAAAAAAAGCAAGCTTGTCTTGGTTCTACCAATCTACAATCTTCAGGAACTATGCAGCAAATAGTCATTTGGAAGCAGCACATCAAATTTCAACTATTTAATTTCAGCAGAATTTGAGGTTTTCCAGGCCTAGTATATAAAAGGTACAGAGTTACAATATCCTAAAACTTCAGCTCTGCCTAGCAACAAAACTGATCCAACTTCCAGCCCCAAGCAACCTGTTTCATACATCAAAGCTGTGCTGAAAGCACAGCAGCTTTGCTCTGTTCAGTACAACACCAGAAAGGCAGCAGCCACCTGAAGGTTTGACATTTGCAGATCTTTCAGCAAGAACACTTGAAACAGGACTGCAGTTACCAGTTAATAGCTGTGTTCTTTGCCCAGCTCTTCCCCAAGAGAAACAGGATACAATTAAAACACTGGCAGTGTTTCACTATGACAGCTACAATACACTAAAAATTACTTGTTAAGACACAAAAACATCTTGCAAGATACTTCTCAGTATTATTACTGCTGAAGCTTAAGATATGAAATATAGATTTTTTTGTTTGTAAGGTCTATGGTCCCATCACCATTTTTTATTTCTTCGAACATGTCATTCCTTCTCTCATACCTTCAAATATTAAAGTAGCCGATGTGTCAGAAAATGAGCATAATGGTTTTTTTTTGAAAAGCACATACAAAACTTCAGCAAAAAGCACAGACATGGTACTGTAAACATTTAAGCAAGCCTTTCCTCACTACTATAAAAGCCTCTATTAAGTGTACACCTCAGCACCTCAAGAAACAACTACCTTCAGAACTGCATTCATATTCTATAATATTCTGGCAGCATTACACAAACAATTGGGAAAAAATCCTGCTCACAAAAAGTACTGGGCAAAAGACCGGGAGAAGAAAATGCCGCTATTTATTCATGTCAAGTTCGATCTTCAGTCTTTCTCCCATTATGGGACAGCCTGCTGTTAAATATTATCGCGGAAAACTCCTCTTATCACCTGTTGTACTAATGGACTAAAACCATCTCACTAAGAGCAAATGAAAATGCCATGTCAGACAGCAAATCAAACCCCGGAGTTTATAAAAATCAAAATGAAATAAAACTTTAAGGTATTAACTAACTCTTAGTCAAAACTTGAGAGCCCTTCTCTTCCCAGACACTATGGCTTCCTTGTCATATTCTCTTTGCAAAATTATTTCATTACTGGAATCTGAAGCTAAGAATACAGGTAGGCAGAAAATTACTAATCCTTGACCATCAAACATCAGATCAGAGCAGAAGCTATTTTGGAAAAGGAATAGTGCTCCAATACAGCTTCCTTCAATACTTTGCCTACCTAAACCTTTCCTGAACTGCGATTGTCTGTGCTCCCTCTCCTCAGGCCAGATAGTTTTCTTTAACCACCTACACTGGAAGCAATCGAAGATATAAGAATTTAATGGATCAGACTGCAGAAAGCAGGTTTAAGACAATGTATGGACTGAAGATCCCTGCACTGTGGCTGTGAATACAAACACCCAACCTCTCCTAAAAAAACCAGTCTGCCTCATCTGCCAGATGGAGCCTTTTGCAGCAAGCTCAGTGCCAGGAGCTTTCAAAGAAAAGCAGGAACAGAATATCTTGTTCAGGTCTTGCCATTCACCCTAGGCCACAGCAACTATGCTCATTTGCTTTGATTTTACATATTAAATAAAAAATATTTTTTAAAACCCAAACGTTTTGAAACTGTGTTGCTTCCAAACTCACTAGATTTTAAAGGGAGGGGGAGAAATTAAAAGAATGGACAAAAAAGTTGGTCTCTACTACTTTTACATTTTTCAAATAGTATTTTAAGAACATCTGGATTGGAATAATTCATGTACTTGATTCTCAGAAGAACCTGAATGTCTCTACAAAATGATTAAACCAACCAATTATTATTTCTTGAATATTGCTATAGAAGCATAAACTTTTAGCACCCACACACTCAGGCACCACAGGAGCATGAAACAGGCAGACTCTGAACACCATCATCCTCTTCCGAAGTTTTTCTCTACATGGTTTTCTCTACATAGACTCAGATTAAGACTTAAATATTTTTAATGTTCAAAGTCCAGGAATAACTTCTGGAAAGCAACAAAATATGGGATACTGATGGAATCAAATTCATTCTCGTTTTTTTTATTCTCACATTCACACATTGTTACACTTTCTTCTATAGCTCCTATAACAGTATTGGTTACTGACCACCCAATTTTCCTTCTTTTTATCTTCCTCAAAATGAAACATTTCACCTGTTATGAGTTAATTTGGAGTTCTTATTCTATGCATCTTCACTGCTGTTTGCTTTTGAGAATTCAAATCTGGGTAACAAAAACTCTCATTCAAAGTCTTCAAAGCAATGTGCCCACCTGTGGTAAGAGTGACTTACAAAAACATGATCAAAAGGCATTTGAAACACTGCCCAGTTAGCCAAACAGAAAATGAAAACCTGGTATCTATTCAGAACATGCACTTTCAAAGCTAAGTAAGTATTCTTCTTAAGAAAGACACCCGCAGGGTGTCAGGTCAATTTTGAGTCCACCTTGCAATTTCCAGGAAATGGGAATCCTGGGAGGCTTAATATGAACACACATACGCAGTAGCACAATAGCAGAAATAAAAATCTGCTGCTGAAGCGGCTGCAGGGATACTGCAGAAGTAATATAACGATGACTTCAAAAACTGTTTAAAAAAGGTCCATACCAGAATCTTTTTAACTGAGCACCAGCCACAGATTCTTTGGCAAGGGTGAAGCATAGCAGCTGAAATGGTTCATGCCCGAGGACCTGAGACAGCACCCCAAAGCAAAGAGACTCCACAACCTGAACACCTGAAAGATGCCTCTAACAGCTGAGCAGAGCCCTTTGTTTGGGTATGAGCCTTCCGCGGCCGGGACACCGGGGCTGGCGTACAAATAGGCCCCGCGAACAAGTCTCGGGTCCATGAAAGAGAACCCTCAGCGCCACTTCACACCTGCAATGAATGAAAGGGGAGCAGAGAAGCAGAGAAAGCGCCGCCAGCCCAACCGGCGATAGGACCTGACCCATGGGCGGGCCGAGGCCACCTCCCCCAGCCTGGACCTCGATCCGCCCCCCGGGACAGAACAGAGCGAAGCAAAGGCCTCCGAGCCCGCCGCAAGCCCCGTGCTGGGGACCGGGCAGATGTGAAGGTGCAGAGCCCCTAGGCCCGGGGCGGGCTGGGCCAACCCCCCCGGCCAGGCCCAGGCCGCACTGCACACTGCGGGAGGCGCGAATCTTGCCGGCTCACCTGCTTGATGTACATGGTTGCCGAGGATGGGGTAGGCCCGCCACGCTGTCGTTCAGCCCGCCCTCGCCGTCTCTTTCCGGTCCGAGCGCTCGGCTTGACCGCGGGTCTCCGCCGCCGCTTCCCGCCCCCTCAGCCGCCCCCCGCTTCCCGCACAGGGCCCCGCTCACCCCTCACGCAAACAAAATGGCGGCGGACCCTCCCCGTCCCTTCTGGCACAAGCCATTTAGAGCCACTTGGAGGGAGAACTGCAAAGCAGAGAACGCTCTCCAGTCCCGCCGAAGAAACGACACCGCGCGAAACAGCAGGAATTTACTTTTCTCGATCTTCTAAAATGCCTCGGTGGTCTTTTGGAGGGCGCTGCATGGCGGGGAAGGTGGGCCGCTCTGCTTCCCGGCCGCCAGCTTCCCCCCGTGAAGTTGGGAGAAGTGGTGTCTCCCGTCGAGGGGCGGATTGGGCGCCAAAGGCAAGTTGAGGCGAGCGGGGCGAGCGGCGGCGCGCGCCTCTAGGGGGCGCTGCCAGGGACGCCCTGAGGGGTTGATTGCGAGGGAGGTGAAATAAAGGCTTGGTCCGAAGTCCCGACTTTTGTTCGAGGATCTAAAATTAATCTTTTAAAAACAAAAATTATAATAAAAATAAGCATCAGCAGCGCTAGGGCCTGCGCTGGCGCGCCCCTTGCCCCACCGCACTCGCTCCGTCATCTCCGCCCGGCTGTGTAGGGCTGGGAGCTGAGCTCCGCATCCGCAGGGAAAAAGTCTGGGTGAAGCCAAAGAGGTGCCCAGGGTGAGCTGGACAAACACCGATGGTGCGAGACATTCTCGGGAAAACAGATTGGCTGGAGTCCGTGCCTGCTCCTTTACCTCGCAGAGCCACTATTCAGCTCCCCGGAGGAGCCGTCAAACCCTAAAATAAGCAAAACGGTGAAAGAGAAACATTAATTTTCACCTAATCTCTTCCAGTTACGGTAATTTCAGGTGTTGTTGTGACAACGGTCGGGGAGCGATGTCTGAGAGAAATGCAATTTTCAATTTGACAGTGCTCCTTCAAAACTGCAGCTGTAGCCAGAACTTCTAGACATGCAATAGAATTCCTCCACTGAGCCTCTTAACACTTATAAAAATTAGATTTAAACAGAAAGGTCTCTATTATTCTCTCCTAGAATAATAGATGGATGAATTACTTTTCTTCTCTAATGGGAAAATATCCCCAGTCCCAGACATTCTTAAGTGCCATGTAGTTAAATGGTTTTACTAACAGCCCTTCAAGAGGCTATTGTAAGAGATTTTACCAGCCCTAAAAAAAAAGGTCAATTGTTTCTTCAGAAAATACAAGGCTTAAAAAACTAAAGTGTTTAATGGTTGTTCCAGATTCAAAACTGAAAATTTCCTGCCTGTCTTATTTGGCTTTTAAACAACTCGGTTCAATGGGTCTGAGGGAGAAAATATTTTCTCTATTTGTATTTTCAAAACCCCTTTCATCTTAGGATTTCAGGGAATTTTAAATCCTCAAATAAGTCTCACAGCGTCTTTCTGGGATTAGTTTGTGATACTAAATTTATTCTTCTTTGCTTTATCTGGGGTGACATGAGTTTGAGATACCGGTAGTTCAAGTCCTGGATACCTGGCCCATCGGAGGAGACTCCTGGCAAGGGGGAGAAGAGAGTTTAAGAAAAGAAACAAAAGTCAGATTCCTCACTTTTCCTTACAACACAATTAAACAATCTTGTACCTGGTTAAAAGAATAATCTACATCCATTTTTGTGTTAATATTTGCATGTAAATAAATTGCAGACATTTACGCAACCTAGATTACACAGATTTACACGTTCTAGATAAACTTGGAATTTTAAAAAACACCTGAAACACAGATGGGAGAAAACAGAAATATGTTTTGCATATGCATTTGGGACACTGTTGGCACTCCACATCAGGCAGTGCAGTCCAGCCTCTGCTGAAACACGGCAACGAGGGTTTTGTCCCTACGAACAGCCAGGATATCTCCTCACTAGCTTTCTCCTACTAAAGACACAGGTGGTCATGGATGGACCATCCCTGTTTCTCAGCGCAGTAATAGGCATAGAAATGTTCTTAAATTGGCCGGTTCTAAAGTTCATTCCTCTTTGTCTTCTGCTTTTAGAGGTATAGGATGCCTTGAGTAACTTTTTAGAGATTTCCTTCGTAGTTCAGAAGCTTATTTTCACTTAATCATAGACTCCCAGAGCAAGAAATTAATCTTTGTGTCCTAAAGAAGGAGTTCAGAGAAACCAGCTGAGGAAAATTTGCCTTTTCTCTTGACTGCTGCACTGACATTGTTGTCCCTGAATGCACCAAGTCCTCTTGAAAACCATCTCGAGCCAAACAACACACATCTGGTACTCCAGACAGTTTCCTGTTGTTGAGGTGTACCCAGAAATGCATCACTCAGGCACAAACAAGGACCCGGGATCTCTTTTATCCTCAGGTGTCCATTCTCTCTCGAGGACTTTGGAAATACAGCTCACTCTGGCGGTTTGAAGAGTGCTCATGTGCATACAAATGTGCACAGACACCAGGTTATATTTATTCATAAGAATAAAACCATATCCCACTGATATTCCATCATCAAGCACTCTCACCAGTGTGACGTTCTTGCAAAAATAGCAACTGTATTCATTAAGGATTAAGTGGCAAATGATTGTCTGGTTCAAAGAGTGTTTCAAATACTCAAATAAGGCCCCTGCACACAGGTTTTGTGACATAGCTTTTAGAGATTGTACTTGAGGGAGTGGAGTGATGGGGTAGGTATTTTATTTTTTTGTTATTCCTTTGGTTTTGTAGTACATGCTGAAAATATTCTTCCAACCCAAGTGTGATGCATGTCATTTTTATTCTGTCAAGCTGCTGTGGCTGTAGGAGTGCAGAAAGCTGGCAGCTTGTAAAACAGCACTCTATATTCAGAACCTGCAAACATATAATCAGTGCTTGCTACGCATGGAGTCCACCTTGCTTCAATAGGTGCTGCAGAGATTTTTTCCGTGGCCCTGCTTTATAAGCAGTGTTTTTGTATAAATATGCTAGAATTAGACATTAGCATCAGAAGGGAGGAAGTGGGAACACTGCTTTAATTCATCTAGGCTTCATCAGCATAAAAATACATCAAGCATTTCTTTTATGAAACTTAATGGGAACATATAGAGGGGATTTCAGTTCTGTAGAATCTTTTTCTCTCTTCTCAAATAGTAGAATTTCTCTCGGAAAGAAATGTTAAACCTATTGTGGGGAGGGACAAAGCACTTTAAATGTTATTAACCTCTTCTATTAGCACTTTCAGTTGTGAACCAACACGTGTATAGACTGCTTTCATTCATGAATGGCTGCAATCACTGAGGTATTTACTGCCTTTTTCAAATGACTGTAGAAATCAGTAGGTTCACTGCAACATCAATCCCTTGTGCTCCCTCGATCTAAATCATTAGGGGAGGCAGAACTTCTGGAGACAGTTTTTGTTAGAGCTGGTGTTGCAGCAGAATCACAGGAGCAAACCGGGGAACTTCGATTAGACCCTGCAGAAACCGGTGTTCCACGGCACTTTGAGCTCACAAACAGATATTCTGATGTTCTACTTCCAGGCTGGGAAACAAAGGCAGTGAGAAAGTATCTTGCCGACGGTGGAACAGAGTAACTGTTGGACAGCCAAGAACACCTCTCCTCCTAAACCACCCAAACCTGAATCCTAAGGCAGCAAGGCCATAATGTATCTTTCTCTCGCCTTTAAATTCACTGGAGATTCTAGCAGGCAAAGTGAGAGAAACCAGTGCTTTCTTGGCAGACCCTGGCACGTGCATCCATCTCAATGCACTCAACCCACCAGGTTTTTGAGGGACAAGGAGCACTTATGCTGAAGAAAAATGCAAGTCAACCACACATGGGCTTCCTTTCCAAAAATTTCTTATTGTCTTGAACAAAGTTACTGAGCTCTGTTCTCTTAAACCCTGTAGTCACCTGTGTCTTGCAATGCACAGTCTGACCCCCACCAGAATCTTCAGAAGCATCTGTAGTTTCGTCAGTGAGCAACTGCCTGCCACATACTTAGAAGAGGGAGCCTTAAGCCTGCAAGAGCCTTAAAAGAAGCTCTGTTCGATAAAGGGTGGATGTAATTACTGGTTCAGATGCCAGCTGTGCAGCGTTAGCCAGTGATATCTTGGTTCCTTGTGGGTACCTGTTCCCACCACCTACAGACCCTTTTCTTGTTCTTTTTTGTCTCCTGCTTCCTGCCCTTACCACACTGTGCCCTGAGGGGTGCCAGGGTGGTGTGCTGTATGGGGGAATTGGCTGGGAGGCATCTATATCAAAAATATGTGTGAAAAACAGCCAAGAGGTTTTTTTTGCTTTTCACTTTCTGACTCAGTTTCTAGTCACTTTAAACAACTCAAAACAGTCAGACAGTCTTGTTTAAAAAATAAAAAAAGTTTCTCTTGATCACTATGATCCTTTGATTGTGTAAAGTTAAATAATTATTGTTGACTGTTAAGTATTCATCCATAAACCCTTTCATCCAACAACATTTTAAGAAAGTTAACATGTTTGTCGAGAAGAGAGTGGTGGGGTAAAACATCAGCATAAAACAAACATCAGAGAAAGATTCCTTTTTGGAAAGAGCGTATGTTATTATAAATGAATCTGCTGCAGGTTTACTAAAGGAAACAGTTGTTTTGCTCATCATCTTTCAGATGAGCCTCTCTGTGAATAAAATGTGCTTGTGGTTGAATGAATTTCCCTCGCTTCACCAATTTCATAAATGAAGGCACTGTGTGCACACGGAGTGAAGGCCGCACCCGGGGCCATACCGGGGGCACTGCCATCAGGTGGTGTGGGCAGGGCCAGCTCCGTCTGCAACCAGGGTCACATCCCACCCAGGGGGGAAACCAGCGATGCTTCCCTTTGCTGTGATGAAACAAAAAGCTTCATCACATTTGGAAATTTTGTGAAAGAAAGCATTGCTCTCTGTTTTTTCTATTTTAAACTCTGGAGAAAGGAAGGGGCTTGCAGTGGGATGTTTATGGGGTCAGCTGTGTTGGAGAGCACCCATACATGCAATCCCAGACCTGTTTTGGATGCAGGAGAAGCAAATCAGGGACCCTGGATCCCACAGATCTGTTGCACCCAGTAGCTGCCCTAGCAATGAGGGTGGCAGCCCACAGCATCCCTTGGCTTCAGTAGGGGCTGCCCTGAAGAGAGCTTGGGTCAACACCAGCTCACAGATATCAGGGAAAGGGGGTGTCTTCTTTCCGGGGGCTGTATGACATTCCTGAGGCCAGCACCTGCCCATCCATCAGTAGGGTTCAGGGGAAGGAGGAGGACAGGATCCTATGGAGGACAGGATCAACTGGTTCTCATCAAAATAAATTGTAAACAAAGGTAGAAATCTGAAGACCTGTTTAATCCCAAGCTCCAGGTGAAAGATCGCCAGCTGAGACAGCAGTGCAAGTCTAGGAAATCAGGAGGTGAATTAAAATCAGTCAATTTTACTTCCAAAAACTCTCCTCATGTACAAGCAAGCAGTAAATACAATCCTGCAGTAAGACAGCCAAGCAGACATAAATACCTGTTCCCCACCTGCAGGACTAGCTGCTTGCTCTCAAGGTGTGTCTGCAGGAAGACTGATTCTTGCTGTTACACAAGAGGGGATGAGGGACCAAGGAGAAGGTCTTGGCCCCGGAGGTGTTACTGGTTTGATGACATCATTGACCAAAGGGATATTTTGCAATCTGTTCCCAGCAGTGGCAGGACATTGACTGAGGGCCATGGAGACTCCTTGGAAAAATTGGGGGATGGATGCAGAGAAGTCTCTGAATGCCTGCACTCAGTACATGTGATGAGCCAGACTGTGGGGCAGGGGCAGAAACAGCCTGTGTAGGTCTGTGACCCGGGCTGCCTTATTTTGGGGCAGGTTTTTCAGTCTTTGTGGCCAGTACAAGCAAATTACATATGACAGAGATGCCAGACTGAATGTCTGACTTCTACAGAGCATCCTGAAATTCTGAAAAAAAAACCCTTTCCCCTTGCCTCTTCTCCTAATTAGCACCCTGGTAGGAGGTGGCTGCAGTAAATTTGTAATTAGATTAGAACAAAAATAGTTATTTAGGCTGACCACATCCATTCAACTAAGTAATACATATCTAAACTGAAGAATCACATCAGAATCACACTGCCTGGGCTTTATTCCCTCTTTAAGCCATCCATCTACAGCCTCGGGATCCACAAACAAATGTGTTTTTTTAACCAGAGCACCAAAACCAGCCCCAGGAAAAGGCAGACTCTTTTCTGCTAGGCATTTTCACACTAAGGCAGGTGAGTTGCTGGCCTTATGGCATCTGACTTTAACAAGCTGCAGCAACTTCACCTGACACCGGGTGGTCTTCCCTAAGTGTGAAATTTCCCCCTGTGCTTTGAAGATCAAAGGAAAGAAAAGATAACTTCCAGTTTTATCATGGAAACTAAAACCACTGCCCCAGGGACTATCCTGGGCCTCACTCCCCATTAGCGCTCCGCATTTCTCAGGCTCTTCCCGGGCAGCTGAGTCCAGGGGCAGAAGAACCTTCTCCTATCACACCCAAGCTGTCAGTCTTCACCGGTGCAACTTTTTACTGTTCGGTCCAGATAACAGGCATCTTTGTTATCTTTTTCAGCCCTCCAAAGGAGTGTCTTGCTGTTTATTCTACACGATCTCTCCTAGCCCTGGCCTGCTGTGCCTGCTGCCTCTTCTTGCACCCCCCAGCTCCCTGACAGAGGGAGGATGGAGAAGAAAATGAGAAGAGAAACCAATATGGGAACCCTGTCTGAAGCCTCTTGGCAGTCTCCCCTGCTGTCTGCAGATGTTTCCTATGTGTCCCAACGACCTTTCTCCAGGATCCTATAAGCCACAGCACTGAGTATGGCAGTAGCTGGCTGTGCAGAAGTCTTCTGCTTCCCCTTTCTTCATGGCTGAAGCCTATCCCCATCGGATGTCACAGATAAGTCCAGAAAATTTCTTTTAGCTGGATTTAGTAATCAGAACTACCAGGAGCCACTTTAATACTTAGTAGCGCAGGAAACAACTTACCCTCCTCTTCTCTCCACTGGTGGCCCCCGATCAATTCTCTCGAGCATATCCGCCTGCATCTCTCATGCTGACTGCCAGAAAACCAGCTGCTCTTCACAGCTGGATTTAGTAAACAGAGCCATGTCAATGCTTTAGCACTCAGTAGCACACAGATTTCTTGCCACCCACCCAGGGCTCCCATTGCCTGGCAGAGTGGCTGTGGTGGCTGTCTGAAAGTGCTCCATAATTGGTTTTGTTTTTAACTAAGTAATACATTATATCCTGGGGGAAAAAGAAAAAAAAACAGCAGACCAAAACCCCACAATAAACTCTCTCTTTTAATAAGGAACACATGGACTCACAAGCACAGTACAATAAATACATCATCGTAACAAGATTTTGTGCTTAGGATAGTCTTTGTCATGGGTCTAATGTGCATTGCAAACATATGAAAAAAGCTTTATGCCTTTCTCAGAATGAGATTGGTGTCATTATCCCTGATGCAAGACAGAATGCAGAGACATACAGATAAGCCTGTGAGAAACATTTAGAGAGAAATTCAGGTTCGCTCTAGCACCAAAATGCTCCTTGAGTGAGAAAAGCCACATCAGCAAAGCTCTGTTTTACCAACAGAGTAGAAATAACCTCTGAAGAAGTGAGCTATCCTGTGGAAAACACAGTTTTGCTGCTATAGTCCTTTTCTATATACTCAAGGGACCCATCTGGTCAGCGTGGTCAGTCCAGGTCTCACTCACTTCCTTTATGCTTTTGACAAATGTGACTGTGCCAGCAGGAGCAGCTACATCGCTTGCCCTGGAAATCCACAGGCAGAGCCCACAATTGATCCCAGACTGCCTGACCCCCCGGCTTTCTGTTAGCCATAGTAATTACTCGGAGCAATGTGGGCATTGCTAGGGAGACCTCAGGCTGAAAGCCTATCTACGAGATGAACATAGTTCTGCTCCATCCCTTTTAGAAATCTGCCTCACCCTGGCCAGCTGCTCGGGGCCCAGCCGGATGGGAGTTAATGGTCATGCTGGAACTCGTGTCAATTGATTTTCCAGTTAACTTGACTTAATGTGATTGGAGGCATTAGAGCAGAGAGGATATACCTGTTGCTCCAGTTGAGTCCTGTAGACTTCAAATGCCATTTCAATGAAGAAGCAAATTTTAGTTCCAATTAGAACAAATAGTTCCTTAAAATAAGGTTTTAATGGAAAGATTCATCCAGAGTCTGATCTGAATCCTCTTCTGCTCGGGGCCCTTCTCCCCACAAAGGCAATAGGCATTGGTTCAGGGCCTGGAGGCAGCTCACAATGTATGGGCAATTCAATAATCAGAGATGACTCACTGTCTGCTTTACAAAGGAATGGAGTATCACTGTGACAGAAATAAACTACTATTCATACACAGACAACCCCCCCACCCCCGAAAAAAACCCCACAAATAGAGCCTGTAAAAACTACATTGTCATCTCACTTGGGACACATAAACCTGGTCCAATTAACACTTACTCAAATGTATAACTTTACTAACATGATTAGCTCAGAAAACCAAATCTGGAAAAACGGTTATGCCAAGGGGGTTTGAAGTTTGAATTGAGGCCTTTATCTGTTTGCCTTTCATTTCCAAGCCTCTTACAGTCCCAGCAGATCAGAAACCTTTATGTGGTACCTGTTCTGAAGTCCTAGTCATGACTACAGTGAGCATGGGCTGAGTCTGGTGCAGGATTTATACTAATGGCCTTTCCCGCTTCTCCTCATGCATAGGATGTCTTATGAGTCCTATGGATCCTATGCAAGCTTGTGTCCTAGAGATGCTTTCCACGCATGACCTCCCCAGCACAGGTCATATTCTGGGATATGAAAACAATCCCTGACAGAAATACAGCAGTCCTCAGGCAATGCTGTCCCTGAGGTCCCTCAATGTTCTTTCCTCCTTTCTACCTACCATGGTCACTCCTGATCTTGAGTTACTGCCTTTATGAGTTTGTTTGGTGTCCTGCTAGGATTCCCAGAAGCTACAAATAACAGCCAGTGACTTCGATAGAGTAGGCTAGTACATGAAAGGGATATCTAGGGGCCATAAATCCTCCTCAATAGCTAGACAAGGCTGGAAGAAGTGCTGAGCATTTCAGCTGTTACTGCAGAAGCCATTTGCCTCGGTAACCTTTACATTCCCTGCAAGTGTTCACAGGCAGGACACATAGGGATGTATCACCAGTGCTGATGGAAAACAGGACCGGATTTGCTAAGCCTTACTTAGATGTCAAAGTACTTTGAATTTTGAAGCTGAAATAAAAATATTGAAATTACCCCAAAATTTCTAATGCAACGGTAAAATAAAGTAGGACTTTACAACCGAAGCCCCAGTGTCAGAACTCCATTTGATTTTCTCTGATGACTCAACCTATTTCACAAGCTTTTTTCATATTCCTTATTTAGCAAACTTACTCATGTCTCAGTAAAAGCCTACGATGTGATAAAGCCAAGAAACCATAATGTGTGGTACTGGTAACACCTCCCACGTAAAAAAAAATCCTACTTCCATATTTATGTGGCTCTGCAAATTGGTTCCTGCCTTTTTCTCCCCAGAGAATGAGCTGGCAGTGTGTCTACTCTCCAATTAACATCAAGCTGTGAAAAGTGGAGATGGAGGTTTAAATTCGCCATACCTGAGGCCTCACTTTTTTTTTTCCACGTTACAGGCACATTTGGACCTTTGACTTCCCTGCAAGGCAAGTGTTGTTTTTAGCATACTAATGACAATGCCTGTAGAATACCTTCTTCATTCATGCTTTGTCTCCTAAAAAAGGAAGCTCCCACCAGAAGGCAAGAAGCTAAGAAGAGCTGCCTATCTTGCATTGCTCAGGGACTGGGGATGGGCACCTCAGTGCCAGCTCCTCATGGAGTAGGTCAGTTTTACCTGGGCTTTACTGGTAAGGATGCAACTTCTACCTTTTAGAAAGCTCTTTAGGCAGGAAGCAGAAGAAGCTGGAGAAAGCCTATGCTTTGTAACCAGAATAGACTGCAAATCACACCAGTAAAAGTATGGACTAAAAAGACACTTAGGGACACTTAAGGACAGCACCCACTCATGCAACTCCACCCTAGATTTCTTCATAATCTGATTTGCAATGATGTAAAGATATGTATTTTTTGTGACAGTTTCTTGAATGCTTGTTTCTCTTAGAGACGGAAAGAAAAGGCAGCATGTGCAAAGCAGAGCCAGAGGCTGAGCAACTGCACTCATGCTTGCAACATGACTGCTCCTTGCAAGCCTAAAAGCAAGAGATCAAAAGCTGCATGGCATAAGCCCTGTTCAATCCCACCCCAGAATCTGAAATGAGTCCTGAGTGGCACCAAGCTGTCCAGGACACAAGAGTGCATCATCAGGAGTGTGAATGGAGAGATGTCACATCCCAGTACTGAACTAGCACTTCCATGGGCAACATAACTTGCAAAATCCCCTTTTCTCTGACATTTCCTCTCATCTTCTTTGGATTCTGATATCATAATGGATAAGCTCTAATCAAAGCTTTGTCTCAGAGTACACCATTCCTGCCATCTTTCCCTTATTTGTCTCTTCTGAAGTCTGAAAGTATCCTGATAACAGCCTTCTCCTTGCTGTTATAGATACAAGGATCTCTACTTTCCATTAGAATTTTGTGTTTTAAGGTCCCTACTCCTCTGTGAAGCTTAGCTGGCAGATGGACACAGGCACACTGAACCAGCTAGTTCAGCTTCCACTGCCATCAGCTTCCAGCCCTCAGCTCTGACATTCCCCACACATCTGCCTGATCTGAACTTCCATCCTTAGCAAAGAGCCACTCAAACCCAAGCTCATTGGGGCTATAAAAGCCTCCTAAATCTTCCATCCTACCAAATCTGGTGAATTTCCTTAGTGCACAGACCACAAAACACTGTTGGAACTGTTCATTTCCCTAAGGATGGAGGTACCTATTTTGTTCTGCTGTCTGGAAGCAGAAATGTAGGGACCCTACTTTTGTGAGTTCAAACACATTGCATTTTTCCAGGTAGGTGCCATCCCGATTTGACACATTCACCTTCATATATTAGATCCTCAGCTCCTTCTTTCCCGTGAGAACAGCATGGCCAGGAAGGGAGGAGGGCACATACTCTCAGCCCAGAGCCCCATAGTCAGATGGCTGGGATGTCCCCTCAGAGAGGTGGGTCTGCCAAACAGGCCAAGGGAATGAGCTGGAGGCAGGGGTCTCACACTAGCACTGAAGTGTTAGTGCAGGCATGCAGGCACTGGCATGAGCATGGGAACACAACCATAGGAGTTGGGAGCAACACAACCCTCTGGGAGGCAGCATTTGCATCCCACTCTGACTTAGATGCTGGGACTTCCTTCTGCTGGAATGAGAGGTGGTTTAAGACCAGACAAGAAGAGGGAACCCCTGCCCTGAGCAGGAGCATCAACCTTGGTCTCCTGTGTCCAGGCATGACAACAAGTCCTCTTCAGGGTCCCACAGGGCTGTGACTTCTACCCTTGGTGAATCCCAGCCCAGCATCTCCTCCTGCTAACACTATCCACCAACATACTGAGCTTAAAGCCCAGAATAAGAGCCTTACAAACACAAAGCAGCTGCCTTTCCTCTCCGCTAAATACCTGGCTCCTCCACCTGACCAGTGACCTTTTCCAGCTGCCTTGGTCAAATCTGTCAAGGCCAGCAGTCCCTCTGTTAACCCATTCAGCCCACTGCATTGTGCTCCGCAGATTCCCATGTTCCATCATGTTTCAGCTTTCCCATCCTTAAGAAACAAAGCTGGTTGTCCACCCAGACAGGTTTAGTGCAATTTGAATGAGAACAGTTGGCTGTTCTGTTTCTGTCCAGGCTGTAGGTCTCAGTATTCAGGACACAGCCACTCTCACTAAGCCAAACAGCTGTTCTGCTTGGGTGCTTGTGTGGGCTGAGAGGCAGAAAGCATTTTCCTCATTTTCCACATTTTCAAGAGTTCCCCAAGGTGACCAGTCAGGTCTTTCAGAAAATTAATTGATCTGCTCTTACAAGATCATCTGCCTTACCTCCCTGGTTGCTAGTTCCCTTGTTCAGGTTTCCCAGAGCCCAGGCAGGACTGCTGACACACCCCTCTGACACTGGGGAAGAAATCCAAGGCACATCCCCAATAAGACCTTCTCATCTGTCAGATTTGCTTCCCTGGGGGTAAGAAGTTACAAATGGATGCATATGTGCACACACACTGCGTAACCCAGATATTTACCATAAATTTATCAACTCAATAGTTTGGAATTGCAGATTATAAATGTGCTGCGGTGATGAGCCAGAAAAAGCCTAGAAACTTCAAGATGAAAAGGGGTATGAAATGCATCAGACCTGCTGGTACTTCTAATTTAATTTTTTTTTTCATTTAAAAAAAGTGAAAAGATGAGTGTTACCCACATGCCCTGGTTCCTGGCACCCAGAGGTGCTGTGTGTCACCCACAAACGTCACTCAAAGGACCAAGGCATGTCACATCCCTTGTCATGGGTTGGAAGGAAGTGGGGGCCATGCTTGGTTCAGATTGTCATCTTCAGCAAGATGGTAAATCTTATATAAACATGCATGAATCAAAACAGTAGTGCCTGCGTGGCTGCTGGGAAGTGACGCCACCGTGACTCATGTCATTCTGTTTAAAACAATCCTCCCCCTCACCTTCTCCCCTCTGTAGTGATGCACCTTGGTGGCTTTTCAGCACCAAGCACTGTGATACTTTCCCATCTCTTCTACCTTCTTACACCACTTG
This sequence comes from Erpornis zantholeuca, assembly GCA_013400515.1. Classification (NCBI taxonomy): domain Eukaryota; kingdom Metazoa; phylum Chordata; class Aves; order Passeriformes; family Timaliidae; genus Erpornis; species Erpornis zantholeuca. The sequence continues at coordinate 253,344 of VZTN01015280.1, read as the reverse complement.
TACATCACGGTGTTTTTCTCAGGTGACCTCTCCTGCCACTGAGATCTCCCAAAGCACTTTCACAGCTCACTCCAAGTCCAACAAATAGCTTTATTTTCCCAGCATTTTTTTCCTTTATTATTTTTTACACTCCATAAAGACCATTGCAGGTTTTCTTTCACATTCACGAGATCTCCTGGAAATTATTGCCTTTTCCCATACATATTACATATTAAAAAAAAATAAAAAGGTCAACAGACAGAGACACTCATTCTGAACTCCCTGTGGACATAGAAGCCAAGGTGAGCAAGACAGTAACCATTTTATCTGGACAAAGGGTGACTAGAGGTGACCACACTCTCTAAGCAAGTCACATAACACTGAAAAAGACCACTTGACCACACATGATACACAATGGGAACACTTGGGAAGGGATGGAGGAGACGTTGTTTTGGAGCTGAAAGCTTGTCAGGTTTTTTTGGTGTGAAGTCCAGCAGTTACAGTGTTTTACAGCGTTATCTCTTGGGAAGTGGATGTGATGAGAATTGTGCAGACATTCAAGTATTCTAGGGCTGTTCTTAAATAACAGATGGGAGGATAATAGCTCAGCAGGGTAGCTGATAGATGTTAAGTCCCTGCTTTACTTAAAAGCACATCCAGTACAAAGGCAAATACAGAAGTACAGGAAATGCCACACCTGAATGTACCCACTGGTCGGGGTTGGTATCCAGTTACGCTGTGGACAATACCTGACACTTCAGAGGCTGGAGCAGGCAAGGGGATTTTCATCCAGTTGTGCAACAGTGTCCTGGGAAAGGCACTCCCTCTCCCCACTCCAGCCCTTTGCTCCCTGAAGCATGACACAGGAGAGGGGAGGAAGAGTAAGATTTGTACAAATATTCACTCCCACCACCTCTGTGGTTGCAAAGGTAGTGCTTTCTGTTTTGCTTTCTTCCCTGCTGTTGCTGTTTATTGCTTGAAACTTTAAATAAGGGTCTTTTCAAAAATAAGATGGGAAGGAGATGGGAACAGAGAACATACTAAATGGATTTCTCATTGCTCCCCAGGAATCTGGAAATACAGTAGCGGGTGCACATTGTGTGGTTAAAACCCTAAAAAAGCACTTTGTTGGTTTTTTTTTTTAAAAAGGGCAAATAAAGTTCAAAAAACTTGCCATGCTTAGACCACTTGCATCTTACAGTCACAGCATATGGGAAGTATGACCCATGACAACCACTCCATCTCAGAGTAAGTGGATGAAGTTTCTCTATTGCACATTCATGAAATGTTCTTGTTGGGGATCACAGTTTGGATCAGGACCACACCAGCTCTGGGCCCCCCATGGTGTTCAGCAGGACGAAGATGCCGTTATTGGGCTGAGCTTCAGCTGGTGGACAGGAGAGTGGATGGGCACAGAACTCAACACTGAGGTAGGAAAGGCAAAGCATGAGCCCTCAAAGTTTTTCCCTAGAGTCAGTTCCTCTGCAAAGAAAGACGCAGCTTCTCTTTTGCATGAGGTGACAGGGGGGCTGGGGGTGGAAGACAAGATCTCTGACTCGTATTGTAGCAACTGGCCCATGAAACCGAAGTTTGGTGAGATTAGGCTGCGGCGCTGCTTGATGTAATCGAAGGCTTCATCCAGACGCAGCTTCTTTGTCTTCATGAGATAGGCCATGCAGATGGTGGGGGAGCGCGAGATCCCTGCCTCGCAGTGCACCAGGATCTTGCCGCCTGTTCGCCTGACGTAATCTGGGGGAAAAGCCATTGGAGACATCAATTGTTGTTTGGGATGGAGAGGACACTGTGACACACCCAGTGCTGGGGAAGGACATAGCCAGTCTACCAGCAAGGAGAGGCTTGCTCTTCTCTTGGGTACTAAGGATGACATGGAGATCAAAAGACAAAGAGGACAAAACCCAGCCTGTGATGGACCTGAGCTGAAGATGACACGGTTTCAGAATCTGTGGATCCTGATTTGGTTCTTTTTGCGTCTTTTAGGAAAGTCCACCCTTGTCTTTCCCTATGCCTACTTCTCTTTTGGAACAACTGACATTGCAGAACATTGTGATGCAGGCAATGCTAGTGTTTGCTGTACCTGCATTTCTCTGCCTGCAGCTCAAAATGTTGTCTCAAGCCCAGCCTGGCCAGCCCTCCCACTACCTGGTCACTCAAAAACTGCAGGGGCTCTCATCATCTTTTCAAGAAAAAACAGGATTTTTCTTCAAAAGCCTCACTCCCTGCTTGGCCAGTTGGCAGCAAACAGCAGCACCAGGAGGTGAGCCCTTGGTGAGTACCCTTGGGTGGAGAGGCTGAGCTCAGTCCCTGGGGCCTCACCACAAAGCACACCAGCACTGGTAGGCAGTTGCTAATTACAGCCCGGTTAAAGGATGCTTGGACTTAAGTCAGGATATAAAAGGCTTATGCAAAGCACCCATTTTACACAACGGGAGCCACTGTGGTTACTCACACAACACAATGATTGTTATTAGATTAAAGAGAATGTGCTTAAAATAAGCCCTTTCCACACAAAAATGCTGTTCAAAAAATAGACCTCTCTCTGCTCTATTGCCTTGAGCAACATGTTCAAGCTCCAATTTATGGATAACTGTGAGTGTAGTACTCAGGGAAACACACAGAGCTGAGGAAGTTATCATTTGCCTGCCTTCAATAGTCTACCAGGGGACTGGTGCCACCACGACCAGTTATATTTAGCTACTGCACAAAATAAGGAAGACGTGGATTTGAGTCATCCCCAGCATCTACACCACATACCCAATTTCAAAAGAAAATTAAAGACGTCCTCAAAATCTGAGAAATTTCCAAGTGACTTGACATCTATCAGAAGGGGTTGAGGATAGGACAGAAAGGTGCCATAAATTATTATTTCCCTGAAAAGTGTGAAATGTCCCCTATAGGGAAGAAAAGGACTCAGAGAGAATCCTCAAGTCAGGTTTTTTGTAATTCTGCCTGCACTGTTGAAGGACTCCAACTCAGCTGAGCGAAGAGTCCAGTGAGTCTGTAACTGTGTTTTATTCTCTTTCTCTCTTGAATATTCCTGGAGAGCAACAGCACTGATTTCAACATGATCTCCACCCAGGCTCAGGCTTCTCCACCCCACCAAACCATCTTGTGCTTCTGAGGGAGGATCCTCTCTCTTGTGCTCCCTGGCACAGCTCATGTTCACTCACCCACTCAGATGAACACAGGAAGATTTGAAAGGGAATGGGACAAAGTTTTCTAAAGGCCTCCTAATTTTTTGCATTGGAGTATTTGATTAAAGGTCAATACCAGTATGATCAAAAGGAGGAATGGAAAGAGCTCTGTGATAAGGGGAGGACAATGGATTTCTAAGACCCCACCCTGGGGATTTCTCAGCACAGTAAGGCAATAAGCTGACCCTGCTTCACCTGGCTGTTACTCAGTCTGGCATGCAAGTCCAAGGAACCGGGGTTTTTCCTCCACAAAATTCAGTAAGCTTCAATGTGTATTTTATTTTAAAATTAATTAAAAGAATTTTTAATTGATTTTACATTTTAAATGAGTTAAAAATACATGAAGATCTGAAAATTTGTTCATTTGTACCTACCAATGAAGTCTATGGCTTCCTGGAAGTGAGAGCTGATGTCCGCTGTGTGACTGTCCTCCACTGGGATCCACTTGTAGCAATACTGGTCTTTGAAGGACTCTGAGCTTTTCCTGGAGACGTTTAGCAGGGCTGTGATGTGCAGGTTGGCGAGAAACTCGCACTTGGAAGCATGATAGGCACTACCAAGGTAGAGAAAAGGCAGGATTTCGACTGGACCACCCTGGAAGAGAAGGAGCAGAAACATGTAATTCTTTTTTCAAAAGTGCTGGAACCCAAGAGCAACCAAGGGAGCCTGTGTGAGTGCCTGCTCCCTCCCTCTCTGGCTTTTTTGGACCCCAGTGCTGCTGGCCAATGAATCAGTTCCATGGCAAAGCCCACATCAGAAAAATGTTTTAATTTTCTCATCCACATCTGCAAGGTACAAAGTCAGACCCAACACACTCGTGTGCAGGATGTCTGTGTCTTTCTTTAAACTGCTGCTCCTTGCAGTGCACCCACAGTGCTTTCACACGTGGTGCCCATTCCTGCTGAGGTTTTACCGAAATTGGGGCAAGGCAGGGAGCCACGTCCGGCAGAGAGGAAGATGAAGACAGGAAGAGGCTGCTTTAGCTCAGCCAGTGCTTAGCCCCTCTGGTCACATGTCCAGAAGTGAAACAAAGCAATAAAACTGGATCTAGGCTCCCCATCCCCCTTCACCCCACACCTCTCTGGAGCACCGCACCTGCTGCATCACCCACCCCAAGACGTCATCTCAGTTCCTCCTTCCTCGGCACAAGCAAAGGCTGGATGACGAGACGGCGAAAGAAAAGCCACAGCCTGACACGACTTTCTGAGCTGGCAGGTAACTTTCCATGATGCACAGGAGCTGCTGCCTGCCCCCTCCCCCCCGAGCTGCAAGAAACTGCCTTTCCACTCCTCCTGATCTGCCCACATGGTGGGTTCCCATGCACCAGGGACAGCAGCCAAGGTGGCAGGAGGACGCCTGGTGTGGGAGGTACCCCCAGGAGAGCACAGAGGCATATCACAAGGGACTCCCCTGAGCAGCAGGAAATGCATGCCCTGGCGGAAGCGTCCTGACCGCAGGGTGACATCTCGGAGCATACACAAACCCCAGGCTGGGTGGGCACATGACAACTTCCGCTGTGGAAACCCCACTTCCCCTGTCCAATGGTGGCTCTCGAGCCACTGCTCCTTCTCAGAGGCACTGGCTCCCTTGCCAGCCTCAAATTCCTCCTGGAATGTCAGAGGAGGCATGGGCAAACCATGCTCCTTTGTCTGCTGGAAAAATTACACTCTTGGCAGCCTCTCCCTTGCCCATTTTCAGTCTCCTGTGGAGGTGTGAGCTGCTGATGGCTTATGCTGCCTGGCTGTGTGATAAGAGAGTTTACAAATACAGTTTTGGGGCTAGATATGATGTTTTGCCTCCTTCTGTTGCCTAATTTTGAAGCCAGGCAGAGATGATGCTGACCAGCAGCGCACAAGGGCAACTTATTCAGCACACAGGCTGTCAGCCTGGACTGCAACAACTTATTGACAGCCCATGGCAGCACCAGGGCCACTGACACCCTGCCAGCCTCTGACAGAGCCTGGTGGCAGCATGGAGAAGTCCCAAGGGGAGGGTCCCCCACCACAACCATGACACACACCTGGTCGTAAGCAGGTTTGTGGTTGGCACTCTGCTTCTCACAGTGGCTGGCAAGGTTTCTCTCTGCCTCTGTCCTCTCTGGGGAAATGAGTTTTCCATCCACGCAGCACTCAGGATATTGGGAGTTAAAGGTTTCATATCCCCCTAGGGAAACAACAAAAAAAAAAGAAGATATGAATATTTGCCCTCCCAAGGACTGGTTTAATTCAAGTGAAGGACACATGAAGCTCCAGTGCTCACAATGCAGTGGGATAGCAGTGCACAGCGATGGGCTCCAGGGGAGGGTCAATGAAGGATAGTGCTCCTCTGGGAAAATATGTTTGCTTAAAAGGCTTTGGACACCCAAGGAAAAACCTCTGATACCACTGACAATTATTAACTTGCCAAAAGCCAGTGAATCCAGACTAAAGCTGTTGAGTGAATGCAATTCTGTTGAGTCTAGCAACCATTAACTCCTATACAGTAGGGACTAAACTCCCTCTCTCCAGGTTTTATACATGAGCACTAATTCCAGCATTTGAGGCAGAGATTTCTGTACTCAGGAGTCATCTTTTCTAAACCTGTCATTAATATATACACTGTGACAACACACAAAATATTTTATTTGCATTTTTAAATGGACATAAACACGAGAGGGGGATGCTTGCATCTGTCTCATTAATCACCACAATGCACGAGACAGCAAAGTAATGAAGATAGTCCCACTGAAACCAATCTATTAAATAACAGCTATAAAACTTAATGAAATCCTGTGACAGCATTTGACAACTGAATAGCCCCACATGAGCTATTCTGCACGGTTAAGTACTGCATTCGTTTCATTCAGTGCACTGCTAATGAAAAGGAATTAAGCCTATTATTACATTGTTACTCAAAGTTTGTCGTCAGCTAAATTGTTGCCTGTTTCCAGGCTGGCGATATTCTGCATGGAAGCACATAGTCTCCAAAATGAACCTGAATAAGTCAGGTAGCAGAAGCAGCCTGGAAATGTCAGTGGTGTGCCACATGTCTGCCACCTGTGCTTTTTCAGAGCAGAAATGAATGGCTCATGAACAGCTCCATTCAATAATCCTTCAGAGAGGGGCCCTCAAGAAAATAAGGCTTTTAAAGCAAAGCCTCCCGTTGTGATTCATTTCATTCACCTGCAACTGTTTCACCCTGATAAGCTGCGTCGGCTTGGGTACCCGGGTGCAAGGAAGGATTTTGAAACAAGGGAAGTGCTGAAGACCAGAGCAGCCGCAGGACCCCCACCAGCCTTGCTGCCAGGGCTGTCCAGTACAGCCACCTCTGACATTTCAGCCCCACAATGCCGGTGTCTCATCTGTTTGCAATGTTTGAGTAGATGTGTGCTCAAATTCATGACATGCTACTGTCGCCTACTCATTCCTGCCATGAGGTCCTCGTCTTGCAAGTGGCCAGCACGATCCAAGCCCACTGAATGTGATGAAAGTCTGTTCTCCATGACAGAGGGCAGGAGAGTGACTTTACAGTCAATGGGCACTCAGCACCTGCACCTTTCCTCCTACCCCCAGCCACATTCTGCTCGTTCCAGAGCTCACAGCATGAGGCAGTGGTCAAAATAGTCAAGTGACTGTGGAGACCATGGTGGTGGTGGGAGGTGTTTGGTAAAATGATAGCCACAACAACTGGGTTGAAAAAATTATATCCCTAACAACTCACAGTGTGAGAAAACAAACACAAGAAGCTCTGCAGAGTTCCCTGATCTCCAACTGCCCTTCATGGGGTGAACTCTTAAATCCTCTTGTTTTGCATAGCTGACCTTATCTTCCCCCCAACACCCCAGCCACTGCCACCGCATAGGAAAAACTTGTCCAATTTATATAAATAGCCATTATCCCCATTTATGCCCTGCGTTGTTTTCACTCTTGAATGAATACAGAAATCTGCCCGAGCCAAATCTGCGTGTGTGTTCGAACAGACACGCATGTCTCATGTCTCTTGGGGCAGCTAACACATGCAGCTGGTGAATGGTTAATTACAAGCCTTGGGGATCAGGATATTTGCAGGCCATTCTTACAGTGAGTCATCTGCTCATCCCGTCCTCCAGCAATCTCCTCTCTCCCCCCTCCCCACTCAGCCTACCTTCCCTGAGGTCATTTCTGCAAATACTCGTTGCTCATCACAGAGAGCTGAGCTGCACTTCCGTTTCAATCAATAAGTAATAGAATCGTTAACAGCACCAAGGGAGGGCCCGTTATTTTATCTCTCTTTTTCCCTGACACACAGCCACTCTCACCGTGCTGGAGCCGAGCTCACCCAGAGTGAAACTGCACCTACACAGACTAAAGATGTGACCCTGCAAGCCAGAAAGCAAGGGAGGGAACAGGGCCTGGCTTCCAATGATTCTGTGCCAGCTGCCCTCCCTGGGAGCAGATCCCCAGGATCTTGATGACCTGGTGGGGTGGGGGTGACTTCCTCATATCTTATTGCAACGAGATCCCCTAAGCACTTAGGTAGCCAACACCTCCTCCCATCTCTCCATGCCTAGGGAGAATAGGGAATACGAGGGGAAACCTCAAGGAGGTTTTTTCCTGGTGGTTTTACAGCCTATTATTTGCAAAGTTGGTAGTGGAGGTCTCCAAAGGACCCTTTCTCCTGATCAGAACCCAGTGTTCCAGGGTGATTTATATCCCCACTGTTCCAAGGATCTTCCCTGAGGCCACAACAGCTTCCTGGGGGTCCGTGGCCCCAGTGAATCATCAGTGCTGCCCACTGAGTCATGGGCCTGAACCTGCGACCCGGAGGACTTCCAGCAAAGCAAAAGGAAACTGCAGCAGGAAAAGCAGGAGACTTTCTCATACAGTGAGAGGAAATGTCTTTATCCCCAAATCAACAGACTTTCAAGATAAGAGACTTCACAACTCACAAGAGGTACAGAGCAGAGCCCACACTAACCCCTCACCCCGGATAAACTGCCCACAGCCACAGTTACCACTTCAAAGTGTGGGGCTGGTATATGAGGTGGAATGGATGATTGTGTGGCCAAATAAGCAGTCAGAGAGTCAGCAGAGCATAATTCGGCCTCTGGCTTGCCACAGACTTCCCACTGTGACCTGGAGATATTTCTTCATCCCTAGTTTAGTGTGGTCCCTAAAGATTTGTCTGGCACAGTGCCAATATTTCTGCCCTCCAGTAGCAAATTTTGTGGTTTTCAGCTGACTGTCAGACCCCAGCAAAGGCTGATAGTGGCTGGACAGAGCCAGGGAGGTGGCAAACACTCCGGGGAGCATCCCCCTACCTCAGTATTGGGCAATACCCAGGCTGAAGATGCCTGTGCCCCAGCGGGTAGTTCGTTACAGGAGGCAAAAACTGGGTACATCAGGACAAAACCTACTGATAAAAGGCTTATTTAAAGTGAATTAAGCCTGGCCCATGAGAACACAGGGGTAGGTTTTATTCAAGAAACATCGCCTGATCTTCCCCTTCGTTTATGGCCTCATGATATGGCGAGGGGGGTGTTTAGAAACTCCTGCCTGGGCGTAGTGCCGCTGCGGGAGCCCCGCGGCAGCCTCGTGTGCGTGGCTTCGGGCGGGAGCGGCCCCGCCCGGGCACGGCCCCGCTCCCAGAGCAGGTGGGGGCTGCGCTGAGAACACCGAGAGGGCAGAAGGACAAAGGCGCTGCCAGGAGAAGTGGCGGGGAGGCAGGGGCGGAAGGACAGGGAAAGGGCGGGCTGCTATGCTCGCTATGCTATTTATCGTTTTATTAGCCCGAGTTACACTGAAGGAAAACAAAGGACCGCAATTCGAAGGGCAGTAATACACGTGAGGGGAGGAGGTATTTCTGTCCCCAGACGAGCCCCGGAGTTTCGGCTCTTAAGTTTCCCCTGCCAGCGTCCATGTGCCCGATGGAGAGAAACCTCCGCCCTCGGTGGAAGGGACGGCATCGGTCCCAGAGTTTTGGGTGCCCAACACGGACCTCCTGGTGTCACCGGGCGGAAAGCGAGTAGCGGTGGCCTCGTCTCTCCTCACATCCACGGGGCTGATTTTGTTTCTCACGCAGCGCCAATGTGTCTCCCCCTTTGATAATCTGCAACTTTTGCTCTTTTTACTGATATTTTCTGCTTTTCCCTCAGCCTCTTAAACGCGTGGCGGGGGTGAGCGGAAAGGCATTTCGGCTCAGCCCGCAGAGTCTATCCGGGATTTATTTCCAGTAGGTGGAAAAGAAACAAAATCCCGGTGTTACCTCCCTGCCCTCCACCAATAATCAGGTTCACTGCAGGGCGAAGGAGAGGGAACGGGAGCACCTCGGGCCGCCACCAACCAGGGAAACTTTGAGGGTCGATCTCGCCGCTCCCCCCCAGCCCCTGTCCATCGTGTCCCCGTGACCCTTCTCACCTTTCAGGAAGCAGACCTTGGCCCCGGCCTCAGGCAGGCTGGAGAGCAGGGCGTTAAGGACGATCTGGGCTGTGCTGTCCTTCTTCAGCTTCTGCCAGTGGCCCGTGCCCTGGTCCAGCACCACCACGGCCGCCAGGCGGGCGGCCCCCGCCGTCCCCTCGCCGCCTAGCAGCAGCCGAGCTCGGGCCGCCGCGTCGGGCACCACGAAGTGGAGTGGCACGGCCCCGCCGCGGGCTCGCCGCATCACCACCGAGTTGAGGTTGACGTTGAGCGAGCCGCGGAGGCAGGAGGCCGAGTAGGACAGGTAGGGTCGGCAGTCCAGCACCAGGCAGCGGGAGGGCTCCTTCCGCAGCAGCTTCCGCAGCTGGCGGCAGTCGAGGGACGTGACTTTCATGCCGGCCGAGGTTCGCGCCCCGCCGCAGCCGGGGCAGGAGCGGAGAAAGCGGCAGGAGGATGCCCGGGGCTAGCGCGGACCCGGCGGCGATGGGACGGGACGGGAGGGACAGAGGCACCGCGGGGCCGTACCGAGCCCGGGCAGGGAATCCCGGCCGGCGCCGCCGGGTATTTATATGAATGGGAGGCCGGGCCGTGACGACACTGCCCATATAAGGCGAGTGACGCGCCCGCCTCCCAAACATGGACATCCCCCGCCCCGCGCACCGCCCCCTGGCGGGGATCCCCTCCCTCCCTGGCGGCTGTAGGTCAGCCTCGGAGGCAGAGGAAGCTGAAAAACGCTGCAAAAATTCTCCACTCATCGGCTGAGGCTCATCCCGACATCACCCCCGCCCCCTCCCCAGACTGTCAGGAGAGTAAGGAAGCGTGCCGGAGGGGCGGAGGAGAAGGACGGAAGGGAGGAAGGAAGGAAGGGCAGCGCTGGGGCAGGCTTCTCGCACCAGGTTGCAAATGGAGTTTCAGTTCCCTTTATTCCCCCCTCACTGTGTATCCTCACACCCAGCAAAGCCTGAGTCCAGGCAGGCCTGCCTGCGAGAGCTCTGGTGCTCGCGGTATGGGAGCTGCCCGCTCCTAGATTCCCTCGGAAAGTGTTGGGTCTCCTGCTTAGGCCATGATCTGCATCAAGGCAGCTTTGCCAATCGAGATCAGTGAGAACTGCCTGGAGAACAACCCCGAAGATGCAGTTTCTTGGCCCAAGGTTTACAGCCTGGCAGCTAAGGAGCAAACACGGAGTAACAGACTGGGACAATGCAAGATATGCCATTTCTGCAAAATAAATAAGTGCTCTGAAGCAATGGGGACAGGGATGAGAGGGCCACCTGCAACACAAAAATTGCTGGTATGGCTGTTTGAAGGGAGGGTCTAATGTCCCTTTCCTTGTGGCTGCAAGACTGTGTCTCAAGGACTTGCAATACTTACACCACAGACCACTGACTGTTCCTGTGTCCAGAAGTCATGACACTAAGACACACAGGAATTAGGAAATTTGGCACTTGCCCTTTCCTTGTAGATATTTTTGTAAAGAGACCAAAAAGAGGAGTGGAAATTCCTAGAAGAAATTAAGCAAAAGGATGAGCTTCAGTCAAGCTCATTACAACCTGGGCAGATGACAGTGGAGCTATCTAAGAGCAAGGTGTCATTTATTCTGATGGTGCCCTGAAAGAATGCTCACCTCAACAGCAGGCAGGAAGTACCATCCCTGCCTCAAATTGCCTGCAGCTGAAACAGAGAAGCATGAAAGAGACTGAGCAAAGAAAACGTTCAAGCTGATTGAAAGAATGGCAGCTACTGGTTTTGAAGCAACTCCTCCTTCTCTTTCTCATTCAATTCCCCTACAGCCCTCCCATTTGGCTCCTTCTAACCTGACCCCCCCTCACTCCCCTCCTCTGACTCAGCCAGGGTATGAGATGGAACAAAAATAGAAGTAGCTTGTGGGTAGGGGCAGATGTTCACAGTGCATCTTAGCGTGGGTGTTGCCTTCACCTGGTCACTGCCATCACGGCAGCCTGGCTCCTTCCCTTTCTCTGCACCGACCCTGGGAGGCAGCTGGGCATTGTCAGAGCCACATGGCTGGGTGAGACCCACGTGCCAGCACGGTTTCTGTCAGAACTGGGTCACCACAGCTGTGCCAAAAACCGTCACATGGACTAGATGGGAAATCTGGCATGGGCAGGGGTGCTCTGACCTAGTCCTGCTCACACAGGAAACCTCCACACCACCTTTCCTGCCTCTCAGCCCCCCAGCTTCAGGAGCCACTGTTTCCTCTCTGAGAAGCAGCCTGGTTCCGTTGGGACTCAGACCCCCCAAACAGCTCTGCTGGCAAACTGGTCCCAGTGAGGCATAGGGAGGGGAAGAGGTGCTGTGGGCAGATGCTGGCATGCTCCTCCCTCCCGGGAGGAAGGAGGAGGCCAGCGCAGTCACAGTATCATTTCCTCTCAGGAAACCCAACTGAAATGTGGAGGGGTGAGAAAGAGCTTTTTTTCCCTCCACACTCCTGCTTGAAGTGATACCTCTGAAGCCGGGGCCAACTACCCCAGTGCAGAAAATCAATACTCTGGGGAGTACCTGAAGTTTGCCCTGTGCTGGTGACAGGGTGTACATAACCAGACCTGACCCGCAGCTGACCTTCCTCCTTTTACACGCCTAATGCTGAGCATCCAAACAACTGCCTTTCAGTAGATTACAGCTCTGCTTTTGTTTCTTAATGGAGTGAGTCATGACCACCTTTTTATTAGGAGAAAATAACAAGGCTAACAACAGCAGTACTAATGTTTCCTCCACTGCAGGGTGCTGGATGCAGTGTCCCTGACTTCTCTGCCCACCAGCAAAATGTCTCAGTTGTACTTGGAAACAGATGAGCAATCGGGGTTGATGGTCTCAGGGCTGTGGAATGGACATGGATCCTCTTTCCTGCTGGAGCAGCTCCTTCATTTGTCAGGAGCTCCCAACCAGAAGAGAGAAAAGGCCTCGATTCCTGTAAATGGAAGTGGTTGAGTAAATTAAACCACTCTCCGCTTTAGGTAGGAAACTCCCCTCCTCCCTGCAGCATTTTACATCATTCCCACTTAGGTTCTGCTGCATCTCTCTGCTCCTCCTCCCGCTTCCCCCTGATAATCTCCCAGGCTCTTTCGGCCTTTGTCTTGGGCTTTTATCGGGGCTTTCAGATCAGCTGGTCCTTTCCTTTTCTTCCAGGCTGTATTTCCCCTAACCTAGATCATTCTTCCCTTCTCCCCTCCCCACCTCCTCCGGTCTCTTTGTTTCTGCCTGTTCTCAGTGCTGCAAAGGGAAACTTTTTCGCTGCAGCTGGGGAGGGGCGGCCCCAGTTCCCGGGGGGCGCGGCTGGACCTCCACCCCCAGGAACAGCATCCCAAAAGTATTGCTCAAGAGTAACTGCCTTTTGGAGAGGATAAAACTCAAAAGGAGCTTTAAAAGGGGGCTTTCAGGAATAAATGAATACCAGTTCTTGGAATGCAAAAGAGGCAGGCTCAGCCAAATTTCTAGGGCTTGACTTGCCTCAGCTGACACACGGGATGCCCTGTGCTGGATGTTACAAATCTGCTTGTAATTTCAGAGTTAAGACCAAAGGTGAGAGAAAGCCAGTGAGCTCCTCGAAGGAGACTTAGGAGAGGACAAACCAAGGATCATACAGGAGATATGTAAGGGAGATTTTATAGACAGTAACCTAAATGCCTTGGAGCCCTAGTTTGGGACTCGAGCTTCACAGCTCTGCTGGGGCACAATCCTGAACCCACATCTTCCTGTTGGTTATGAAATGCCAGAAATTCCTCAGATGAACAAACCATAGCACAAGGCAGCAGAGAAGATGGGTTGGCATTTCTTTAATATTATTAAGTTTTCCATATCATCAGTTTCTAATTTTGGAGTGGCTGATGTCAAAATACTTACAGGACAAGCAGTGAGATAAGTTTGTGTCAGTAAATGGAGAGCTGCAAGAAACTTAAATTTATACCCATGGCTAAGGTGGCATGGGTACCTCAGCAGTGGCAAGAGGAGATTGTCAAGCTGAGACCTCATTGGTGTCATGACTTGGTCACTCAGGAGATAAAGTCTAGGATCTAAGATCAGATCACGATCATTTGCCTCATTACGAACCCCTCTCGGTCTCAACAGGACACCCATTACCAAAAGCTGATTCTACAGGGTGAAAAGCACTTTCAGACACAGACAGGAGTTGCCTGCACTCAGCATTTCTGAAAATCAGGCTGAAAGGGAATCTCAGTCTTAGTTTGATTTTTACCTGACTCATGCCTACATGACTGTGACTGCACTGACTGCTGTAAGCTGCTGTGAACAGCTACAGTCAGGAGTGAAAGAGGAATGAACCAAACCTCCTGCCACTTTTTAGAAGTCTCTGTTTTTTCTGTTCCGCTAGCTGGGGGCTTAACCGTGCATAAAGATGGAAGATAATTTTTAAAACAGGGAATCCATCTATCTGCACAATCAAGTTTCAATTTCTCCGCTTGTCTGATATGGCCCAGAGCATCATGAGCCATACTGATGGAGCACTTGCCAGACCCAGTTAAGAATGTGAAGAACTCATCTTCCCATTTTCAACCACGTACTATCTCTGGAGTAGCTGCAGTAATTGCTTACATGGGAAAATGATTTGTGCAGTTAGCTGCCTTTAATGTGAGACAAAGCCCTTTTGTTCTTTTATCAACTTGCAGGTTCTCATTTGTTCTTTTCCTGCCACTGCTTCCCTGCATACATTTCTTGTCTTCCCATCCTGTCTCTTCCCTTTTCCTGGATGTATTTCCCAGGAACCTGCTCCTGTTCTGCATTGGCAGGTCTCCCTGCACTAACACAGCCACTACCAGCCTGGCTGGGCTTTCACTCACATCTCCCAGCTATTCCTGCTTTTCTATACCCAACTAACCTGTCATACTGCAAGTCCTTGTGTGTGGTTACTGCTTCTTTAGACTCTTGTGAGATGCCAAGTGACATAAAATATTCCTACACATGCTGTTTAACTGGCTATTAGGACAAGCATATCTTGAAGTAATGCTGAATACTTCAGTCCAGATCTTTTAGAAGCAAATCTTATCATTGCTGAATCTGATTCCCTCTGCCTTGGTCTTTCTGACTGACTCATTTCTTAAGCACCAAGTTGTTGCCTGGAGGCTATAATCACATAAGTATAATCCACTGTACAGTGTGTGTTACTATGCCCACTCCACCAAGAATGAGTACAGCTCCTGGGTACAGAAATGACTTTTTAAGCCCAAAATGGAACAGCTCATGCTTTTAGTTGAGAATGTTTTGGAGCCATTTCAGTAGGCTGCACAGATACAAGCAAACAAACACATTCAGTAAAACCCCATATGCCTCTGTTATCTATAGCACTGCCAGTAACAAGAAAAATTCCCACCCCACAGCTCGTTCTTGTTTTCAGGGGTCCCCAGGCATGACACAGTCGGTGGGTCATGGTGCAGACTACAAACCACGTCACTTACTCCAGCACAAGCATGGCAGTGCACATCCCGTGCCCAAAAAGCTCTTTATCCCACCTTTGCAAACAAAAAACAAGCAGAAAGTAGATCTTGGCTTTGGTCTGCTCTCAGGATATCACCTTAGATGGTGTTTCTGGGTGTCTAGAAGGCAGCTGCGGGGAAAGGGGAAGCAGCTGGAGGCGGTGGGCTGGGGGAGGCTGCGGCCACCCGGAGCTGTGGAGGGGAAGCGGATAAAGCAGAGCTCTCCTTTCCCAGCAGGAACGCGGGTAATGGGCTTGCAGGGAAGCTGCTCGGCAGCACAGAGTGCCGGTGCTGGGGTCGCTCCCTGCGGCTGCAGGCTGCGGTTGTCCATGGCTGAGGGCTCCAGGAACAGGCTCAACAAATCTCTGTCCACAAACACACAGAATCGAGCCCACCTTGGGCTACAGGTGGGCTGGATGACCTTTCAAGGAGCCTTCCTACAAATATTTGTTTTACAGGATTGTGTGGGTCACGTTCAGGCACACATGCCTGTGACTCGGTAACTGTCTTAAAACTAAATGGCAAAATAACCTGAATTAATAACTTGATAAATTTATTTATTTTTACTGAGTGTCCTCTCTGCTCAAGTTGGTCTGTTGTTACTTCAAGTATTGTTTTCCTCCCTTGGCACTGAATCATCCAGAGAACAAAAAAATAAATAATTTGAACGAAATATTTCTTTCCTAAAATAAACTCAGTGAAATAAACTTGCAAAAGAGAGGAAATAATTTACATCTTTTATGTTCCTTTCTCCTAGGTTCCTACTTACTTAACCCCATTTAAACTTTGTATCAGCTTATTACATCCGGTGAAAGTACACTACAGCTTATTAAAATTTAAAGCTGTTACTCTAAGGGAAAACACTGAAAGCTCTTTTATGGATTAGCCAAGCCAGCAGGATGTGGCTTCAACTTTGTATCGTTTTGATGGCAGAGCTCACTTGAACGTCTTTATAAAACAACCTCCCCCATCACTTTGGGCTCATTATAGTTTTCTTTGCACCGAAGTATTTGTGCAGTAGGACTACATTCGACCCTGCTATTTCACAGGCAGAGTAAGAAGGTATCATACACTAACCCCTGAAATACAGAGCTATATTTAAGGTAAGGTAAAATGGAAGTAAATACCAACAACAATGCCAATTCATTTAAAAACAGGAGAGTTAAAAATAACAGATGATACCTGCCATGCCTTTTCTCACCTCTGTCCTGTAAGAAGAACATGATCTGATACCAGCAGGATATGAGTAATAATTTGTACTGGTATTATCAAACACAGAGTTGTACCACTGCAGCACCTTGGTTTCTTTTAAGTCAACTTTGTATTGGAAACCCTTGCCAATACAATGCTGCCGATTATAATATGAGCCTTCACCACAGTTTCCTACTGACAGAAAAGAGCCTGTGGGGTGACACAGCTAATTTCCTCTGCAGCTATGGCAAACGGCCTCTTGCACAGGAACTCTCGTGCCAGACACTGCCTTGCCCATCAGTGTGCAAATTGCACCCCAGCAAACAGGGCTGGGGTCCTCAGTCCTCTGGTCACTCAGCTTCAAGCTCATTTAATCTCACTTCCTATTACTTCCTCCCTGAAGGCTTGGGAGTCTGGAAGAGGCCAGTGTATCAAATTTAAAAGGGGGATTTCCAGGTTTGTTAAGAGTCTCTTGTTCATCAAAGAGAAAAAAACCTTCAAAGCCAAGCCCTTCCCAAGTTTCTCCTGGGAAATGACCCTTCTGACAGACACTGCTCAGAATGAAGGATCTCTGGGACTACCTTATAGCCTTCAGCTAGCAGAGGGTCCCATCCTACAATCTTGTTAAAGAAAGTAACAGCCAGTCCTCCAGAGCATGAGAAAATGCTCCCCCTATAAACTGCTGCTTGTTCCATCCCTTCTGCACCCAGCAGATTCAGCTTTGCTTTCCTTTGCCAAGATATCAGCAGAAAGGTCCCAGCAGAGCCACTAGAGGGGCTCCTTGCTGGAGGGGCAGGACAATCCATCACCATCCCTTCCTCCAGCTCTGGGATGTGGAGGGCAACCTCTGGCTGAAGATCAGCACAAAGCCATCACCTTTCATACCAGTGGAGCTCTTTGCTGCCTGACTGTGTGCTGGAGGTCCCATGAGATGTGGCTTTGGGGCTGCAAGCTTTGGCAGTTTTTATTATTCATGATATGAGAGCAGGGATTTCAGTCATTCAGCATCATGCTGCTCTCTGCCCACACGCAGGAAAATCTAGAAATCCAGGGGAAGAAAGTGTGGCTCAGTGCAAACTCACCATCCCATCAGAGCACAAGGAAGAGGGCATTTGGGCTGCTCTGGAAGCATCTGTGTAGGCAGAAGTTGACTCACAGGGAAAAAAAGGTGGGAAGAGAATGGGGCTGAGCTGGGAAACAATTTGTCACTTGCCAGAACATTTGTCCAGCATTGCTTGCAATGACACTGGAAGTCCAGTTTAGAAGTGGGTGGCAAAGTGAGCCTCCATGGCAGTTGCTCATCTCTCTTCCCACCAACCTCCTCCTCCAGGAGCATGGCATAGACATGAATGTTTCCTTTCCTACATCCCTGGGATCTGCCAGGAGCCCCTTAAGAGACAGAGCTCTGGGAAGCAGTGCTGTATCAGGAGTGTGGATTGAGGGGCAGTTTCCCAGTTGGGAAGGCTGGTCACAGGGACATGCTACCACCCAGACCTCAGCAGTGCTGCTTTGGGAATAGGGACATCTGACACATCTTCCACTGGCTGAATCACTGACAGTTTCAGCTGTTTACAACACAGCTTTTATCTACCAGGAAGGGGAAAAATATATATTTGGACTGAATCTTGGGCACCTGAACCCAAGGGGTTTAAAGATATACAAACCCAAGTTTTCCTTTAGAAAGCATTCCACCAGGGGAGGTCAGTCTTAAAGAAACTGTTCACTGTGCAGATGTGGTGTTCCTGTCTTGCCATTTGAGCCTACAGACAACAGGCCACTCAAGCTGGCACTTCTTTTTTTTATCTTAACAACCCCAGAAAGTGCCTACCCATAAGGAACAACTAAAGCTTTTCCAGGAATAAAACACATTTGTGATATTGCAAGTCTGATCTTGAGGCTGTGCCTGGCACTGCATTGAGCTATGAATTTATGGTGACAGGGACTCTCTTTTCCACACCATGGATCAGAGCAGCACTCTCTGTGCACTCTAGCTAGCCAGAAATACCACCAGCCCAGGTAGGTGTCCCACCAAGAAACACACATGGTGTGACACCTCTGAGCACAAACCTACAGACACAGAGAGGGAAAGCAGAGAGAGATGTGCAAACAATGGAGCTTCTTGGGGCTTACCTCTGCCTGCTCCCTTGTGGTGGTGTGACAGCAAAGGATCCACAGAAGGGCCATAATAGGCCTGGAAAATGTCAGCTCAGTATGGTTTTCCCATATGGTGACTGTCACAAAGTTAGCAAGACAAGACTACCTGTGCATTTTCTCCTGATGTGAGATTTTCCCTGATTAAAGAGGGGAAAAACCACCCTCACTGCATCAGGGAAAGCACAGAAGATCTATTTGCATATTTTGGCAACAACCCAATGTCATTCCTAAAGGCAGGTCTGCTCTCTTCTCACACTGTGGGCCCAAGCCCTCTCCTCACGGTGTCCTGGAGCAGTACAAAGCTACTTGCAGGGGCCATGAGCTGAGGTGTGATGAGTCCTCCCTGCCAAGTGCAGACCTACAGTAGGTTTGGGACAAGACTGTGGAATTTCTCTCTGATTAACACACATTATGCTGACATTTCCAGAGGGCTCAACCTGACCAGCTCACACTTCAGCCCTTCTTTGTTCTTTCTGTGCTGCAGCTTTAAGCCCAGAGAGATGAATTTGTGTGTCTGCCTCATGCTGGCCATTCACCTCAGCATGGTGTAGGTGGCTCTATTTTAAGATAATTCCCAGGTTTAAAAAAAAACCCCATAGCAGGTGAGAGGTAGATGTGTCTGCTTCTGCTGCTCTTGCTGTGGGGACAGCAACCTGCAAGAGGGAGATGGGGTAGATGGATACTGGGCGCAATCAGTGCCCAGAAGGAGCAGCAGGTAGGCATCCCTCCCTCCATTAACCCTCACCTTGGCACCATTTAGATCTGAGGCTGGTGCTGGAAGGTGCTGCACAGCTCAGCCCCCTCCCTACAGGCTTATTCCTTAACAAGAGGGCATTGTCCCTGCCTGCAGGAGCCGGCCTCATGATGCTGAGCAGGACAAAGGCTCGATTTACCCTGTGAAAGAGTTGGAACCAGGAAGGGGCCAGAGGCAGCCAAAGCCCACTCTCCCTGTCTGAGACACTTTGGATTTTAGTGCAGTGGATTGGTCAGCTGCCGGCACAAGGGATCAGTACTTAGAGCTGCCTGCCCTCAGCAGGAAGTGCTCTGGGACAGTGTGGAAGTGGGAGGCGTTGGGGCCTTATTCAACAAGAGAAGCACTTCAGATGCTTCAGACATGAATATACTCACTTTGTGTTTCACTTGACATTTAAGTTAAAGTCTCCTGCATTGCATATCCTCCCTAACGCACAAGAGGATAAGTGGGGCCTGGTGTTTGGAAAAGCCACCTATGATTCTCCAGCTTTTTGCTGCTGGCAGTGCTCTGCCTGTTTCAGAGGACAACATACAGTGTGTTGTTCTTTACAAATGGTTTCTACACTCCAAAAATACAGAAACTCCTGCCTCCTAACATGCACCAAGATAATCAAGACAGGAATTATGGGGAAGATTCAAACATCCCTCTGAATGCCGACTTGCAGAGAGGAGGAGGAAACCCATGTCCAAAGCTAAACACAGAACCATCTCTTCCAGGTCAAGTCACACATCAGTCAGTGACAGAGAAAGGCTCTTTGCCTTCCTGAAAGGTGGAAAAGACCCTTTGTTCCACCATCTCTGGTTTAAAAAGACTAAAATGGTTGAAATTAAGAATATAAGGGGAAATTGTGCCATTGTCTAAAGTAAGGAAAGGACATGCAAGCACAGATGACTTAATTCATCCTGGAGAGGGTGGAACTCAGGGAGCTACACAGGCATCTAGCCTTCAGAGTCTTGAAACTGTTGTGAGAAATGCCTTCCTCCAGCCAGAAATGAAGCAGTTTTGCATCACACCAGATGATGGCTTGGACAGGTTGATCCTGACATCCTCCAGGCTGCTGTACCTAGACACAACCACACAGACATGGAAAAAAGCCTTCCACAACAACAACAACAAAAAATCCCACCCCAACCCCAAAGCACTTAATTGAGGGCAAGCTTTAGGACCATTTAGCACCTAACATTTTTCACAGCAGGCAATTTTATCCATTTGTTCAGCTTCAATTCCTTGTCTGCAAATTCAGCACTTAGGCAGAAGACATTTCTCCAGTCCAGTCACAACTGACAGGATCATCACAATACATATTTATTCTTGTGTATTGTAGCTGTCAGCCTAAATTGGATCATTTTGGACACCCCAGGAGAAAACACAGTGAAGCCTGTCACATTGGCTGCCATGCAGATGTTGTCTGGGGAGGCAGGAGGTGACGTGACAGGCTGAGCTCAGTGCAGAAGGAGGTGGCCACACAGCCACAAATAAACCCTGTCTCATGGTGGACACTCATTAAACACTTGTCTGCAAATGATTCCCAGTCCTCCCAGGCACCCATGTCAGCTGGATACATTAGATAAAAACCAGAGGAGTTACTGACAGGAGTTTTCACTCTGACATTTGTGATTAGGAGACACTATGAGAGCAGTGCTGTCACATCAAGTATCATCCCATCAATTCTCCAGTAAGCACAGGTCAGGGGGAGATGAAGCCCATAAACAGGCAACAATTGTGGTGATATTTCCTTGCTGTTGAATGCTAATAGCTCTGGCTTGTAGGACTGTACTGCATAAACCCCCAGATATAGAAAATCTCTCTTTCAGCTCCTCAAGTTTTTTCCTTCTCTTTTTAGATTAGAGTTCAAGAAAGGATATGGAAGTAGAGATAGATTTCATATCAGATTTTAGTTACATCAGGCTTCTGTCTACAAGATTCATTGCATGGTCGTTTTAGCTGAAATGTGCATTGCAAAGCATTTATAAAAAAACAACTGTAATTAAACTCATATTGAAGCATTTTTCTCTTGCTCCCAAACACAAGAATTGGATTGCATCTCTTCATAAAGCTGCCAGCCTGCTTATTCTGCAGAACTATAAAAGATGCTCTTGCTGTGCATTGCTGTGGGCCTGCTTTTTTGAAAGGTTCCCCTTAACAATGCAATCCCAGCTTGATTAGCCACAGAGTGCCTGTTCCTGAAAAGGGATTTTTCTATTTCAGTTTCTCCTTCCAGCAGGGGATTCCCTCTTAATCAGCTGCAGAAAAAGTTTGGAGAACAGATTTGGGGGCAGGGAGAGAAGAGAGTGTGGACATCATTTTTTTTAAAGTCAGAAGGGTTATTTCTCACCAGCTGCTAGAGAATATTTTGTCCATCACTTCCCTGAGGAAAATAAATTGCAGTCCTCTAGAAAATTTTGAAGGATTACTAGAATTTGAACTTGAGATGCTCTCAGCCATCTGGTCTGCTTTCACTGCACGGGATGAGACCAGCACAAAAGGCAGCGATGGGAAGCAAAAGACAACTAAGTTCATGTGAGAAATGAGACTCAATTTTTACAGCAAGAATTATTAACCACTGGAACAAAACTGCCAAAGGAAGTGGAGGAGTTTCCCAGTCCTGATGTCTTCAAAACAAAAAATGCTCTTGTCAAGTAGGAGTTAGAGGGTTGGAACCAGGAATTGCTGGATCAGTTGGTCACACCTTAAAAACCATGAACTGCTTGTGATGTGCAGAGCCAGGGATCACATGGCTGTCCCGTGCTCAGACACACTTGTTGTAACCTATTAGCAGCTGGCTATAGAGTAGCTACAAATGAGGTGTTTGTAACAGTTCAGCCTGGCCCCTGTATCGCTGTGCAGGGAGGAGGCAGGAAAGCACATCCTGGGCTGGGTGAGCGGGTGTACTCTCCTGGGAAAGTGGCTGGTTTACAGCTATAAGTGTTTAAAAGCTGACCAGGACGTCTTCCTACCTGCTTGCAACACCAGTCCTCAACTAAATCAGTATTTTTAAGGCAAACTTGCAACATGTCATCAAAATAACTGATACTTGCAACATCAAGAGAAAAAGAAAAAAGTATCTTGGAACACCTGGCTTTGGCACTGAATCCACCCAGAGATCAAAGCACTTACAGAAAGGAAATAGATAAGGAAAAGTACACCATCTGCAGAGACAGGAGGGATCAGAGCTGCCAAGTGTGGTCATGTGTGGGGCTGGAGTCAGGGAGCCCACAGCTCCTGATGCTGGGCTCTGCTCCAAGCAGCACGGCAGGACAGTGTCACTAGAGATCTTCTAGGAAGAAGCCAACCTCCCCAGCCCTTGCAGTGGGAATGGGGGTCCCTAAAGACACCACAAAGTCAGGATTCCACCTGACTATGGCCACTGTCACCTAAAAGGATGAGGCTCACATACAGCTGACACAATATACTTGAGCAATTCTTCCAGCCTCAACACATTTGAGTAACAGAGGATTGGTCCTTGGCAGATCCACATCAGCACAATTCCCCATGGTCCCCTACGTGCCCCTCTGCAGCCCCAGGTCCCAAACATGAGGAATGCAGTTCACAGGCAACACAGAAAAATGGGGAGAAAGTTGAATATTTATATCTGTTGTGGCTACAGCCCACTTGAGACCAACAGCTGTCAAAACAGTCTCTGAAGTACAGCTCTGCTTCCACCCAAACCAAGGACTACCTTGTCCTCACAGGGAGGTCATGCTCTCAACTTCATTTCTCTTGCATCTGGTGTGAAGAGCAGTCAAATGTGAGAGCACATGAGTCTCTTGCCTGTCCATGGGCAGAAAGATTACCAGTGCACAAACCATTAACTGAATCTTTATTAATTTCCCAATTATAAGAATTTGAGTGGGTGCAATGTAAAATCCTTCAGCAAGTTCTCCTCTAGCGAGTAGGAGAAATCTACTGCCATACTAGAAGCAAACACAAAACCCATCTGGGTTGTGTTTGCACTTCCAACCAAGCCTCAGCCAGCAGACAAGATAAAGGGGAACTTTGCTTTGACTAATACCCACCCAAAGGTCTGGCTGCCACACTTGTGCCCCTGCACTTGCACCATTACACCTCTGCAGCTCTGCCCTCCTTCATGGCCAACCTCCACACAGGGGAGAAATCGCCAAAGGGAACAGCCTGTGGGGCCTCCAGTGCCAGCAGCTGTGAGAACACATATTCCAGTTCAGGCAGGCCATGACCGTTACCTCAGTTACTTTTGATTTCACCCAAGCAAATTTAGAAGGGCTTCGTTGTTCATTTAGTGCTCAGTGTTACTTACAGAGCTGCGTCAGCCTCCCAGGCCATGTCTGGGGTTTTTAGCAAACACCAACCCTTCCCACTTTAATTCAGGGTGCCTGTCAGCAGGGCTGACATGCCCTCCTGGGCAGGGGACATGTATCACTTTCCCCAAGTGGAGGGAGGGGAGCTGGAGTTTGAACAGTGTGTACAACTCATGCTTCCCATGGTTCTTTCAGCTTCTCAAAAGACACTTTGCCTCCCTTACTCTGGGAATGAACCAGAGAAACTCAACCTGCAGAGATCCAGGGCTACATGGAAAGTCCTACCAGGGCAAGGGAAGAGACAGCAGCAATCATAGAAACATTTGAATCTGTTTATCATGCCTGATAAGATTTCTTCAGCCATGTAATCTGTCAAGAGGGGGATCTCAAAGGTGTTGATGAAGGGGGTCTGAAAACAAAGGGGACTTCCAGGACACCTTACTGCATCGCCTCCCCACATGCTGCTCGCTGCCCAGCCACCTCCTAAGATGCTCCTCTCTATAGATCACCCAGCAATTGCTTGCCCAGGGCAACAGCAGCAAGACATTACATGGCTTTGTGCATCTTCTGATGCAATTTAATTGCTGGAAACAAAGTAGAAGAATGTTTTCCCTAAAAGCTCATGGAGTTTTCAGGGATCATATGCATATTGGAGCTCTCCAGTGGGCTCTCCTGACACTTTGCGAGCATAGAATGAGAACATCGCTAGTGGAAAGAGACTCGGAGAGAGAGGCAGTGCCAGAGATAAAGCGATAAGAAAAGCAGGGTGTCATCATCCACCCGATTCTGCAATCATTATCTTGGATAGCAATTCCCACTGCTTTCATCAGGAACTCAGGCAAAAGAAGGAATGCGGGATCTGGCCCAGCATGTGTGATGATATCAGTAGCTCATTGTCACGGAGCTGGGAATTACTGCCAGCATGCTAACAGCCCCTGCCACCCACACTTTTATTCTGTAACATCACACTCGCTAGAGAGTTGCTTGCTGCTGCTACACCCTGCTCAAAACACCATGGGCAAAAATGTTTAGTGGAGCATCCTCAACTTGGGGGTTCTTCCTCACAGTCAAACCCCTTTGAGCACCTAACAAACCAAGCCATAGGGCTCCTCTGTGCCAAAAGCCCATGGCAGGGCTCAGCCAGAGGCATGGGGAAGGGAGATTAGTCAGCAGGCAGAGTGGCTGGGCTCCCCAGCCCCTTGATTTGTTTGTCTGATTGTAAATATGATGAAACCTGACAGTGGCACAAGGGTGCAGGGGTTTCATTATACACCCACACACCACCTACATTTTCTGCCCCTGACCCACTGAGGTGCAGCACACCTGCAGCACAGACAAACCAGCAGGTTTGGGAGCATTCAGCCCACAGCTGTATCTCTTGGCACTACACAGATCATAGTCAGACAGCCTGATTGCCTTCTTTAAAAAAAACAAAGTCTATAAGAAAGAGGAAAGAGCTCTCATTTTCTTTCACCATTCATACCTGGGATTTCTACCTCTCAAGGCAGAGGAGAAATGGTTCTTGCTTCTCCTTGCCTCAAGGATCACAGCTCTTCCTAGGATCAGCCTGTGGGGTTGGGCTCCAGTTGTGGGCACATGCAGGACACACTCACACAGAGGACAAATTCATGCATCATCAGTTTTGCTGTTGCAGTTCAGACCTAGAAATATTCCTCGTTCCTGTTTATTAATAGGGACTGACAACCCCTCAGCTCCCAGGACTTCAGTCCTCTTTCCAGTGAGAAGAGGTGCAGTCACACCACTGGTGCAGATGTAGAATTCCCAAAGAATGCCACCAGCAGGGGAAGGAGCTGTGCATGGTGCTTCCCTCCCCACCTTTCAGCAATGCTCCCCACAACTCTGCAGGGAGCAAACAGCTCTCAACAAGAAAGCAAAGAGGAAAGGACACAGCCTGATTGAATTTGCCCATGGTCAACAGCAATCTTTCCCTCTCACTACCACTCTTTATATGTTAATTAACCTTCCATTTTCTCCCCCACTGTTCCCAGGTGAACTCCCTCATGGGTCTGATAAGAGCCTCACTCTCATTAGGGCAATTAATTAGATGGAGAAACACACCACTGAAGAACCCAAAACCCAAATAAGTTTTATATTCTCTGTCAGTATTTCCTGTATCAGGCTGAGATTTTTGTTTTTCTGTTGTGTGTGCAACTCTGTCCTGCTGGTTTCAACCACTGCCCACTGATCCTCCACAGATGTACCTAAACACAAGGGTGAGAAGTGACAGCGCTTTAGGCCTGGCTGTACATCAGGGCTTTCTGAGTGCTCTTCCAGTCAATGCCCTGTGAAGCCCCACATGGCGAGGGGCTGTTCCTCAGGCAGTGGGGCCTTGGCTGAGGCAGAGCCCTGGTGTCTGGCATGACATGTCTACCATGGGACCCCACCTTCTGCTGGCCCATGACCAGACTGCCCAGAGTGTTTGAGCTCAGACAAATGCCTTTTCCTAACTCACCAAAACTACGTTGCCACCTGATCAGCACCCAGGCACTGCACAGTTCAGCGCACACCTGATGTTTCTGGTACAGAGAAGGTACCTTAGTACCTTCCCAGATCTGTAGGATCTTTCCCTGGTCGCCCCTTCTCAGTGAAACACAGTGCAAAGTAACACACCATAAAAGCTATGTCCCTCCCTCCAAGGAGCTCTCCTTCCCGAAACTGCCTGAAAAAATGAGATGTTTTGGGCCCCTCTGCATTGCACTGACAGCTCTCCAGGGCAGCACTTGGACCAGTAAGGGCAGCACGTCCATTTCCTGGTTAGTTTAGCCTGCATATTTCAGCTGTGCAAAGAATTAAATCAGGGCAGTGAAACCACAGATGAGATGACAGTTACTAGGCAAAAAATATGCAGGGGAGGTAAACTGGAGACTGGACTTTGAAAGCAGATGTGACAGGGCAAGTGAGTGGCTGCAAAGAAAGGGCCACCTTGGCAGAGAGAGGAGCAGTCTGGAAGGGGACAAGTCTGTCACCTGGAGACTTGCAGATAAAGGTGAATGAAACAGGCTCTCAGTGCTGAAAGAATGTGGTAGGTAAACAGAAGCTGGAAATAAGCACAAAGCCACGGGTTGCCTTTTAAACTTGGTATTCAAAATGAACAACATAGCAAAGTCAACAAGCTCCTGAGAGCACCTGGTTTCCAGGCAGTTGTGTCTACAAACTCATAACACACTCAGAGGCACTGTGGGAGAGCTGAACCCAGACTGAGGTCAGTGCTGTGCAAACACTGCAGGGCTCAGGTAGTGAAAAGCTCCAGAAAACAACCTCCACCATTTGCTTTGCACTGGAACAATGTGAATCCACAGCTGCAGCCCTGGTCTGCCATGTGTGGAGCTGGTAGGGGCACCCCATACTGCCCGCTCCACGCACATGTGCTAGCAGTGTGCCCGGACAGGGTGTGTGCTGGACAGGGAGAAGCGCTTCTCCACCAAACCCTACCCAGCACCTGAAGATAACCAGCTTTTCACAGAGCTCTGGCTCTGCGAGATGTCCTGCAGTCCCTGTCCATGTGTGCAGCATGCAGCCACCTGGCTCCCTCCTCACCCTCAGAGGGGGCACAGCCAGCAGTGTGCTGAGCAATAACCCAGAGCAGGGCTACAACCTTTTTGGAGGAGGTTTTCTCTGGAGACTCACAGCAGGGTGAACGTCTGAGCAGGACTCACGTCTCCTGTTCAGTGAGCTCTTGTCACTCTTTCACGCAGACAGGTTATCCCACCTTCTCACCACAGCACTGCCAGCAGCCCACAGCCCAGACAGGAGCTGGTCTCATTTAAGCCTAAACCATGTCAAGGGTCCCATCCTTTGGAGTGCTGACAGGGAGAGCACATGTTCCTAGACAGGGAACCACAGTGGGGGCATAGTTTACTTTCTCCTGCTGCCCAGCTGAATTCCTGTTTCCTAGTTCAAGGCTGTTTTAATACCTCTGAGGCAAACATCTAAAAAGTGGGATGATGTTGCAGCTCTCATCCATGCATGGAAGGGAAGCCCTAATTCATGCCATTGCTTACTGATGCCTGTCCTGATCGTTCCATGGCTGCTGGTGGGCTTTGGCAGCTTCTCCTTGTGGCAGGGGTTCTCTCTTTCCTGTGCCCCTGCATCACCCCCACACAGCCCTGAAGGTGGGCAGTGAGGCTGGGAGCTGCAAACACTCTGCCCGGGCCTCCACATAGACCCATGGCTCTAATTGGCAACAGATGCATCCAGACTGTTTCCTGAGAGACAAGAGTTTCAACAATCCCTAAAGCCTCTTAGGCAGTAGCAATATCCTAAATGGGAGCTTTATTCTCCTGCGCTGCTCAACAGAGCTTGTATTCAGGCATGAAATGCTGGAACACGCACTCAGGAGGCCCCTCAGGACAGGAAACCTTCCCTGTAGGCGTGGGTGTCCTGGATCATCCCTGGGGAGCTGCAGGAAACTCTCCCACTGATGAGCTGTAAAGGCCAGGGGGAATGGGATGCCCCAAACCAGAAAACTCCTTGTTGGGTTTGGAGGTCCCCCTTGATTTTCAAACCTTGCTGATTCTCCCTGTTGATGGGGGCAAATTTTGTGTCCTGACCCGTCCCCTGCACAGGGGGCAGTGGCACATGGACATGTCCAGAGCTGGTGGTAAAACCCGAGTGTGACCCTTGGTGCTTTCTAGGAAGCCAGAGGCTTCTCTACACCTGCAAACAGGGAAGAGGCAGGGCAAAGCACTCCACTGTACCCTGTCTCACACATTCTCACAGCAATGAATCTGGGTTCACTGCAGCCACCTCCTCTGAGCTTCACACACCTCATGCACAGTCCCTGCTGGGAAGGGTGAAGGGTGAGGGAGCCAGCGGCTGCCAAGGGTTCATGTGAGCTTGCAGCATTCCTCCAGAAGCTTCTCTAATTGACGTGACCTCAGTGGGTGGATGGCAGCCAATTGCCATCACTGCATCCTTAGCAGACCTTGGCTGCAAAGCCAAAGTAGTGTTACCACTGGAGGAGTTAAAAGGGGGAAAAAAAAGAAAAAGGAAAGAGAAGAAGAAAACAACTTGCCTGGCCGGTCTAACTGCATTTGGTTGATCTGATTTCAGGCATCTGCTAAGACACAGCAGGCCTATTTATCATAATCAGCTTAGGGCACAAGGACAGTGTTGACTAGGCTTTACTGGATTAAAACCTGCCAACTAATTCATAGCACCTACCCAACCAGTACAAGTAGGCTGAGTCTCTGTGCTTTGTCTAAAACATTTTAACTGGGCATTAAATAAAGCACCTGCAGAAGGTGGAAGGGTACAATGGCCCTATTGATCCATCAGCTTTATGAGCAAGAAAAGGGCTCGGGAAGTAGGGTATCATGGCCCAAGTGCAGGCAGGTTAACACAGAGCAGAGCTGTAAAAGCACTGAGCACAAAGACTGTGTCTTGACGTGTTCCTGCCCATTCAAATTGCTCAAATTGAAATTGCTGAAATCACCAGCAATATGCCTTAGAATCAGCTGCAGAATCCAAACTAGATTGGAATCTGCATATAAAACATGGTTAAATCAGCCTGGAAATGCTAATATAAATGGCTATTTTGAGGATCTATGTATAAAGAAATGCAGTATCTATTTGAAGTCCCAAAGAGCAAATGTTAACTGCAGCAGAGCCCCATCAGATAATACTAGAGTGAGCAAGAAGGGAATTTCACTGTTCCTACAAAAGGAGATGTAGAAATAGAAATAATGCTTACAAAAAACCCATAAGAGAAATCCCCACAGTAGAGTATGGATGGAAACCCTCAGCATCCATGACAACACCCCTGAGCAAACCCAACTCTCCCCGCCTTCTGGGCTGTGGAGCCTTGCACATATTATAACCTGCCACCTAAGACTCTTTGGAGTGCCTGTAAAGCAGGAGACAGTCAATTTAAATATTTAAGGTGCTTCCTGTGAGGGTGATTACATTAGAGACACTTGCTTCATATTACAGTAAACTTCTGCTGGTCATTTACAAAGGAGTCCTTGAATCAATTGAGATAAGCTGCTGACAAGAACCAGCCATTCCTAAGCGCTACGAATTCTGGCTAAGAAAAAACCCCAACACCCCCAAATCCAGATGCCTTCCTGCCATGGGTATTATCTCATCCATCCCCCTCAGGGAAGTGGTGTCCAGACCATGAAGTGGAAAGGGCTGCAGCTTTAGCAGCGAGTTACTCAGCTGTGCTAGGCCCCCTACCCAAGCCTCTCATCACACCTCCACTTGTACACAGTGCTTTTACCCCCAGTCTCCTTATTGCTGCAGGGTTCTGTGTTTTCAACCACAACACCCCAGTGACCCACATGGCAGGATCTGACAAGTTTTTGACTGGTTTGTGAGATGCAAGCCCAGCTCTTGTGGTCCTACAGGTTACCTCAAGGCAGCTGCTTTGATTAAAGACAAATGCAAACCATGTATCCTGAAGGCTCCAACATAAAAAGGAAGCAAGAAGCCCAGTGTACTTTCTTTGCATGGAAAACCCACACTGGAGGACAAGGGGAAGTGGGTTGACTTGGGATTTTTACATGTTTGAGGTCAGCAGAGCTGGTATTTGTGCACTGACACATTAGATAATTAAATGCATGCAGAGTCAGGTGTTGGCTGTAAGCTTCTCCTTCCTCCATTTAAGCCTCCACCTTCTAAAACAGGAGATGACCTCTGATTTCCCAGCAACACCCATATCCTTATTCAAAGGTAGGAGCTGCTGCTTACTGGGAGTTACTGCAGCTCCTACCCACATCCTGTAACACAATGACTGGTGACTTCCCTCCAGTGGGCCCTGCTCCTCGTGCTATAGAAATCCTGGATCCTGAAACAGACAAGTGGATGTAGATGAACCAAAGTAAAATGGTGAGAAAAAAACCAACCAACCAAACAAAAAACCCCCAGGAATGTATTAAGCCGTTCTAAGGATCCACAGGATGACCGAAGACTTCATGTGTCAACATCCCTCTTTAGCCAGCTGAGTCCTTAGAGTTTTCAGTGCTGTTTGTCTTCATCCAGGAACATCCCAGCAGGAAGTGTAGGAAATGGTAAAGGGGAAGATCATAACCATGCACTAAGCCTGGTATTACTGACTCCATGAATCCAATCTGCATGTTCCCCACCGAGTCCCTTGGCAAGAGTTGCCAGGAGCCAACTCAAGGATTGAGCACTATCACTTGGCTCCGTTTCTTTTTAGTGGGACTCTGTCGTGGCAGATAAATCATATTTACAGCCAACTCCCTCTTTATGCTGCTGCTTAATTTGCACATAGGCAATGTACTGAGGTAAAGTGTCTAGCTGCTGCCCCTCAGCAGCAGCCAAGCAGCATTTGCTATAGCTGGGAGGAACTGGAGGGAGATGACAGGGCCAAGCCAGAGCAGGAGGTGGATGGCACCACCCCAAATACTTT
Source organism: Erpornis zantholeuca (assembly GCA_013400515.1). Taxonomy (NCBI): domain Eukaryota; kingdom Metazoa; phylum Chordata; class Aves; order Passeriformes; family Timaliidae; genus Erpornis; species Erpornis zantholeuca. Next base: position 222,569 of record VZTN01015280.1, on the reverse strand, counting down.
TCCTCTCCCACACACTCGTGCTGCTACGGGCACATTTAATCTTGAGAGCACTGATCCCTTGCAACTCAAGCAACACATAGCAGACCTGGCTCCTCTGCAACACCCACACTGAACAAGAAAGTTGGTCCCTGTGTGAGGCACCTTTCCAACAGCAAGTCTTCTCCCCCATTCCTCGACTCCTCACACTCACCATTGACAACTCTGCTGCCAGTGTGGCCAGTGGGGTATCATCAGCAGGGGCAGTGCAGCTGCAGAGAGACAGGCATGCTGACACCCTGCTCTCCAGCCTGCTCGCAGCAGCAGAGCAGCGCTGAGTTACACACAGCTCAAGGCAGCTTGCAAAACCTTACCTGGGAGGCTCCCAGGACTTAGAACACCGTGATGGGGAGCTGCAGGGGAGTCAGCATGATCTGAGTGGAGCATAAAGGTCTGAACAATGGGTTTTTTTCCTCTCTTGCTTTCTGGTTATAGTCCTTTCCCCACCCTGCATTTCAGTTTCCTCATCTTTACCTAAGGGGTCAGTGGCGCTCAGGGAACAAGCCACTCTCAGTTGGCAAAGTGCTTTTCGTGGGAAGGTTGAGCACAGCACAGGAGATATTTACTGCACCTCAAAAGCAGCACATGATACCTGATGTTTAATATACATGAAAAATGTCTGGACTTTCTGAACTGGGGCACTGTGAAGTCACACCCTACCAATGGATCTCCTGTACGCACTGGTACTGCAGAGGTGTGGGAAGGACACGTCACCCAGCCATGAAAGAGGCTGAGGATTGTTATGATTAATCTTTCTCTGTGATGTGAAGGTACTAAGGGACTCTACCATTTGACCAGACTGGCAAGAAGCTGGATCCTGGATAAATAGAGATGCAAAAGACCATTTTTGTCTCAATGTGTGTATAACCTAAGATGCTCAACAGGAATCACATATATAGCAGTGGAGAATCCAAAGGGATGGTGTAGTAATTACATACTGAATGTGGAAAATACTCTGGGCTACTGCCAAGTCAACTTTGCATATTATGGTGAAGAATTTTGCAGTGATAAAGCTAATGGTAATTTGGAATGCCTAAGTAAAGTGGATCCAAGCTCCTTCCCAGGCTGGGGCTGTGCACTCCAGCATTCCCAGGAGTTCAGAATACAAAGCACTAGTTAGCCCTTCCATAAACCCTGGCTAACACCTACCTCTGTCAGAACATGCTCAACAGAACAGGCAACCCGCCCTCCCATCACCTCCTCCAGCCTTGAGCTGTGCACAGAGCATCATTCCCACCCAAGAGGCTGCTGATAGAGGACATGGACACCTCAGGGGGACGTTTTGCAGATGCACTGATTTAGCAGCCAGCAACTTCCCCACAGCCTCAGCACAGCACGAACTTGGAGCCAACCCCTGTGCAGCAGAGCAGAGTGAACAAGCTCCTCTCAGCTCACATACTGAAGCAGATGGACAAAGACATGCCCCACATGCCCTTGACAATTCCTGTTCACACCAGCAGCACGTGAGCCACATTGGCAAACCAGGCAGCTACCTACCAGAAATAAATATGTACAGCAATGAAACTGTACAGATGGAAAGTTCCTGTTTTATCTGTGGCACCGCCTGGGGCAGTTCCAACATTAGACAGAGATCACTTGTTGGGTTCTTTTTGATGTACTCTCTTGAAAAAAAATCCCTTAATAACATCCTAAATTAGACTACAGAGAGGAAGGCTTCAAAATAGGAAAATCCACACCACTTCTGCTTCTTAGTTGCAGAGGAACTCTTAAAAAAATCTCTTAGACTTCAAAACAACCCCAAGCCAGAACCAGTGTACGGTCCACCTTTCACACTCTGTTTGCATGGCATTTTAGGTGCTCAGGTACCAATTTCCTCTCCTCAATGCAGCTTTCCCAGGACTGAGTAGGCAAGCTCAAAATCCAGTCAATCACTCCATCACTGCTGTGAACTTTCGAAAATCTCTTACAAGGCAGTGATTCATGAGAATAATTCTTTCACCTGATGAATAATATTTGCAGAGAGGGTGGACAGGCTGTCAGATGACCAGTGCTTTGTTCTTGTATCTGTTTGTGACTTTGTATAATTTTTATCTACTGGTCAGTAACTCACTTTTTACCTCTCCATTTCTGTCATCTTTCCCTGTTTTCCTTTTTAGATGGGTTAAATTGTCTCATGCCATCTTCTCCATAATGGGGCTGAGCTGTGATTCCTGGAAGCTGCTATGCTGCTTTCCCTTTTCAAATGAAAGGTGGAACACAATTTAATGTCCCTCCCTTTAAAATGTCATAAAGCTTCTTAATTCTTGTCCTTTGACAGCTGGGTGCTATTTTCATGTCATAAAATAGGTATAGTGAGAGGATAAGTCTTTAAAAGTTGTTACTAAAATCAGAGGAATGTGGGTTTGTAATGGCTCAGAAGGGCTGCATAAGATCACTTGTCTCCAGATCAAGGGACCAAACCTCTCCTGAGCAGAGATTTTAGCAATGCTCCAAACATCCTCTGTTTAGACGAAACTCCTTTCATTAATATCTTATACAAAACAAAAGCCTTTTGCTTTTCTTTTGGTGGTGGGCAGAACAAAAGTTATTACAGTTATATAAGCAGAGTACCAAAATAACTATTTTTTTTCCGTAAGGAAATATGAGAATTTGGAGGCTTTTATTTTTAATATGGAAAGAATCTCAGACTATCTTACAGAATACAGCATGAAAAAAAAACACCCTGAGAGAGACCAAAGACCCTTCTAACCCAGTATTCTGTCTCCAGCAGTAGCCCATAGCAGCTGCCTAAGGGACAATGCGAGGTTGAACATTTTCGGCAAAGCTACAAAGGCTCCTCAGCACGCTCTCCACTTCCGTGCCCAAGGGTTTCCTGAGTCAGAGATGCTGTGCTGGTGTCTAACCACCCTTGAGGGACTTGTTTTGCTCCAACCTATATCCCTGCAGACCCTGGGCTGCTGAAATGTGAGATACAGAAGGGCAGGAGCATGAGAGCACTTTGTGCCAGTGCAGGAACGCTCCTCCTGTCCTTGAGATGATGCTCATTCTCTGCTGTGATAAAGCCCCTCTCATACCTGTCCCCCACCTTCTGACATGAGCCAAATCTCCATAAATCATCTGAGATTTCCTTTCCTGAGGGCCTCCCTCCTCAGCCACTGCCTTCAGTAGGAACAGAAACAGGTCGATACAGAGAAACTACTGAAAATTCCACCCTTCATTAACAGTTGCTTTTAATATTGGCTCATCCTGAGTCATGACATAACTCTACCCAGTAACCCACATATTGTACACAGGATATGTTTGCACTGCAATCAAAGAAATAATTATTGAGATGTTTGCTACAACCAGACGTTATATAATAGTTGTGGCTAGTCTTACTGGCTACATTGGTCATATAATTCAGTATTTCCATGCTGATAACATAAGAGTAACAGGAAACAAACAAGCAAAACCCCCACAGAAATCCAGTCAATAAAAACCTCTCCAAACACATTTGTATGAACGCTGCTGTTCTGCCTCCCAGCTTCCTCCTGTATATCTCACTGGAGCATCTGGAGCACTTGCTGGGACTATCTCTGACCAGATTTTGAAAACATTTAGGTGTAGAGAGCCAGAGCAGGGTATCTAGTCAGGGCTTCTGAAGCACTGGAATTTTTAAGATTAAGAGATTGATACAGTAATTTTAAGCTTGGGTTGAGTTCCCAGAGGAGCTGTGCCATTAGGGTGGGATTCCTCTTCTGCCCATGGCTGGCACTTAGGAGTTTCATCTTTCCCAGCTGCCTAAGCTCCTAAACAAAGGTATCTCCAGAAAATTACTTATTCCATTTTAAGATGGCAACTAAGAGGATAATGGAATGGACTTTTTACAGGTGCTTCTCTTCTTTAGCTACAGGAGGATTTCTACAACTAGTTCACACCTTTTGTTTGGGTGATTAACAACAGCTAAGAATAATTCATTACTCTGTGCCCACAGTTGTGTTTTAGACGTGACTTAAGTACTGAGAACTTCAGGTCTGCTTTTAAATAACAGGACTTCGGATTTGAGATGTTTTTGGAAACAGTCCTCCAAATTTGTGTTAACTATGACAGCAGTGAGGGATGGGATGCAGTCTTCTTGTTCCATCTTTTTCCCATCAAAGCATCCAGTGAGACCACTTACCTAATTATGGGTATGCACACAGGCCCACTGCATTTGTTTTTGCCATGTTATTATAATGCTGTACCTGACAGGGTGAGCTGGGAGGTCAGGGCTGCAGATCGGTAAACAGGAACAAAACTGGGAAATCTTGAAGACAACTATAAAGCAGAGTTTTTCCACTCAAAGTTTGATCTATTATTGTAATGAATGTTGCATCCTGCAACAGGAAGATAGAAAAATAACAGGAAGGATTCCAAGGAGAAGAGGACAAACCTGCAGTCAGACAGAACTGGGCAAGGAAAGTCTTTGCAAGCTCATCAGCTTTGACTGAAAAATGGCTTTCAGCTCACTGTGTATAATGTGATTTGTATTCTGTCCAGAGCAATCACTAGGCGAGGTAGTTATCTGGCTCTGTTATGTATTATGCTACAGGTGCAAGGTCTGGAACCCCATATAATTGCCACATAGATCTAGATTTAGCTTATCATCATTTTTTCCGTTAGCTTTCAAAAGAACAGAAAGAGCTTTGCAGCTGCCCTGGACTGGGCTGGGCTGTGCAGCCAGTCACTCTCTCAGCAATCCCCCTGTCAGGGTAAGGGAGCACTGTGGGCTAGCAAGTCCTGAGAAAAAGATGCCCAGCTCACACTGATGGGCAGTGTTGCACCCAGCTGCAAAGACTACAGTCAGATTCAGTACTTTGAAGAAGAAAAAACAAGAAACAGGTAAGGACCACTCACTAGTTACCCTTCTGAATATTCATGGAGCACCTTGTCCCTGGGCAACCCCAAAGCCTCCCTAGCCTCCAGATCCCCTTAAAGCCAGACCTGTGTGGAGACTGATGCATGGAGAGGACATGGGGTTTGCCCAAGGTCTCACAGAAAGCAGTGTTAGGATTGGTACTGCACCTACATGACGTGAACCCCTGTCCCAGGCTTTAGCCACAAAAACATCACTGTTACGTACTTAGGCTGTCTCGGCAAGGGGAGATCAGTTTTGTTTAAAAGCTACTACGAAAGCCATGCCCTTGAGGCTTGTTTTGGCAAGCACATCCCAGGGAGTTGTTTGCTGCAGCCCGTGCAAGGGGCACACGCACCCGGCTCTCTGCCAAGCTCTCCGGCCGTGCCCCGACTGTGCCCTGGCACAGCTCACTATCCACAGCCGTGCCAAATCCTGCCGGATACTGCTTGGGGCAGTGTGTCACAGCGTCCTACTAACCACGGCTCACCTACCCTGGCAGAGTGACCCACACTGCTCTAATCTGTAAATCGTTCAGCCTAACGCAATCCCCACTGGGATGGCCAGTAATTAACACCGTGCTAACCATGGGTGGAGTGCAGGGTGGAACCACCGGGCAAGCAAATAAAACCAGGACACTGAAACCAGGTTAGCACCCTTCTAGCAATGTCACCTCTGCAGCCAGCAGCCCGATTTCCCCATCAGGATCTGTGGACACCCTGAGTTTGCAGCTGTGACAGGGGTGACTCACATGAGCTGGTCATGCTGGCATGCTTGATGTACAGGAGGGCTGGCACAATGCAATTCAAAGAGCATGTAAATCACAGAATCATAGAATGGTTTGGGTTGGAAGGGACCCTGAAGTTCATCTAGTTCCAATTCCCTCTTGTCCTATACTTTACCATACGCCCTTTGTGAAAGTCCCTCCCCAGCCTCCTTGTAGCCTCTTTAGGTCCTGGAAGGAGATAGAAGACCTCCCCTGAAGCCTTCTCTTCTCCAGGCTGAACCATTACAGCTCTCTCAGCCTGTCTTCAGAGGAGAGGTGCTCCAGCCCTCTGAGCAGTTTTATGGCCTCCTCTGAACCTGCTTTAAAAGATCCACGTCCTTACTGCGTTGTGGTCTGCACTTCTGGTCAGGAGCAGCCTGGCCAGCCAAAAATGAGGAGCAGGAAATAGGAACAGTTCATACTCAACAGAGTTTCTCTGGCTTGGCTGCTGGTCATTAGGAAATCAAACAAATATCCACAGGCATTCAAAAACAGCTCCGGTATCTGGGAATGTTGAATGCCAATAAATTGATGCTGCTCAGTTTGACAGCCAAGTGTACCAGAAAAAGAGGATCACATTTTGTCTTTTAGGTGTTCATGCTTGTAGATGCTTTGACATTTAGAGCAGGTTTTCCACTGGTAGACTTTATTTAGTCTTGTCAAATTAAATAATAATAATAATAGTAATAAAATCCCTTTTTACTTTAGAAATTACTTCAGGTGCAGCTTGGCTGCCAGTTAAGGCTGTCAACAGATGTCATTTGCAGCAGAATTTTGCCTTGGTTCATGGGTTATAATGTATCCTGTCTGGTATCCACTGCACTACTGACACCACTGTGGTTTTGTGAGTGGCAGGATCTTGTGCACTTGCTGGTCTAAAAGCAGTAGTGGTTCATCAGTGCTGGCTCTTCCCCTAATTCTGCTCCTTGGGCAATACCAGAAGATTCTGTTTTCAGTGGAGTAGGTTGTTTTCTCTTCAGAAGCCCATATTTTAGGAGAGCCAAGATGCAGGGAACTGGTGACGGAGGCTGGGGGTGTCAATTCAATCTTGAGAGCCTGTGAAGAACAGAGATGTCAGAGAAGTCCAGGAGAAATGATCACTTCAGAAGGTTTGTGGTACTGATACCAAATTTGTGTTTGTGTGCATCAGACTGTACCCTCTGAATCCAAACCCATTCAGGGTGTAGGAAAGTTTGGGTTTATACCATAGGGCACAGAGTTTTCAAAGTGACCCAGTCTTCCCTGGTTGCACTTTGTTTTCTTGTAAAAGGAAGAAAATCTAGCAAATCTCCAAACGCTGTCCTGGAGACTCTTACATAGCCCTTGACAAAACAGGCAGAGCTTTTCTCTTGCATTGTTTGAAGACTCCAGGGCTATGTGAACATATGAAAATTAACACATTAGCAAAACATCGCTCCATTCACACATGAGAGGTCAGGCTAGTTGGCTACCACCTACTCAGGACCAGGTCATGCAGGAATAGCCCACACTGTTGTCCAGCAAGATTTTCCCAACCCCCAAACATCCCACTCCAATGGCATGAAGATTTTAGTGAGGGATGAGCTTCCTTGCCACCACTGAGCAAAATTCTGCACTGAAAGCTTCCCCCAAGCAGGGAACTGCAAACTAGCTATGGGAAGATGGTGATTTTTGAAGGGAGGTGTTGTACCCGTGCCAGGAACAGGCTGTTCCTGGTCATTGATGGCAGGCATCCTGTCTCTGGCAGCAGCCTGTGACAGATGCCTAGGGAAGATGTAAATGACAGGAAAGCCTGTAGTGACACTTCCCCAGAAATACCAGAGACTTCCTGAACCAAAGATACTATCTCCATATTTAAAGTGGTTTTTTAATTCACCACAGTGTGCAAGAAAAATTGTGTGAAAAAGCATACTCTATTGTTCTACAAAATGTTTGATATTTTAAGCTGATTCTCCCTCTTATAATGATTGCTCCCTTATCACCACTCTTGTGCCACCCCAGATGTCACAGGGCCTGGAGACCAATCCCAACTGTTTGGAGCTTGTCTACATGGTGCTTTGTACAGAAACTGCTCTGCTTCTTTGTCCTTTTGTGTCTCAAATTTGGTACCCTGTGGAAGAGACCCCCCAAGAAAGTCAAGGGAGGATTATGGCTGATAATGCCTTGGACCAGGTCACAAAATAGGAGAGGATACAGCATAGATCAATGCTTCTCAAACCTTTTTTTGCTATGGCTGTGCACAGTAAATTCTGTGTTAGCACTTGAGAACGTTTTTCTATGATGACTGCAAAGAAGGTCTCTGATAGTGATGTTCATGAAGGTCAGGCTCTAAAAAGACCTACCAATTTTCTACCATTATGACTGAAAGTTGGATCAACTCACAAATTATCTGTCCAAAATGATGAAGCATCCCCCACAAGAGAAGAAGAGCCCTGCCTGTTGTAACCACAGCACTACATGATTCAGATGCAGGTAACCACCTTTAGTTTCTTCTGACGTTGCTCGGGCCTTAAAAACATTGAGTCAGCATAACCTCTTACCATCTTTTTTAGTACTTGAAGATACAATCGCTTAGCACCAGAACCATGAAACAGAAATCTGCAGGAGAGGATCAAATGTGCAATAATAAAGTGATACTGGAACCACCTCCTACAACTGCTAATTGCTTAGTTGTTTCTCTCTCTACCTCCTATGTTCAGTCTCAACACTGCTACCCCTTCCACAACTCCTGGGACATCCCTAACATGGTCTAAAAACATCTGTCTGTGCTCTCAGGAAACTGGAGAAACAGGGAAAATTGTTGTCTTGCTGCTGAGCCTGCTCTGTGTGTGTTATTTTTAAACCATAGTACAGAAGGATGAGGTTCCCATCAGCCAGGGCATTTCTGAGCTTCTGTGAGACAGGGCTTTACATTTCTGAAGGCAGAAAATATGGCATGTGCTACTGCTGTTGCTGTGGCAATACCCATGTGGAGTGAATGCTGTAGCCTAAAGTCACATGTTAAATAAACACACAGCTACAACACAAATTAAATTAGCCCAGAACAGCTGTTATTTAGATTGTGGACATTTTCTTAAATTAAATGCTTGCTTTTCAGTATTTCTATAAGGAGGTGGAGTAGCAAAGGCAATCTCAGCTCACCAGAGACTGATTTATCTTCTCTCTCTCTTGCTCTGCATGACTGGGGGACATGTCACCAGCTGAATCACTGAGACCTAGAGGAGGGGGCTAGTGCTGGCACTGGCACCAAGGATCTCACTTGCTGCCCATGCTTGTACTGTTGTGGCATTAAATAAAGTTGGGGCACAGACAGGTACATGGTCGAGTTTTATGGCTGGGGAGAAAAAGGATGAGAGAAGGTGTGAAGGGCACAGAAGACAGAACACAGAGAATGATCCTGGATCCATTGCCTGTGCTGCTCTCCAGCCCCAGGTAATCCCACACTGTGAATCTCCAACAAGCGGTGATGTCCATCTCATGGCACAGGCTCCCAGAGCAGGACACTGGTGCTTCCTCTCTCCCCTCTTTGGCAGCAACCCACCTGTGAGCTCCCATTTAATTTCACCATTAAGCATTTGTGTTCACAGAAGACATGAAACCCCAACATGGCCAGCCAGTTCCTGGCCTTTAGGACATCTCTCACTCTTGCTTTACACATAAAAGATGAAGCCATCTATAATTCTCCATGCAAAGATCACTCAGTCGCACAGACACTGTCTGAAATCTGTGGACTGGGTGGATAAGAGAGAAATGTTATACCACTAAGGAAGGGAAATTCTCTTTCAAATGAAAAAGCATTGGGCTCAAGACCTTACACCCCTTACACTTCCTTCTCAAAACTCACAGACAGCACTGGCTTCCGGTCACAGCATTACATGTCTGTCACTAGCTCTGCTCTCCCTCTCCTGCCATACTCCCATGAGGCCCCTGTCCAGCCATCTTATCTTGAATGACATCCAAAAGCTCTTCCCTTCCCCTTCCTTTTCATCTTCCCTTTCCTCTTCCTCTTCCCCTGTACCTTCCCTTGCCATTGGCCTGTTCATTTCCAACACCACCTACCCTCTAGCTTTGCATTTCCTCTGCTTAGCACAGGGATTTTTGAGGAGGCCACACAATACAAGACATGTCTTTGCAGTTCGTGAAATCCCAAAGGCACCTCTGGTGTCACATATATGAAAGCAGGTGCCCAGGATAAGGCAAACGGGTCAATCACCCATGTGTGCATGTGCATGTGCATGTGAGCATGTGTTGGTTTGCATCTTTATAGGGAAAAAGGCAAACAGTGATAATAGTTCCTAAAAAGAGACCTAAATCAAATCTCAGCTTCTCTTCTTCAGGCCAGCACAGGCATTAGGTCATTGCACTGTCCTGCCAAAAATTGCTGACTGCCCACAAACCCCTGCTGAAACAGGCTGGGGAACTTGAAGAGCTAAATCCTCCTCCAGGATTTTGAACAAGTTTCACAAGATGGTTCAAAGCCTCAGCAGCTGGAACAGTGATACACTGCCATGTGCTGCAGATGAAGTGCTAATACTTGTCCAAAATGGATTTGCCAGGATGTGTTCCACCTGTTTCTTCCACCTGTTGCCCCTCTCTCTTGGCATCCTCCCTTCCCTGGGGTTTTGTCTTCATAATTTAAAACGCCTGTTTGTGGGGAAGTGGAGCTACTTTGACCTTACCTTTTTTCACCTTACCTTCTTGTTTCATGCTGACAAAAGAGCTCAGCACTTCCCAGGAGTGGGGTGCATGGTCTGGGAGAAGGAAAGCAGACACAGCCTTCTCTGAGGCTGTTCAGGTAACCAGCTTATTAAAAGCTTGCTGATTGCACTCTTAAAAGAAGTACAGTTAACAGTGGACATGCAGTGTATATCTTCTTTGCCGTAAGAGATGGTTGTAAATGAATTTATATATTATACAAAGCAGGATTACTTGATTTGATATGTCATGTAATTGTCTGGATCAGCTAGTGGGGAAAAATCATAACCAAAATCAAGCTCCTGCTCTACTGCACAAATGGGATTTCTCTCCCCAGATTCACACATTCAGTCCTGGTCCTGACATATTTTCTACATACACAGAGTTGGTATTTTAAATGAGATGTCTTTCCTGCCAAACATATATGAACATCAAGAAGTTTACACTTGCAGAAAGAGGAGAATAAAGCCTGCGTGGTACCTAATCAGCCATTCTTTCAAGCATATGCTCTCAGACAGGCTTGGGGTGGGAAGGAAAGGTAGATGGTTGGAGCTCAGGTCCTCTCTCCTGCTCAGGCCACAAATTTCCTGAGAACCTTTGCTTTCTGACCTCATTTTTTCCCCCTAAAACACAAAAAGATACCTGATGCTTTGTCCAAAGTGCCCATAAACTACTCAAAACATCTGGAATCCTAGATAGTTAGATTAACTCGGTGAGAGTCTGGTATCTTAAACCATAGGCAGTCACTTAAGACCAGATTAAAAATCAAAAGCATGCACATGAGGCAACAAAGACTGTCCATGGCCAAGAAAGGATCTAAACTCAGGGCTCTAGTTAGTCACAGAATCTTAGAATGCTTTGGATTGAAAGGGACCTTAAAGATTCTCCTGTTCCAAGTCTCCTGCCATGGTCAGGGACTTTTTACTAGACCAGGCTGCTCAAAGTCCCTCCATCCAACCTGGCCTTGAGCAATTCCAGGGATGGGGCGTCCACACTATGGATGGGGGATGCCCAGCTGACTTTGAAAGTAACTGGTCTGTGCCTCCATTTGCCAGGTTATGGGGTGAAAGGGACTCCCATCTCTTACAGGCACAAGGCAAAGCTAACCATGTTTAGATATCATGGTGATGTATAAAGGACTGTGGGCTGGGAGCAGTAACAGGGATCATCAGTAAGAAATTAAAATTACTTTTAATAGTGAAATAAGCCACAGTACAAGCAGAGCCAAAGTTCTTTGAAGTTCAGTTGCATCAAAGCCTGAATTTCAACAAGGGTTGTGATAGAAACATTTTGGGGATATTTCATTATGGCAACTAGCAGTGAAATAGAAACTGAACTTGCTTCCATGTCACAGTCGAAGGCTAGAGGACTAAGTCTGACCTTCTGTAAGTTATAAGGTTTAATACTACAGTCACTGTTTCCTCTCAAGCCTTGCAGCTTAAAACTGACTAAAGCACAACTTCCAGAACGTCTCAGTTTAACTGGCTGCAGAAGATGCTACCAATGGTCCCAAAGGTCAGGTCCCTTCTGTGCGAGGGAAGAGGCTTGGCCCAGGTCACGGCAGTTGTCACTGGAGGCGCAGGAGGAGGCGACCACCTCTATTTCCAGAGGAAGTCGCACGCTGGGTTCGCAGCCCGTCTCACATCGGCGCCTCCGTGGGCTCTGCCAGGGCAGCGGCGGGGGAAGCCGTGACACAGGGGAGTGCAGCGGCTCCCGGGCAGCGCCAGCAGAGCCGGAGCAGCGCAGCCCCTGCGGGAGAGGCACCGACAGACCGGCGGCTTCCGAGAGGAACCGCGTACGGCCCCGGCTACTGCGGGCTGAGGCTGAGTGCCCACTGCTGCGGCGGGAAAGGGCTCTGTACAACACGGCTGAAGTCACACTGACTAAGCGGGGCTGAGAAATCCCACTCCCTTTCCTTCAGCTCAGTACCTCCCCTTGCCCTCTCACTCGCCCTCTTTGCTTCCCCCCCGCCAAAATCACTTCCTCTGCTGCAACCAGTGCAAGCAACGGTAGAACCGTGTTCTGGAGCTGATCCAGGTTCGTGCACACTGCAATCCACCCAAGCCCAAACCACAGTTTTATTTTAGCAGGGCTATTTTCAACCCTAACGGCACAACAGAGGGTGAAATGACACGTCATGGTGGTGTTGCGGCAGCTAAAAGCGGGAAATGCTCTTCCTCCTCCCACCCCTGCTTGTCCCTGTTCCTATTCTTGCTCCCGGGAGAAGTTCCCATTGCCTCCTTTGTGTTGGCTATAGGGCTCATAAGACCTGCTTCAGCTCATTAATCCAGCAGAAAACGATCTGTTTTAGCTTGCTGGGTTATTTCTCTCACTGGGGGGCCATGTGAACCCAGGTTAAGCCACTCTTTGTAACTCCCTAAAAAATGCCCCTGGTGATTTCAGCGGTTGAGGTCACAGCACGGGCTGTCCACGTCTGCCCTGCGTGGGGGGAACAGCACACAGCAGTGGGTGGGCATGGCTAGAGAGGGATAGGGAGGGGAAACCTCTCAAACCAGCCTGAACATCCTAATGACTGGGAGCAGGCTTAAATAATTTGACAAGATGATCCACAGGGAGACTTGCAATGCTGTGAGAAAAGGGGACCTATATTTTTTGTGATTCTCAGTGCAACAGAAAGTTTTTCAGAAAGGTCAAGGTTCATGACTGACAGTAAAATAACTGACCGGGTTCTGAAGAATGTCGAGTTGTTCTTTCTTCTTCTTCCTAATTATACAACTCACTAATAAGATCATTAGGAACCATTTAACATGTGATTGTCATGTTTGTTGTTGCTGTTGCTGTAATAATTTTGCCTTTTAAAAGTCCAGAACTTGGCTTTTCATGAGTGACTGAGGTGTGTGGGAGAGAAGTCAGCATCCTTGCCAGGGCCATAAGGATATGCTTTATATCTGGACTGCTTAAAATCTCCCTCAGTATCAGAGCTCCTGTTGCAGCTACTGTAATTTCTGTGTTGTCATTGTGTAGGACCTTCTTAGTCTAGAAATGTCACTCCAAGACAGAGTGGTACTGCTTGTTTTCTTTTTCCTGCTGGAAAACATTGTTTAGTAACTTTAATTCAAAGGTCTCTTCTGCACATGAGATGCATGAACTGGGACCAAATTTCCTGCATAACTCAGAACAGGGAATTTCACCAAGTGGCTAATAGCAAAAAAAGAAGAGAAGAGAAGATATAGGATACAAATTACTGTGGCTTTGAGGAACTCTGCTTTGCTCTTTCTTGTAAACACTATGAAACAGATTTCCAAGTGTCTGAACAGCACAGTGGCAGCACACTTACCCTTCTGCCGAAGAGCAGTACTGCACATGATTTGCTGTTCTGAAAATATTTTGATGCAAAACAAGAATATGTTGAGGAGGAACATCTGTAAGTGCCAGACATCAACAGCAAACACAACTGTCCAGGCAGGACCCTTTTTGAGTTCTGTACTGGGGGGGCCATTTGTCAGAGTCATACTTTGATCATCTATTGTCTCAGTAGTGTCTTCTTCATACACCAACACCAATGGTCTTTAAGCTCTGCAATGGCCTTTGCTGACACAGCTACTGCCCAGATGTCTTGGATACAGACTGTATCACATAAAATTCCATGAAGCCCCCTCAAAAATCTCATTTAAAATCATCTAAAAGTCTGGTACAAGCATGAAGCCTTCCCAGGAATCCCTTCAGGACAGCAGTCCTCAGGAGGATTACACTAACCCAGTTACTCAGCTATGCTAGCCCGTGGTACAGTGCTGTGCTAATCCTCACCCAGAGATAAACAACACACGCCATGGGAATAATGTGATGCAAGTGCTCTGTCAAAATGCAGTAAAAAAATGCTGCCAGTGCATTATGAAGCCGAATTCTCGATCAGTCCTACAGATGCCTCTCAGGTAGAGCTGCTAACCACAGATTGACTTACAGTTGAACGAGCAGTAGTCAGGCACCCACAGAAGCCCAGCTCAGGAGCTCTCTGATTTCTATATGTTCATGGCCAGCATTCACAGCACAAGTCTGTGACTGCTGCCCCTTCTCAGCCTGTGACAGACTGAGAAGTCCCAGTTATGATGTCCTAAGCTGAGCTGCCCAGGGAGCAATACAGTCTTTTGTCATCATAGTGGCAACAAGTCATTCTGCTCCCCCAGAAAAACTTGAAAAAGCTCACACTCATTTTAATATTCAAAACATTTTCAGTTTTGTGGAGGAGGGTTTGCTGGTATTTCAGAAATGCAAAATAAACTGCTTCATGATGTTGTAACTAGGGAGCAGACAAAAGCTCATTAGAAAATGGGAGAGGATTGCAAGGGAGTTGCACAATTTCCACCTAACTCCTGTGGTCTTTCCGATTACAATTCAGAAGCTTAAACGAGGCTTCTACCGCAGATCCTGTGATATAAGGTGTCTTCCAGGAAGCCCATCTTCTCCAGAGTTGGAGCAAGAGCTGAGGTCCTCAAGAGCTAATACCAAAACTTTACAAACTACATTACAGACATTTCTACTTTACAGACTGAAAAATGTCGGCAGTAGTAAGTCTCAAAATTCAGAAACAGCCCACCTACCAAAACCAACCACCCTGAAATCTCAGCTTTTGTTGTTGGTTTTGGAGGGTGTAGCTAAGCTTTTCATGGCTCGAACTTTAACCCCCAAGGACAGTGAATACTAATCAACTTCCCTGCATGCTGCCTTGGGAAAGAAAAAAGAAATGATTGCCTCATGTGGGATAAATTTAGCATGTACATCTAAAGATAATGCTTCCTGGTCTGTATATTGGAAGGCCAGGAACAACCATAGAATTAATGTAGCATTTCTGGTCAAGCTGTGGCTGAGGTATACAGCCCATAGCAAACCAGAGACCTTGTCTCCTTCTGCTCACACTAACATCAGCATTTTGCCTGAGCAGGAGCAATGGGGCTCTTTTTCAGGCAGTGGCATCTCCTCTGGGGAAATGCCACCCAACTGTATCCTGTTCCTTGTGGCATGCTGGATTTTGCTTTAGAGTCTCTCCATCAGCTAGGAGCCAGCACTTTTTTAGACCCAGCTGGCCTCTTTCAGCTGGGCAAAAGGCAAATGAACGAATAAATAAATATGCAGTTGATGTTTTCTGGTGGAATTCAGAGTCTCCTTTCTTCTTCTTGTCCCAGCATTTTGTATGGAAAAAAAAAGCTGTCAGTGATCTGGTCACTCTATTCAGCATGTACAGATCTTTTCTGTTGCAATATTGCTACATTTCATCTACTCAGAGGCTTTGGAAGAACATGATGCCTAAAATATTTATAATTGGAGCAACAGAAATAAAATAAAACCCCAGTTGTAGACACTTTTTATCAAGTTCATTATCGGTGTTGGATGTGCTTTTTCCTAGGGAGGCTTGTTTTCTTCTTAAGGGAACTATAAGGGAAAGAGCAAAAGGCCTGCTAAATAAATCTTTTCTGTGTTAAATTGTCCATGATTTCTCCTGGTGACAAAGCCACAGTGGGCTGGTTACAAACTCCATTATAAAGAGACAATTGTAAAGAGTCACCATGGAAGTAATTAATCTTATCTAGGTCTTTAATTGTAAATTCAGGAAATGATAATATCCTAAGCTGAAGGGTGTTTCATTTGCTGTTGAATACTGGTAATAGGATAGGATTTGCAACACCTTATTGATCTGTGTTTACAGAACACCACCGAGCAGACAAGCTTAAGGGAATGACCACATTTCCTTTGATAAGGGATATGCCAACTACCTTCTGATGGCCTGACAACGGGGAGGAAGGGAAAGAGCTTGCTCCCTTTGATTCAGAGATACGGGCTGTGCATAAGTCTCCATTTCATTAAAGACAGAAGATTTGCAGTCAATATCTTCCTCTTTGATATTCTTTCTCAAGAATTTCTGGAGATAGCAGAGCAGACTAAGGTGCAAACCCCTCCTTAGCTCTTCCTCCAGGAGGGAAGCGGACAGGGAATTAATTACCTTTTTTCTCACAGCATTACTTCTCTCCCAGCTCAGTTTCCCAAAGTGACTAATTTTCCAGCCACAACAATGCTAGTGCTGGCTCGAAGGAGGGATCGAGACCACAGCAGCTCTGGCTCACAACTGCACAAAGACGCTGTGATACTGCATGTGCCACTGCTGTGTCTGTGAAGGCTGTGTCTATTTCAGACATCCCACGACAGAAGTGAAGAGCTCTTCAAGGGGAAGAGTAATTGCCTTGCATGGACGGGTGAGCCAAGCACACTGCGAACAGCCCCAAAATACAAATCAGAAGCCATTGTTCCTCTGACTACAATGAGGAGAGAGACTGGCAATCATTTCCAGCTGAAGAGTGGGAGGACTCACGTGTAAGTTCCTTCATACACACATATTCTCTCTCTCTCTCTCTCCCCCTCTCTCTCCCTCCCTCTCCCTCCCTCTCCCAAGAAAGTAAATGCCACATCTTTTGTATTTCTTAAAATATCCTTTGTTAACATAATGAGGCCATTGACAGTAATCTCAAGTCAGCATCCTACCATGATTCTGACAGTTCAGCAGCATCCTCAGTGCTCCAAGGAATTAGAAAATACAAGCAGTGCGGAAAACACAAACATCAATGTGCAAAACAAACACATTTGATGCATCAGAACAGCAACAAAGAGCCTCCAGAGACGGCAGGGAAAGCACCTATTTGCTGGGGAGAGCAAACCCAGGGGACATAATGTGCTGGTGAGGAACAGTTCAGCTTCTTGGGATTCGGAAGGTAATTAAACAAGACAAAACTCAGCAGAACAGCATATTACACCATTACTTTGTTAAAGTCATCAGCACTCACCTCCACTGAGGAATTTTCTTTTTCCCTCTACCCACCACCCCAGCACATTTTATTACCAAAACCCAGTGTCACCTCACATAAATAGAGAAGTTAATCTTAAACTTGTTCAAAATGCAACTTGGAATCTTTGACTTTTTGTGCAGGGAGCATATAGAGGAAATAAAAGAAAATCGAGTAAGAAGAAGGTTAGTCAGACAGTGAAACGAAATGAAAATACAGCTGCAAAACTTAATGGGTTTTTATGTCTGGGGGAACCCAAAGCAACATTCTGGTCTTTTGCCAGCACGGGCAGCACGAAACTCCCCCACCATATGGTTAAATCAGTACATACCTGCCACAGGTTTTACTGAAACTGGGCATAATACCTGGCACCAACACAGTTTTGTCCTGATCTCAAAACAAGAGTTTATGGTAACAACCAATAAAAGGAAAACCTACATTTGGTTGCTATAATATACTGATTGGAATGGGATATATCTTACACTGATATATCATACCCTGAGGAGTATGCCAGGCTAAAGGGTTGCTTTCAAGCCCGTATGGTTATATACTTCCACATTTTAAGGTCCTTGGAAATGGAGTTTTGGTAGGCGACTTTGTTCCCTCTCATTTGCTTTTTCATTTTAGTTCATATCTAAATATCATCTGTGTGACTGAAAGTGGACAAAACCCACTGTTATGAGAAGAAGTGATGTCATGGCATTTCCAGGCAGGCAGGGTACCTGGGCATTGCAGCAGCATGTTGTCTTTACTGCAGCAACCAGAGTGTTTGGAGATCTTTCCAGAATGACGCAGTACAGGGAACAGCAGGCATGCCCACGCTGCTCTGCAAGGCCAGCACCACATGGCCCAATACATCATCCCAGATGAGGCCAGACCCTCTTTGCAAGCTTACATTTCCAGAAAATGGAAAAGATCAAAGCTGTGGGAGTACTTTTAAATATAGAGAGGACTGCCTCACTCTGTTCTGCCGCATGAGAGAGGGACTTTGTTGGAGAATTAATTGCTTTTATGTCAAAAGAGTAACTTCCACTGCCTCCACCCCGTTCGCAGCTATGCTGACCTTCATTGCACCTTGATTCTTTCAGCCCATCTGGCTATAAATTAGGACAGACATGTTACACCCTTTCCTTCTCCTGTAATGCACATGTACATCTCAGCAGTGCTATTGGCACATAAAAGCTTTTGCCCTCTTTGTTTCCCTCCCTAGATAATGAGCCATCCATTAAGCAGGCAGATGCAGTTCTAGCTGGTGATAAATTATGTAATTTTGTGGGTGAATAACAGACAGACAGAACGGAAGATGGCAGAAAAGAAAAGCCAGACAGGCTCTCCAGAGCCCCAAGAGCTGTAATGTCCCCAGTGTTCTTCCCTTCCCTTCCCTTCTGATCCTCACTGCTGGAACAAGCAAGAAAAGGTTTGCTCCCCGTAACCCCCAAGCACCTGTAGTGTATTGGACTAACTTTAAACAAGCCTTGAAGTCCAGTCTACCCCACCAGTGTCAAGTTCCTACATCAACCAGTCCAGTCACAGTCCTCTCCTCTGGGAGTCCATCCAGAGGAACAGGGTTTTGTCTGAGATTTTTGTGTCTCATCAATCACCCATTCTTATCTGTCAGCCAATTACTATCTTTCCACTTACTTGATTTCTTTGGTACAATGTCTATGGTGTGTTTGTGCGCTGTTCCTTAGCTTATGCCTATATCCACTAGCAGACATTCTCCACACAAAACTCACGCAAATAAGACTGCAAACAATTCTTATTCAGGCAGTAAATATTGCAGAGGCAGTCTTCTGAACAGGAAAACAGGAATCTTGGTGTCAGATACGCAACAAGTGTATAAAAAAAGCAAGAAGTTAAAGCATTTTTCAGACCTCAGGAGGTATGGGTAGAATGAACAGTCACAGGTTTGTGATCCCAAACATTGCTTTGCCTCAGTGCAGATCTGTGATTTGTTCTAGATCTGGGTGCAAATCCACCCTGAGTCTTCCCAGCCTTCTGATCTGAATGGCAAGTTTGGTCTTGAGATGAAAAGAAAAGGTTTTGGGTTAAGTTTCGGGCAAACTGCTCCTGATCTTCTAGTTTTGTTATTTTTTCTCCAGTTACTCACCCATCCCTACCCTGAATCTGACATAAGCTCAGCTCACACACCTCTCCTGTGGGATCCATTGGGAGCTGCCAGCCCTGCAAACACACATTAAATCTTACCTAAAGAATAATTACCAGGGGACTGGGACACTTCATTCTCCTGATAACAGCACTCACCTCAGGGAATGAAATAACATTTTGAGGCTGGACACAAATGCACATAACACAAAGATGCCATGGTTTACCATGTCAGTCATTGTAAAGCCCAGACACAATATGATGAAACAGGGAGGAGAAAAAGTGCCCTATGGGGCTAGACTTTGTATATTAACCTGAGAATATGCAGGAGAACTTGGTGGCAGAGCTACAGACACTTTTCTTCTTTATACCTATTTCTTGATGCTTTGACTACAACATCTTCCTTTTTACTAGTGGTGTGTGAACCAAAGTTCAGCCTGGGTAACTCTGTTTGTACAGGCATAGCTGGAGCAGCAAAGGTCACCCAGATTTTCAAACAGAAACTGGAAATCCAGTATAGATGTTCTGTCTCCAGCCAGGAGCTACACCTCAGCCCCCAGCCCCAAGAAAATAGATGTTCTCCTGGGATATTCACTCCAGAGAGCTGTTACTCTGCTTCCTCTTCTGCAGAAAAAGTAGATATGAACATCTGCCCATTACATAGTCACAGACAGCCTTTGTACCAAATGTGGCTGTGTTTCCCTATTCTTATTCTTATTTCATGCTGGTGAAAAAATCCTTGGCTGATTGCACTGGACTCCACTTCCCCACATGCCAGAGCTGTGAAATCTCTCTTTGCTCCCACCCAGCCAATCAGCCAATGCATGTGCACTGGGATGTACTGGGCCCAACTTGAGGCTGGAGGGGCAGTTTGGTTCCCATTGTTCACTCCCACATTAGACTCTCAGACAAAAATGCAGAGAAAAGACTGCCAAGTGGAAGAGGTCAGGGAGGCAGGCGCACACTTGTCCAACCGGATTTGCAGTGACACTTCTAACCCACAGGCCAGCACGCTGCTGCTGCTGCTGGTGCAGGGCTGGTTTCCCTCCTGCCCAACAAACCCAGATTTGCATTCAGTAACAAACTGTAGTCTTTGCTTCTAATTTCTTGCATGACTGACTTCTTTGCCCACTGTGTTACAAGGGAATTTGAGTCCAAAATGTGAAAGAGCTCTCATGCAGAAGGCAGAATGATACTGGGGAAAATAATACAGGACCCTGTAAATAATGACCACATGAGAGGAAGCATTCAGAAAATGTGCTAAATTAATGTTACGGACGACTTTAAATTTGGATGCAGTTTTAAATGGGTACATGGAATACAGAAGTGAATACATTTTCCAACCTCTAAAAGGGATAGTCTATAAATAGGCTTTTAAATCTATTAAAGGATCTTTTAAGACCTACTAAAACATTCAGCTAATACATTAAATTATATTTATCCCTCAAACTCACCATCAAATGCCTACAGCCTTACCCCAATTTTTTTCCCACTTGAAAAACAATAGGAAACAAACTGGTTTATCTTACTGTACCTGCTGCAAATACCTATATGGCAAGGTAATTACTAAGAGCATTGTGTTGAACAATCCATTACTTTGTTACAGAAACATTTGTCATGCCCTTTGGAGACAGCAGAAGAGAATTCTCCCGTGACCTTTGAAAAATAAAATCAGTGGCCTTATTCCAAAGCCAAATTCAAAGTTTAAAAACAGATTTAAGAAGGGTTTCCCATGCCTCTTGAAAAAGAGACAATCTGCACTTTCACCAGAGCTGGGCTAGATTATTCCAGTCCTTTTAGACCATTAATGATTTGTGCCTAATGAGCACTTGGAGCAGTGATTCACTGATGAAAGCGCTGCAGGGCTCCCTGTCCTGTGCACAGCCCTGTTCTCGTCATCACAGCAGTACAGGACATAACACCGTGGGCTGCCCGCACTGGAGAGAAGATCATGAGTTTGATTGTGTGCTACACACAAAGGGAGAGCTATTATCAGATGCTGCCTTGCCAGGCTGCATGAAAAACCGCCTCTGCAAATTGCATAATGCCCCTGGATATTCCCAGCAGTGCTATGGCAGGCCCAAGGGGCTGGCGCTTGGACAGGGAGGAAGCCGGATCTCCTCCCTCCCACCTTCCCTCCCAGCATGGGAAAGCTCAGGAGAGCTGTTGTGTAGGCAAAAAAACCCCTCACTTATCTCCTGGGAAAGAGCTGTGCTGCTCTGGGGTGACATCTGACGCACAGCATTGTGGTCATGGATCAGAGGGAAGTCGGCATGGTGGGAGCCTTGGGAAGCACCTAGAGAGGGAAAGAGGAGAGGTATCACACTTGTTCTCCTTGAGTGTCTATCACATCCCTCTCTCATCCTGTGCTTGTCCTGTTCACTGAGACAGTGCATCTCAGTTTTGATCAGTCCCATGCACTACAACAGGAACCCATCTAAAGGACAGGAGAATGCTGTAAGCACAAAGCCTGTCTATGCTGCAGAGCCCACCTCACACAGCGTGGAAGAGCTGCAGTTTAACAACACAGAGAGGCTGGAGTGATACCTTGTTCCCTGCTGCTCATGGGCTGGGTGAGTACCTATGCCTGCACCAAGGAGGGACAGGAAGAGAGGCACAGCTGGGGCAGAGGGAAGGGGCTGCTCGATTGCCTGAGAGGTACTGTGAAAATGCAACATGAGAGTGAAATCTCCAAGAAGCACAAAATTCCCACTGGAATAGCAAATGGTGATATTCCCAGCCGTTGTTGAGTGGGAAAGATTTCACCATGAGTGAATGTGACCATGATAAGCGGCATGTGTGACGTACCCAGCTTCATTTCCCTTGCCTGAGAATCCATATGCTTGGAATGCCTCCTCCTCCACCTCCTCCTCTTCCTCCTCCACCTCCTCTTCCTCTCTGCCTCCTCCTCCGCTCTTGCTGGTGGCACCAGGGATTTACAAGGCAGCAGGGAGCATTTCCTAATATTGGTTGGGTGTAACTTTAGCATGACTGTACTATTAACTGTGGCAAGGGGAAGAGCACAAGTGAGCAGCATGGGAGAGCATTTCAAACCCTGGAGATGAATGATAAGTGATATTAAATAGTTCTATGTATGCAAAATAAATGTTAGAAGCTTGCAAGACTATTGCTATAGACATTGCTGGGTTTCTTAGAAAAGGGGAAAGTTTTATGGAAAAGTGAAGCATATGAAGGAAAAAAAGAGATCTACATAAGCAAGAAAGAATGGAGCTGGGACTTAGTGGAGTCAGAGTTAAGAACTAGTTTTAAATTAAAGACAGGGTAAAGGAGAGGTGTGGAAGAATGCACAGTTTGGTTGAAGCTCTCAAACCTCTCTGCTAAGAAAAAGGATAGGACAGAAGGTAATGGAGAAGTGGAAACAGAAAAAACAGGTCTCTGTAGATTAAGCCCTAATTAAGTAAGATGCACATGCACACAAGAAGCACACAAAAATAGTAACCACCTTTAAAATAATTTTGGTACAAATAGCAGTGATCTGAAAATAAGGAAGAAGAACTAGAATGCCAGAATTCAAATAAGGATATGGGCAATCTATGTATCTGGGATACTTTCTAGAAAAAACTAATTAGTAAAATACTATTAGACCAGGTTTAAACAGCAGAAATGTCAGAACAGTTCATGCCAGGGAGAGAAAGACAAAAGTGACTCAAGTTCTCAGAACTACACAGATTTAATATCAAGCTAAATGTTTGGCTTTAAAAAGGGAAATCACATAGAAGTAATGAAATTCATTAAAATCAGTAGCTAAAACCAGTAAAGTGCTTTTAGATGATTTCAGATTGTTTAAAAACACTATATAGCAAACTCCTCATCAAATAAAAGTATTCAAAGCAAAAAGAAAAAGTAAGCCAACATGATTAAGCCATGTAACACTTCTGAGATATCAAAATAATTTCTTTAAAAGATAGGGAGTTAAGGAAGATGCAAAAGAACACAGTCTGACAAAGTGGATGTGAAAGAACCATAAAATGAAAATGAAAAGCAACTCGCAAAAGGCATAAAATAAAATTATAGTATATTTTCAAGCCCAGCAGAAGCAGGAGGCTGAGAGAGAGTTCATGGCGTCCATGGATGAATAGGAGAACATGAGAGGACATAGTAGAAAATAAAATTAAATTTGTCATGTAGCTGCTCCCACTGGAACTCCTGTGCTGAATTACTCTATAAGGAGGATCAGTCTTATAGGGCACTTTCATGACACCTTCAGCAGAACCAGGATGAGGCCTCTGTGACTTGGTCAGGATCTCCTGTCCCATTCCTTGTGTAAGTGCTGGTCCTTCCCTGATCCCATGGCTCAGGCAGTGAAGGCAGACCCAAGCTGGTCATGGAAGGTAAGTGCCATACTGCACACAGCCTGGGCTTCCAGAGACTCCCCACCTCGGTGTTATGAGCTACCAGCTTCCCCATAGAGAAGTCTGATGAGGGTCTTCCAAGATCAAGGGGTGTGGAGAGCAAAACCACCATTTGGAATCTCAGCCCACCACAGAACATCAATGGACCTTGGACTGGGTCTCCTTGTCAGAAAATGGTCAGGCATTGGAGGCACCTCAGGACTGTGCCCCAGCCATAGCTGGGTGCACTGCTGCATACAACAGCAAGCAAATCTCATTGTGCTCAGCACAGGGCCAGCAACATCCATCAGGTGTCCTCTCCACACTGTGTCTGGGTGGCACTCAGTAGGTAAGGACCATGTGGATGTGACATTTCTGAGCTGCGTGGTTCAGAGACAAAGCAGGTGCACGTCAGTCAGCCCACTGAGGTGATTCCTGGAGGCTGCTAAGGGCTGGTATCCTTCACACAGCTGACACAAAGCCATGTTGTGCTATTCAAAGGAAAAAGAGATTTTGTATTTTATCCAGACTCAAGAATAGGATTCTCTGAAATCAAGCACAGCCAGAAATACAAACAGATGACTGTCACAATATCTGACATGCTAACACTAAACAAAAAATAAATTAAATTAAAATAACGGCCTTTGATAATTGTCTCTTTTCCTGAAATTTGGTTATTCAGAATTTTCTAGCCACATGGATCTCCCAAACTGAAAAGTCAAGTGGTCGATTTCTTTTCCAAGTGTCAACATGCTCTGTCTCAGGGCACTGCAGACTTTTCAGGGAGGTGTGGTTGGAAACACTGTCACCTTTCCATCCAAGCCAAGTTCCTGAGCCACACTGGTGTGGAGGACAGGCAAGATCAGAATTCAGATTCTTCTGAGTAAGGTACAAATCTTGGCAAATGCTTTGGATGCACTGGGTGTTTTATTCCTAACATGTCTTCCTGAAACATCGCATGGTCTAGTCATGCCATATGGTCTAACAAACAAGCTTAAGGTTTAGAGTGTTGTTGCTTTTTCAGCAGACCTTAGGTCACCATCCGTTAGGCCTTAGGCACTTTGAAGGTCAGGTATGCATTTAAATCGAGTTAAATAAAGGCTAAAATCCATCTTGTCTTTATAGTATCTTGAGTGCTGACCTGAATTAAGTGGATGTTGTGTTTGTATTTTTCAGTGACTTCCACAGAGCAGATCAAACACATCCCATTTCTCATGCTGGGATTAATAAGTGACTTCTGGCTCATAGAACCTTTCAGCTTCCATGATACCAATGCATCCAACACTCTGATTTCTAAACATTTTAGCCACTTGCATGGTTGCCATTAGCGCAGTGTCTGATGAGTCTCGAATGTGTCTATACCCATGACATCTCTGTGATGACAGCTGCTCTTTTGCCAAGAGTACAGACGGACAGCTCTGGGCCAGAGAAGGGAATACATATCCCACACTGTGGCAGACACATTCCAGCTCCTTGGAGTCCTTGGCTGCTGGCACAATCACTGCACCAACTTTTTTTCCTGTTTCCCCTCTAGCAAAAGACATGGGCCAAATCCCATTGGCATCTATGAGCATCTTACCATGGACGTCACAAACCTTCTATTGACTTCAGCAAACTTGGCTCAAACTTAATTGCTTCTGCCAGCCTTCCTGTGTTCCTGGACTTTGCAGGGTAACTGCTAAGGACAGAAATAAATCCTTTGTTTACTCTGGTAACTGGAGAGCTGCTTTAACCTCTGGCTAAAAACAGGTGCATTTTCCTATCAGGTTCATGAGTCACTTGTCCCAGGAAAAGACTGGTGAACTTGGAAGGCCCAGTGCTCATGGAACAACAGGAAAGGATGACTTTTTAATTGAATGGTGGCAAATCTCATAATCTGTTTTTCCTGGGTGGCTTTTTTTCTTTTTAAGTCCTGTTAAGTCATTGGTTTAACACAGCTCAGGCTTATTCCTTGCAAATTCCTGGTATTTTAGCACCACATCCATGGAAAACACTATTGGTATTTGACTCCTACAGGAAACAGCAGGTGTAATGTGTGACCACATAAACAGCACAGGCAATTAATACCTCCATAATAGATTTTTTGCTTGGTCCAGCATAATCAGGTCTTTCAGCACAGGTACTTGTATTTATTCTTCTCTTCTCTTCTCTTCTCTTCTCTTCTCTTCTCTTCTCTTCTCTTCTCTTCTCTTCTCTTCTCTTCTCTTTTCTTCTTTCTCCCTCCCTTTTCTACAGAGCTGTTTTCACAGAAAACACTACTGCTTTTCACACACCATCTGGTCAGGAACAGCCAAGGAATTCTTAAAAGGTGACCTTCAAGGTGACTTCTTTTTGATGAATTAAAAAACAAACAAACAAAACCAAACCTGCAATATTATTTCTCTCCAATTTTAACACCAGAAATTCAAGTCTTACCGCCCTGTTTCCCACAACTGTAGACTTATGATGACATCCTGAGAAGCTGCTTAGGGGTACTTCTCCACTACACAGTTAACTCATGTTCTGACTCAAATTAAAATCAGTGGCTCTTGCCATACACACAAGAGAAACTTCTGACAGGCCAGAGTGTGCTCCCAGTCCAGACCAGATCACGTGGTTGGCTGTAGAGTGCAGAACCTTGGACTGGACCTTACCTATTTTACCCTGTGACTGCAGACAAAAAAATGAAATAAAAATAATTTATATTTTCTGGTGATTCTCCAATGCACCTCCTGTAGCTCCTCCGTGGCAGCCAAGTGGATGCAAAATAATCACACTTCTGAGGAGAAGTGTGAGCCAGAGAAGTGTGGCTCTGTGGCCAAACACACAGAGATTAGCATGGCATCATCAAGGTCACAGAAATACGGGCAGGTCTCTGCTTGAGATGGGGCCAGGTTAACAGTGCAGTAAAATCAAAGCTTGGTGCAGGAACTGATTTTTGTGTTACATCTCTGATGGTTTTGCTAAAAATGCCTCATTATGCTAAGTGTTTTGAAATAAGGAGAAGTCACCTGGTCCCTGCATGGCAGGGATGTTCAAAAGAGTGCCCTCTTCATGCCTATGTCCTTTGAGGAAGTTCAGTGCATGAATGGTAAAGAGAAGACTCAATATTCTTGGCACTGTAAATTAAGTAAGTAAGTATATCTTTGGTATAATGGATGAAAACACACATAAAACTCTCTCAAGAGATATGCAGAGGAGCATGACCAAAGCACCTCTCCCTTTACAAAAATCAAAGGCTTCTTTGTTTGATATAGTAAGCGACAAATACTTCCAGTTCCCACCCATCCCCACCCCATTCCTCTTTCTCCCCCTGCCCTTTCCCACTTCAGGTTGCTTGAAATGACACTGGCACTACTTAAAAAACCATCAGAAAGTCACGTATTATTGCAGGGTTAATTTTTAACCTCTTACAGCTGCGCAGTCAGCTGGCTTTGTAAGACCTGTTCCTCTAGGCAGTCATCAAGTGACAGCTTTCCATTCCTGTCATGCATGATTTGGAGGATCCTGCACAAAGCAGAGTCTCACAGAGCTGCACAGTGTGCTCACCTCCCCATCCTGAGGCTACACTAGGACAAAAGAAAGAGGCCAGAGGATTGCAGAAGCCATATGTGCCCAGAGAGCTGCAGGGATGGATGTCAGAGGGACGGTGAGATGAGTGGAACACATGCATCTGAGAAGAGTGGCATTAATTTGGTGTCACTGTGAGTCTTAAAGGTCTACAGGAAAGGTGCCAATGCCACAGCCAGTGCACATTCACCATGACCAAAGGCAGTGTCAACAGGTTCTTGGAGAGCAGAGCACTGGCCAGCAGTGTATGTCCATGAGCTCTCTGGGGACCACAGACTTGGAGAAGCAGACACCAGCACACACTACACTTGCTCCTTGCTGTCAGAGAGGATCTGCAAAGCAGAACTAAACCCTGGTGGGACACTTACCTGAGTCAGTTGTTGCTTGGTTCATGGAGGGACCCACAGCCTTGCAGTAGCATCCCCTGCCACCCAGGGTGTGGGGACAAATGTCATGTGGGGCCCCACAGTGTGGGGTGAGCCCAAACAGAACAGATCCTGCTCCTCTTTCAGTGCCCAGCCATGCTCTAGCTGATCCAGCTTGCTAGTCCTGCAAGCTCAGAAAAATGTGAAATAAAATAAAATTTATAAAAGGGGATGAGCAGATATTTTCTAGCATAACAATTTAACCAGCTCATTCAAAACATTCAAGGAGCACCATTTGAGGAGATGTTGTAAATGGTGGGAGAAGGTGACAAAGACCAGGATTGTGGGGGGAAAAAGATTTTCTGTCTGGTGATGGGTAGCTGCTAAAATGCCTTGCACTATGAGCCACAGATCTCTAGGCTGTGTTGAGGGAACAGCCACTTGAAATTGCAAATATCTGAGAAAGACAAGCAGTGTCTACCCTCTCCCTGGCTCCCTCCTTCAGCCTTCCCCGCAGTGGTACCCTGTGTCCCCACAGCCACATGGCTGCACCGGCACTAACACTAGCATGGGGGAGAACAGATTAACACCGGATCCAAGTGTCTGTGTGCCATCTGGCTATGGCAGGAGTCTAACAGCAACAAGGAAGAAAGATTTATGTCTTGCTGAGAAACATTTTATAAAGTGTGTGAAGCTTGTCAAGCCTCTTTCTGGAACTACATCCTGAGGACTTTTCAATTGAAAAGCAATTTTCTCCTTTTCAGTTGAAGAAGAGTATAACCAGAGATATGACCAGCTCTGAGAAACACCCCTAACTGAGGAAAGCCCCAAGTGTAAATATTTTTCCCATAGGTGTAGTTTAGAACAGTATAGGATTAGAAAAGCATAAGAAAAAAAAAAATCAAAACCAGGTTGGTAATGCCTACGGAGGCAGTGAAGTCTCAGCCTCCAGCCCTGCTTCCAGAGGCCAAGCTCATGCATGAGAGTAACCTTTCCAGCTAGATAAGTCTGGAAAGGCAGATTTTAACAATTAACCTGCCTAAACAACAGCCCCAGCACTGCTAGCCCGAACTGTGTGAGAAGTCAAGAGCAAAATTCAGTAGAGTATATGAAACAGAAGCAGCAATGGAACCATGCTCAGACATAAAAGCAACCATATGTTCTACTTAAAAATAATTATTCTGATCTCAGCTGTCCTCAACACCACTAGTAAGGAAGCTGGTCACGTTATTATGTGTGTCTTTTACGAGAAAAGAAATACAACTACTTCTGAAAATACCTACTTCTGCAACAAAGTAATAAAGGTTTCTCAGTTCTTCTCCACATTCCTGAGCCCAGTGGGATTAGCCCACCTTTAGGGCAGTTAGCATAATAGGCCCTGCAACAACAAACACAATTATTTCTAGTTGTCAGCTTTGGGGCCAGCACTCTGTGGCCAGCTCGGCCTGTTTCGAGTCCATCTACCCTAGACACCACAAAGTAGGTGTGAGAACCCACTTCTGCTTCCATCACACTTCTTGTTAAGCCATCACCATCTCTCCAAATGGCAGGGAAAGGAGACTGGTCGAAAACAGGAAGAAAGATGTTTCTGCCTTACCAACATTACAGACTGAAAGTGCCAGAGAATAAGAAGGTGATATTTTCACAGCAGAGAGGAGAAGGATGTCAATAATACAGAAAAATGCACCCTGCAGCTCTCATGGTACCAGTGCTATAACATGCATTTCTGGGCCAGCTAATAATAGCAGAATATTGATTAACAGAGGGCTGGGACTAGGATGGACAGTGACTGGGGAATGTGATGACGACAAAGGAAAAGCTAATGTGGGAGGAGGCAGGAATTGATTAATATGAGAAAATTAGGAGCATGTAGTTAATGCAACTATCATCTGTCCACTTGCAGGTGAAGGCCATAAGTGGGCAGACTGGCCAAGGTGACAGCCAGGCTGCAGGAGATCTGGGGAGTTCATCACCACAGAGGTCAAGTGTCAGGTGAGGGACTATGGTTTGACAGGAGGAAATGGCTTCTGTTTCTCAGGGCTAAGTTAAACCCAAATCAGCTTGAAACAGCACAGCCCCACACACCCATCAGCGCACTGCTGGACAGGTGCTCTGCTGTCCAGTCCCCAAGGAGGAGAGGGAAAACAGCTTTCTTGTTGCCACGCATCACCAACCCTGCTTAATGCCCAGGGCCAGGCTTTTACACAAGTGCTGATTTAACAGGATTCTCTGCATTTTGTAGAATCTGGGCCTTCAGAGGTTCCCCAGGGTGATGCCATGGCAAGAAGAAGACATAAAATCCAGCAATGAGGAATCTCACCCACAACCAGAAGAAGTGCCACAGTCTCTCTGCATGCCTGTTAAGTGCTCTTCCTGGGAAGTAAATTGCTAGTAAATAAATCAACACATATGTCAAAGCTTGATTTGTTTTTTTACAATATTTTCAAGCACTTGGTAGCTATGAAGAGGGACGGGTTGATCTAGTTTTTGTATAGAATTAGTGAAATCTTGTAGTCCTTGTTTACTTCACAGGCTCTGAGGAGCCAGTGCTGAGCCCAGACTGTGAACAGCCAATTGTGGGCTTCAAGCAAGTTGTGATAACCACCGGAGGGGAGAGTTGGAAAAAAATCCCTCGTGGATTCCCAAAATGACCACTGGCTGATCTGATCCTGAGGTGACTAATAACGATTTGGACTTATTTGACTCTCTGTGGCTTTACTGGAAAGTTAACTCCCCCGCTGCCAACATAAAGAGGCTCCTTCCCCTTGCTGGATTCCAGAGAAATACAGAAGCAGCTCAAAATAACAATTTAATTCAATGCTGTAAATGTCACAGCAAGGGTCATGGGAGGGGGAAGTAGGGAATTTAATTTGATCTGTGCTGAAGCGTCCTAACTAGATTGTGTTCAGATCTGGCAGCTCAAGCAGGCCCCCCAGCACATAGGGCCAAGACCAGAGGACAAAAACACAGCAAAGTGGAGAAACGTTAAGACAGTCTCTGTCAAAGCACAGTGCAAGTTAGGCCTTGGTGCACCTTGCTCTTGCTCAGCTTTGCTAATTATCCTTCCTGGGTCAGTCAGTTGTTTGCTTGGCTGTAAAATATTATTTCCCTGGTCTCTGGTCAAAACCTATTACGCTTGTTCTCCAGGCTTCATGGAAGGCATTATCAGCCTTCAAAACCTCCTGCATTCCTCCTTCATATTCCTGTTCCTGCAGCACATCATCTTCCGCCAGCTCAGAGGCATCAATTAGAGGATAATCCCAGGGCACTCATACGGTGCCATCAAGAAGCTGCCGTGTCACCTCCTCACACCACTTCCTCGGCACTCATTCTTGTGATCCCCATTTTGTTGGAAGGGAAGAGCAGGAAAACAAATGTGACCTGCGTTTCTCCAGGACCTGATGCAACTATTTGCAGCAGCTCTTTCTGACAAATCAATAAAAGAACTGGCTGAAAGGAGCCTGTTATTCCGGTTGTGCCAGCCACCAGATGACAGGAGCAATCGATCCCAAATGCAAATACAAGTGTTACAAAATAAGCAGGAGTCAGTTGTCCTTAAAAGAAGTTTGCAACCAGAAAATTGCATTTTTTCCTTTCACAGTAACAAGTTCAAAAACGGAAATAAATTTGTCAGCTGAATCATCTGAAAGTGCTTAGTCTGCAGATTCCTCAAAACAATACTAGGCTGTTTTTAAAAGCTGGAGAAGAGGAATACAACCAAGCTGTCCCCTTCTACCTCTTTTCTAAGCATCCTTACTTGCATTATTGGGAGAGGTATGGAAAACATAGCAGAGGAATTCAGTAAGATCAGAAATGTTACACTTATTCTATCAAGTTCTTAATTTTCCAACATTAATCTTTTCAAGTGGGATAAAGAAAAAATTATTTTTTTTTCCTTAACAAACAAATAAACAAATAAGCCACCCACGAAGCATAACTTGACAAGTCATCAAAATAATGGTTTCAAAGTGAGCATTTCATGTAAACCTAATGTCTAGTTTTGTGAAATTGCTGCTGAGAAAAGCTCTAAGCCAAAACCAACTCAATCATAACACTTTCAGACCTCATACTCTTTTGGGGCTTTTGCATTTCCCCCCTGCCTCATTTCCTACAGCAAATGTTTCAGGGAATATTAAATGCGAGTAAAAATCTCATTTCAGAGCTGACTGTAGTTTTCAAGTACACAGTAATGAGTAGGGAGGGGAGAAGAGTCTATCTTGGTTTTTTTGTAGCTTTGTCCTGAGTCACAGTGAGCAGATGGGTAATTTCAAGCAGAATGACTTTTATGTCTGATGGAGAAACACACAGAACAAATGAGAGCAAAAGCCAAGTCTCCTGCATAGCAAGTCCCTCCTATGGCAGTCATCAAAAGGGACCATGAAAAGCATCCCTGCCCTTGCAGACGCCTCACAGATGGGAGTCTTCAGAGAAGTTCAATGACACCTCATAGCTATATGCACAAAATTTATAAACCTGTCCTTTCCTTCATGGACAATCAAGGATGGATGAACAGTGAAAGGCAAAGCTCTTTTTCACTCTATTAATATAAATGTGGCCAATTCTATCTTTCTTGGGCAGAGACTCTGTGTTCCTGTACTATAATGTGCAAATAAGACAGTGCTATGTTATTCTGACTTGCTCTTTACCTCTTTCCAAGTGGCTATAATAAGGAATAAACATTTATATGAGTACATCTTGCTCTACTCTCCAGTATTTTCTTCAATCCCTTTGCCATGACTTACTTAAACAATTATTTCTACACTTATACAATCCTGATGCTAACTGACTCACCTGGTACCAATTAAACCATTGTAAAGAGATTATCTACATTTAATCCTTGTTGTCCTATAGATACAAATTAGAGCAGCATTTGAAATGTATACAAGCTAACTCAACCTTTGTGTTTAACTCACAGTTTTCTTGCTTCTTGTTCTGTGGCCTGTCTGGCCTTAATGAATATATTCCTACTGTTTCCAGTTCCAAAACTCAAACACCACATCCACACCAACAGAATTCATCTGTTCTTATCCTGTGCCTCCCCATATTCCCTTCTCCACTTGTGTCTGCTCTTTTACCAGCTACCCAGACTGCACCATCCTTTTACTGTGCAAATACCTCTGAGCATCTCACACACGGAACCACAGGTGGGTTTGTACCCATCCACTCAGAATAACCAGAGGCTCCATGAGCTGCTGCTCTGCTGGACACCCATTCCAACCAGGGCATGCAGAGGAAATAATTAGTCCACAATGGCAAGGCTGCTTTTGACTATTAATATTTCTTGAAAATGTGCATATTTAGGAAGTAAAGACAATGACGGCAGCCTCTCTTCTGTAGCTCTTCCTCTTTCATGTGTTACGTGTCATGCATTAGACTGCAAACTCTTTGCTCTGTGCAGTGTCTCTGTTCCCAGTTTGACATGACAAACTTCCAACCTTGATTTCACCCTTAGTGATACGATAGTAATTAACCAGTAACAAATAAACCATAATAAATTTCCCTCATTTACTGAACATATCTGAAACAAACAGGTTGAACAACAAGCACCCCTTGTGATTATGTGAAACTGGTGTATCTAACACTCCAAGATTTCTCTAAACCTGGAAGGAAACGACCTCTCTATGGTGCCATTTGTGCTCCACCCACCAACT
Organism: Erpornis zantholeuca; assembly: GCA_013400515.1. Lineage (NCBI taxonomy): Eukaryota > Metazoa > Chordata > Aves > Passeriformes > Timaliidae > Erpornis > Erpornis zantholeuca. The sequence continues at coordinate 189,445 of VZTN01015280.1, read as the reverse complement.
CTACTTTCAGAAAATAATGGGCAGTGAGTGAAAATGAAAGGGTTAATTTCTCTCTGTCTCTGGCTAACCTTTCCAGGCTATTCAGTTTCCTCTCAGACTCCAGCCCATCGGAGGCATGTGAGGTGAAGGATAGAATTACACACTGGGCATGTTTCCTGTACTTAGTGGGTGGATAGAGCACAACTTCCGCACTAATAATGTCAAGGTAATTAGGACATCCTGCAAAACCTGTAACAGGGAAGAAATAACCATTGTTTATTGTCATTTCTATTGCTGAGGTGGTGGGCTCCCCTCACAGCTCTTCTTGGCTTTTGTTTTGAGCCCTTATCCACACCAGCAGATACACAACTGCGCCAAATACAAGAATCCCAGAATTCACAATATGGGATAAAATCTGATTTCTTTTTCCAGCACCATCATTTCTCCCAGCCCTGTCTAACGGTCTGAAGCAGTCACTACAACTGGCACCTCTGTCCCTCATAAAGTCTCTAGGTCACTGGGCTGCAGAAACACCACTCTGGCTCAGTGGTGAATTAATTTATGCAGTGTGGCCAACTCCACAAGATGGATCAAGAGCATGTGTTGCACATCCTCTTCTTCCACAAAGTGCACTGTAGCCTGATGGTCAGGACAGCTCTTGGGCAGATGAGTCAAGGTTCTAGAAAGGCATCTCTCCTCTTGAGAAGAACCCAGTGTGCAACAGCTTGTTACTGGGGTTCTGTCTCCTGTATTCATCTGGAAAGAAATGTTTTTTTGCTTGACTCTTGAAAGAAAGCCTGGCACCAGTGCTGACCTTCAAGTGTTGCAAAGCCGAGCAGCCCTGACTTGGGCCACAGGATGGGGTAAAAATTTTAATTACTCTTCTCAGTTTCCTACTGATTCCCTTAAAAATCTCCATTATTCAATGTGGTAGATGCTCTTCTCTTTAGAGGAGTGGAGATCTTCCTTTACCCTTTGGAAAGGCAGATTTTGGAGAGAAGTAACAAACCTTCCTTGAGGCCATTGAATATAGCTGGGGAAAAAAGCAGGGAACTTTGGGTAACTGAAACTTTTTTTAGATCTTTGTTTCACAAGAATTTTAGCATCAGACTACTGACCCTGTGTCTTTGCTATGAACTGCCTCTCCTCTCACTAAAAATATGCCAAGAACTATATGGCTGCATACTGGGAACCAGTCAGATGTACAGCCCGGGCTCCTGCTTAGGGCTCCACAGTGACCAAGGGGGATGGATGGGAAATGAGACAGCTGTGAGACAATGCACAAGCCTTTGTCTCTAAAAAAGACAGATCCTTTGCTTTTCTTTTCTGGCTGCATTTATCACAGGCTGTGCTGCACACAGATGCCAGCACAGCCCGTCCCATGCCACAGGAAGTGTCTACATGGTCAGATGCAGACAGTCATATGGTACCTCTGCCTTGCCAGGGGGCTGGGGGCTGCTGGGCTCCTGAAGCCATTTAGATGCATTAGCAGGGACCATCTCAGGATCACTTAAGCCTGGGCAGGGGAATGTGATTGTGCAGATGTACTCTGGGCAGGTGCTGCTGGGCACTAATTCGTGCATGCTCTGCCCAGCTAAACTGACCTTCTGCTCATACTGGAATACAGATAATGATCTGTTAAATTATTGCTCTTTCCTTTCATAAGGTTTCCTGGCTGCTGGGTGCTGATGTTCATAAGCACTTTAAGGAAAGTAACATTGATTTTTCCTCAGGTGGAGAATTTCAGGATGCTGCGTGTCTCCTGTTTGCTTCACCAAACCTATTTCCAAGAGTCGTGGTTTTGCACGCATTGCAAGCACAGCCTGCATCAATATCCTGGGGGGAATTGTGATGCTAATTAATGATAGAGTCCTTCTAAAGGTGTCTCTATTTTGTACATAAGGGCACTCTGCTAGGAAATGTCCCTTCCCTTTCACATGGCATAATCTGTTGCCACCTCCAAAATATATTGACAATAATGCTGAGCCTAAATCAATAAGTGCAGTGCTGCTGGGCTTGTAGGGACAGCTACATGTATGTCCTGTATGAAGGGCCTTGAGTGTAACGAAACTCTAAACTTGCTTTTCAGAAGTGCCACATTCTCGGATTGCACTTGTGATTGTCAAAAAATTAAGCCTGTAAAAGAAAGCTATGTATTTCAGATGTGAGGGAGAGGTAAGGGAAAAGGTTCTTGGGTTCTCAAATAATTACAGATAACTCTGGAAGAGTCTGAAAAAGTGATACTGTGAAAATGAGTAATAGATTAAGTCTACACAAGACTAGCAATCAGAAGATAATGGTTGTTTGTAATAATGCTTTTCACCCTACAAAATAACCCTGGTGTCTAAAAGCTGGCCTTCACACAGAACTTACTAATAATTATACTACTAAAAATACCAGTATAGCTCTGTTTGAACATGCCTATTTCAAAATAAGAAAATTCATATAGGGTGGAAATACATGTGTAACATGAAGTATAATTATTCTCGTAAAATTCCCTTCCCTCATTAATAAAAACCTCACAGCTTGTCTGGTTCATTATATGTATTGGTTTTAGAAGCAATCTCTGACCTGAAGATAAAAGAAAGACCACATCCACCCAAAAAGGCAGGTCCCATATCCTGTGAGCTTCCCTCAGATGAGAACCAAAAAGCTGAGACTTACAGAAAAATCCACCTTTCCACAAAAGTCTGGACGGAGGAGTTTGGTGGCTGAAGTGACTAAGTAGCAGCAATGCCTTTGGTCTAGGTCACTGTTTCCTCTTCACTGCTACAACGTGGGAACAAAGCTGTGGGATAACTGGGGGTGGGAGAGCTGCAATGGTTGGTCTGGGCAGTGCCTTTTCCTCAGAGACTGAGAATTTCATATACACAGCAGCCTGTGCCTCTCAGCCTCCTGGAGGAGTGCAGGCCAGCAGAGGTTAACAACTGACCCTAACCCTTCTGCCTGGGAGGGGGCTGAACTGAGGCAGAGGCAGCAGAAATCCCTGCTGACGACTCCAGAAGGATCACCTAGTGATTGACTTCAGCTGTACCCAGACTCTGAAGAATGTCCCCACTGCTTGCCAGTCTTGCTAGGCCACTGAAAACTGAGTGTTTCATGGGGCTCCGGGATTTTCCATCCAGCCACTGGATCTGTGAGCAGTCCATGACCATTCCCTGCCTCAGCACTTTGCAGCCTGCCATGACACAACTTTCATGGCTTTCAACCACTTCCTTCACAATGCTGCCTCATGGATATCCCCACAATGAATGCCATTTCCTTTACTAAGCTTTTCATGCTATTTCTAGTCATGCCCAATTAGCTGTTCTCCTGTCTGACTTACTTTGAACACACACAGCTCCTAAAAGAGGCAGGTGCCAGTAAGCTCTCTTATGTGTCCAGCATTAAGACACTTAATTGCTGCAGGACTTTAGATCCCAAGCAACTATTAATAGCCATGAAAGAAATGTTATCTTTTGCCCTAGAGACTCTCCACTACTTGTTTGTAGGAGAGGGCTTTTGAAAAATGGCAGAGCTGTCATGGCCTGGATACAGACCAGAGTCACTTCTGCTCATTGACTGCCTTCAGTTCCTCCCCCAGCCAACTTTCTAACAGAGAGAAGCAGCTGCCCAAGACTCTGAGTTCTTCAGATGTTGATTTAATCTGTGCTTAGAGGTGTGTCTTCCCACAGGAACTTGGAGATGTTGGATAGATACAAAGAAGAGCTTCTGGTGGAGGGAGTTTGGAGCAACCCTGCTATCTGCTCAGAGTGCTGGAACAGAGCAGGACAGGATGCAGGGAGTGAAAGAAACCTACAAAATTATTCTGGTCATAGGCCTTGAACAAAATGTTTTGAATTGCCAGCGGAAACCATTCAGGAGAGAAGCAAGTCATAGAGGGAGAGCCTCAAAGCAGGTTACAGACATCCCACAGCTGTCATGGAAGAAACAAATGCCCTTCATTGTGCAGTGCCATGCAACCAACACATCTGCATCTGGGGACAAGCATCATGTCAGGAAAATATGTCTAGAAGGGATGACTGGTGACAAGCAAGAAAACGAAGACCTTCTTTAGAAGGTTCTCTCCCATTCTGCATGGTTTTATAGGGCCATGAACGGATCAGGTTGCTTTACACGGTGCTGTCTGATGGGCACAGGGCCTCACTGAAACCAGCGTAGATAACCTGTGCTGCAGCTCAACCCAGATGAATTGGGACTTTCATGAGGCAATCAAAGGTCACACAAAACACGTACAATCTTCTAACACCCTCAGAACAGAGGTGAATTGTTTTCTCTTCACAGTTAGTGCAGTTTTGTATAGCTTCAGTTGATGAGAAAACCTTAAAAGTGCCCTTCTCATAAAAGCAACCACAGAAGAAATATTTCCCTTTTCAGTTCTTGGTCTGCAAACAACACAGAGCTCAGACTTTGCTCATGAGACAGCCTGGATATCAGGAATGAGGTAAGTCTACTAATTCCCCTAAATCATGCGTCCCAGCTCTTCAAAGAAAACAGCAGACTCACTAAAGACATATTGCTCACACTATCTTTCCCACACAGAAGAGAAGCAGAGCCATTCCCCACCTGGTGACCCTCTAAGGGACTTTCTGTCCAGACTTGCTGACAGACCTCCACTCCACCTCCACAGACACCTTGAATGATCCTGCACTTCACAAGTGCCTTGTCCCAAACCTAAGGGCTTGGAGAATACAACAAAGAGCAGAGATTGCCTTTCAGTCCTGCATGGGATTCTCATGAAGTCATGTCTGCACTGAAAACAGTGTCGATTGTGGTTTTTTTCACCCTCAAACAATCCTTTGACTTGATCCTAAGCCAGCCTCATTCCTCCCAGGACACAAGTGTGTCCCAGCGCCATCTAGCCAATGTGCCTTAGAAACACACAATAGCACCCCGAGAGCAAACCCCAGCGCAGAAGTTATCCCTAAAAACACAAACCTCGCACTACTGAACCCAACACCCACAGTTGCATTGCCAGCTCTGAGCCCAACCTACGCCTTGGCCTGCTAAGTTTGTTAAAGGCCTCTTGAATTTCCATGCCTTTGCTACCAACAGCAAAAAGATAGCAAGGGAACTATTGTGGCTTTCGACTAATTTTTGTTTCTGGTTTTGTGCTTCCTTTGAATGAAAAGCAAGAAATGAAACCTTAGGCTGAGGGTGCAGTGTAAATCCCCAGACTGATCTAATCAGATGAAAATTGGAGTCTCGATTTGGCTCCATAACGTAGCCTAACCTACATCAAAGGTGGACCTTATTGAGGGGAAAGAATTTGCAATCCACTCCAAGCAGGAAATCCATCAAGAACACAAGGTAGGATGTCTGTAACACAGGTGGAAGGAGAACCAGCGCTAACACAGACTAGCAGCTTTCATTATGGATTTCTTTCCATCATCAGTTTAAGCCACTCTGAGTCTGCTTCCTCCCTGCCATACACTGCCATCAGCTCTCTTGTATGGGTACTGATCACCACAGGGTTAGGTGCAGTGCCACAATGGCCTGCTGATCCAGCTGAAAACCAAAATCCTGAAGAGGAAAAATCTTGGGACAGGCAGAAACTAATCTTTTTCCCCATCCGAAGTTCCAGCCCCAATAATGGAGGTGGCAGGAAGATGTAGCCAGATGTTCAGGGGAGGACAGGACTGCTGATTTTGGCTACAGTGCAAACCTCAAGCATAAATCCACACTCCAAGCACTCTAGAGAATCCATTTTAATTTGGAACAGCTTGTTAGAGAACATGCTCAGCATCCTCACCGAGCATGCTCACCTCCATACTGAACTTTCATGTGAAACTGAAGATGATATAGAGGAAACCAGAAACTGAACTGCAGTAGCAACGTAATAGCACCACCTGCAAGGTGACATGTCTGAATGCTGACCTTTTTTACTGAAAGTTCATTCTGCATCTGTCAGACATAATAATAAAAGTAGATATTTTCTTTATCACTTGCAAACCAACCTGCTTTGCATGTACTGAGGGTCCTTAGCATTGATACGATACAAATAAAAATAAATTCCAAGGTAGAGTGGTTTACTTATATTTACTGAGCCAATAATATTTCAGTATTAATTATATGTGTAATTTTACATTAAAATATGAGAATCACTACACTGCACAATTCCTCCTGGTCTCATGTGACTACAGGCCATTATATTTCAGTGAGGAGCTCTGTGACAGCAGATTTTTCCTTTTTAGCAAACACTATGCTGGATATCTGTGCATGCAGTTCTGTAAAGCTGGGCTGATGTGAAACACTGAACATCCCAGTAAAGAGTTTCTGCGATTACGGTTTGTGAATGCTTCATTTTAGAGAATGTGAGAGTGGCAGCCTTATTCCACTCACCTGAGCAACATCAAATAATCTCGTTAATGTTCTGCACTTCTGAAAAGACTATCAGCCTCAAATTTATCTGCCTTGGTTCACTGGCCATGGAAGACTGTAACATAAATCTGCACGTTGAAAGGAAACATCCTTCCCAAATGAAGACTTCCCTTCTTTAGCAGGGAAAGCTGCAAGGGAAACACAACACAACCCATAAAGAAATACTGTAAACATCAATTTAGAGACTTGAGCCTGATGCCCTCTACCTGTGGGGTTCCCTGTGCGGCAGCAGAGGCACCAGTTGAACGTGGGATGTTCTTTTAGCAAATATCTCGACCCTGCGGGAATGGTCTCCCCCAGCAGAGACTTAGGAGCCATTTAGACATTTCCCCCCATTCCCTAGCACAGATGCCAGGCAGTGCAAAGGGCACAGGCGGTTTCTGGCAGTGTGGAAACACAGCTCTCAACTGCCAAGTTATGGGAGAGTGACTTAAAATGACCAGCTTTGCTTGTCCCTAGGGCCACAATTTCCTCACTGCAGCATGTGGACAAGACTGCTTTTTCCAAACCTCTCTCCAGAGAGACAAGGTAATAGTTCAACTTTCACCCGTTACCCAACTCACCCCATCTAGAAGATTCACTGGACTGGCAAAAAACAAAGGCATATTACTTACATGGGTTACAACCCATCACTCATTTAAGAATCTGGCCTTTTGATTTGTAAATGTATTTTATTTTAATTTGTAAGGATTTTAGTCCAAACTGGAATCTGTGCTTTCACAAACACTGGAAAAGGAAAAGGCTAAAATCTTCAGTCCAGGCCCAACTCCAGGTTAGAAAGCTGGTGAAGAAACCACTGACAGGACCCAGTATTTCCATATTTTTCAGATCTAAATGCTGATAACAACCAAATGTTGCACGAACTTTGATACAACTGCTTCAGTGGCCACAAAGAAAGTGACAGCTAATTTGCAGATCTTTGTTTCACTTTTCCATCACCTCTGCCTGCATTAACCATGGCAGAATTGGACTCCTGTGTGGATTTTCAAAAAAACCCAAAGATATATAGCTGATAAATGTGCTTTTAAAAAACCACAAACAAACCCACAAAAAGAAACAAACCCAAAAGTTACTGAGCTCAGCACCAGGATAAACAAGATTAATTTCTCTACAAAAGCATGTTTCAAGTCTGAACAGCAGCAGTTAATTTCTGTGTTGTGAACCAGGGGAATGGGAACACAAAGGGGGTTGATTCTGAGAGTGATCCAAGTTCATGCCATTAGAGGAGAAGGAGATGTGCTGTATCCCTGATTTTGCCATGAATATTGAGTTGATCTGGTCTCCAACACCATGAGGGCCTGGAAATCTCTCCTGGTCACCCATTTAGTTATCAGGCTGCCCAAATCACTACTTCAGGTAACAAAATGGCAAATGGAGTGATTTGGTGTCACACCATGAACAAGGTAGAAATTTATATAGGAAGCACTTCATTGTATGTTGGGTACATCAGACCAAGTCGGTCAGGGCCAGTTATCCACAAAGTACTAAGAAGATCACTGAGCTGATACAGAGGAGGGCTGATATTTGGGTAGATTCTCTCTATTTATCCAAGAGACATACAGAAAAGCTGGCCTGGCAGCAGCCTTTGCTATATAACAACATCACAGTGACAGGAAATGCATGCTGTTTTCCAGCATTGAATTTCTAATTCTGGCATCTTGCTTCCCTCAAACAATTTTTGTCCTGTATGTAGCTGCACTAAAGCATTATTATCTTTTGAAAGCCTGGTTTACAGCTTTTTGTGCTATAGTCAAGAAGATTTTTTGGCATTGTAAAGAGAAGCACATTATTGCTTCATCAATGGGAAATATCAAGAAATTTCTTTTGGGGCAGAGAGAAGTTATGGAAGGAGAGAGGGAAGAAATAAGTCTGTAGCTTGTTATGAGCTTGATGGACATACTCTGCTGTTTTTGTCAGTAGCTGTACAGCCCTTATATAATATTTTTGGGCAATGGCCAGCTCAGCCCCACAGAAGTGTTTCCATCAATGTTTTTGGAAAGCAGGAAAGGAATTGAATATATCTGATACCTGTGGCTAATGGAAAAAAACCGAAAGATGATGCAGTTAAAGCTTCATACATGGCATGCAGTTAAAGCCACATACATGGCTTCTAAACACAGTCCTTGAGAAAGGGATTTTATCAGCAACTCCTCCCTGGTTATGTGTGGCAAAAGTACAACTGAGTGCTGTGAAGACTAAGAATCCCAAAAGTACCCAGGGCACTCCTATACAGGGAGATTATATTATGCATTAGCCAGTCCCCCAGTGCTGCTGGTGGAGTCCCATCTGTACCTAGCAGAGAGGTGAAATTTGCAGAGCAGGAACGGAAAAATGAGCAGGAAGTGTTGTATAAAGAAAATGTTGTATAAAGAAAATGTTGTATAAAGAAATTCCTCTTAGAACAGAAGCACAGTCACAAGCAGCTTTGCAGCTCTCCTGTGAAAAACAGAACAGAAGCAACTGCACACCGGATCAGCACACGAGTACCATGTTCCCCTGACACCCACAAACAGCACACCAGGCTCAGATCAGATGAGCACCTGTGATTTGGCATGCCAAATAAAGTATTTGGAAATTACTGGACAGCAGGAATCCTGAGTCAGTCACCAGGGACAAAAGTAACCCCGCATTACATAATACCTATAACATTATTATAGTTTATTTACCTGAGGGTAAAAGGGAATTAATTCTGTAAAATGTGAAATATTTTTCCTGCTTCAAAATTACCGCTGTTCCAGTAAATGCTGAAAAGCCACTGGAGATGTCCTTGTTGCTGCCCTACTCTATTAAACCTGCTCTGGTGCAGTAATTGACTGTCACTGTGATTACTCCCTTTACTTGTGCATTCAGGCAAACTAAGCACATGGCACTATAATTTTGGGCTTGTTGAGCAGATGACTGGTTTGAATAGCCAGGAGTCAGTCTCAGAACTACAGCATCAATATCAAATTATATTATTCCAATGATTCCAGGATATACCAAAGCAACCAGCTGCTTTCTTGGATAGTCCCCTTCAACTGTACCTTCAGTTCACTCCAGTGCACTTCCCATTGTTCCAGCTCCCATTTTGAAGCCACTGGACACCCATGTGCAGGGTGCAGCATCATCAGAGACCCCTGAGTTCCCAAAAGTACCAGCTGACATCAGGAATGTGAAAGGAAGTGGTGAAAAGTCATTGCTCCTGGTGGCATTGAACAGTGAGATTGCAGCATGTGAACAAGAACAGCCTCATAAACCCCTCTGTGCCTGCCTGGGGATTTTTGATTTCAATTTTTAATTATGAGCTGTGGTCAGATTTAGTTTTAACCTATGACATTCCTTTGTCATATTTGTTCCCATCTATATTCTTGGTTCATCCTAAATTAGCCCATGGCCCAATCTAGACTGTAACAGTCAAGGACTCAATTACAACTTGTGTTGCAATCAGGTCTGGGAACAAATTATTTCCGTTTTGTGGTGTTGATGGGAACTGTGCCCATGAAAACTTGAACCCAGAGAAAGCCAGATGGTCACATCAACTCCCTTAATGGGGGAGAGGAGCAGCGCTGGCAGAGCTGCTTTTGCACTGTTGTGGTGGACTATTATGAGAGTAAATTTCTTTCTCTGTCCTTTAACCCAATCTCACATACCCTTTTTTGATGGGTGGCACATCTGGCTCTCAAACTTATTGTTTCTCTGACTGACAGTTGGCAGAGGTTGGTGGGTGATTTCCATAACAAAAGGGCTTTTGTTTGCCTCTCCTTTCCAGCAAGTAGATGAGAAGCAAAGACACACAGCAATATTCAATGAACACACCACAGCTTTCCAGGGATTTTTTTTTTTTTGAGCTTTTCCTGTAACAAAAATAGCTCCTCCACTGAAGTCTACATATTTCTGGAGAATTTTTATGTCTATCTGTATATATAGATACATACACACTATTGGTGTTACTCCTCCAGAATAAACACAGATATTTTAGCCTATCTGCTGGGAAGATTTTTCAGTCTGAGCAGCCTCCCCAAGAGAATCTCAAAAATGAGCCGAACAGATTGAACTCAAGTCTCAACCTCAGATTCCCTAACTAGTCTAAGCAAATTCAGCTCAGGTCTGAATCCAGTAAATGTGAACCAACTTCCTCATACTGCTTTGAAATAAGGAATGACTGCCTGCATTATATAAAAGATTATTTCAGTCTTGCACTGAAATCTGCTTGCCCAAGGTCACAAGAATATACTGGCAGAGGCAAGAATAAAAATCTTGATTCCTTGTCTCTGAATCTGCCCCTTAGGCAACTAAAACCAAACAAGTACCCTTGGGAAGGAGATATGCAAGCACCATGCCAAATTGGGAAGAGGAGGGGAAAAGAATTTGACATTGTGACAGGACAAATATTCGCTTCCTCATGGGAACATGTATCTCTAAGGCCCCTTCCAGCAGATGCTGGAGCTCAGAGAAAAGGCTGATCTTTGTTCTTGTGCCTCAGAAGCACTGGGAGCCCATAGACAAGCAGGAAAACCAGAGCGCCAACTTTTCCCGTCCCTTTTCGGACATCCCAGGAGAGTTCACATCCAACACCAGTTACACCACTCACGCTAGATGGTTTTCAAATACATATTGGTAAATATTTAAGGTGTGCTTTTCCTTTTTAGCAAATGCTTTTCTGTATGGCTTTAAGAAATGCCCATGAATGGAAGGAAAAAGAAGAAAATTAAGTCAGAGAAGTGTGATTTTTCTCCTGCACCTCACTTCCCAAATCACTTAAAGACTTTAACCGTGGAACAATTCTTCAGCACATTTTAGACATTAAATCAAAGCTCAGTTCCATACTTTAGATGACCAGTGGTGCCCCCTGGATGTCTCAGCCCACCAACCCCAGCAGCTGGGACCCATCACTCCAGGTTCTCCCACCATCTCTGGCTGATGGCATTGCACTGACTCCCTGTGCCACTTTCCTTTCATTGCTGTCCCCTGGCTGCTGCTAAAGAGCAGGCTGCCTTAATGAGAAAGGCCAGACAAACAGAAGACAGGCTTCTCAGCTTCCACACCCTGGAAGGCACTCTGTCCCCACAGCACACACTCACCTCTGCACGTCTGTCACAACCCAGTCATCCATCAGTCCATGAATTCCACTATGCAGCAGGGCCCTTGTGTGGCATCAGGCTGACTCCACTGCCACAACAACCTGCAGTATATATACTTTTCTACCTCCCTCTGAGAAAATCTCCACAAAATGACCATGTAGCACCTGGCTGCTGAGAGGAAGAGAAGCTTCCTTCATAAATGGTAAACCTTCATAATGCCGTGCTCACTCAGAAGCACCCTTTGCCAGAGGACTGATGGTCACTGGTTTTCTAAGTCTGAATTTGGAAGGGGCTATGGGTAGGCAGTGGGAGGAAACAAATGCCTAAGTGTGGAAAAGGCAAATGAACAGTTAGACACTGTGCTGCCAGGAAGGTAATCGGGACTGGCTTGCCTGGATTACCACTGTTGCAGCAATGCCTAGGGACTGGTCCTGGGCTGAGCCACCCCAAGCTCCTCCACATAGTGCAAACACAGAAAAAAGTCCATCCTTATGCAAAGAGCTTAGCACAGGATACACCAGCCCACAGCACCAGCAAAGCCACACATCTCCAGCCATTGTCAGTACAATGACTCGTTCAGGTTAGGAAAAAAAAATCTGTAAAAGCCTGTTGGGATCATTGGAAAAGACCCAGAGCCCCTCCTACATGACATCTGTAAGAAAAAATAGGTTATATTGCATTGGCCTCTGAGGACAAGTCCTCATAATAAAGCCTGGGCCTGCTTAACTTAGCAGGCATTAATACTGACAAGAGTTCAGGGTTCATCAGTCAAGCTAATTTGTTCAACATTACCCTGCTGTTGCTTATCTGGGATTATCTCTCCTGCTGGAGGAGGGTAGCTGCAGGCTAATGTATTAGGTCCCCCTTTGCATGAACTAGTTTTATCTTTCAGCCAGTGTTCCTGCTCTGTTGTAGCATTTCTGTTTAAGAGTAACCACAAAGAGAGAAAAATACACATAGGTGGCAATTTTCTTTCTATTTCACCATGTGCCAAGTAGACAAAGAAGAATTATTCATTACAATCTTTGCAGTTTCAGTGGCAGCACTAGAGGGCTGATAACATGAGGAGGTAAATAAAAGGATTTAGGAACAAATCAGTTTTGAGGAGCCTCTGTGAAACTTGTTTTTAATTTATTTGTCCAATATGCACTTGGGAGAAAAGGTTGTGTAGGAGATATGCCTCTCTCATCAGAAGCTGAGAAAACTTTTACTCATCGATTCACTTGTGAAATCCCCCAGCAAAAACAACTGCCTGAAACCTTTCATAAACACAGAATGTGCAATACTAGAAGGAATTTGAAAATAACTCTTCTCTTCGCAAGGACTTCAATGAAGGCACAATAAATTGTGAGACCAGAGCACTTTAGCAGGGAAGCATCAATGGAATGAAGCAGGGGAAGGGCTGAGAGAGCATGTGCTCACTGAAGCATATGGTTACCAATTTGCTGGACATATGCTGTATTCCCCACAGGGCATGGGAGGACTTTTGGATTAAAGGGTGTAAATCATTGGTTATCACCATAGAATTAAGTTCTATTCTAAATGTACAGAGGCTAAATATATACCTTTTTCTCCCCAGAGATTTCTTTCCCTAGTCACAGCTCAAAAAAATCCACCAATCACACTGTGCAGTGCTTTTAAGAAAGAAAATGAAAATAGCAGTTCACACAGAATTTCTTCCCTTTATTATAATACTTTGGGGGGCCAGGAGAGACAGAAAAGGGAAGGGAGAAAGTAGAAAAAACAGAAAAATGTCTTGGGACATCTTATCTCATAATTTCCAGAGGAAGCCATTGATCACAGATGTGCTTTTACACCACAGCAGCACCTAATTATTTTTCAGGACTGTTGCAATACATGTTGAGGAATCTCTGAATAATAGAACCATATGGTAACATTGTCAGAAGGAGAAAATAGGAACCCAGTAGGCTGGGGGGAGGGAGAAGGCATTGAAATGTGCTGGCTGTAAATAGAAAACAATTTGTCAAACAAAGAATGAGGAAAAAGCAGGCATGTGAATCGTTGAAGATAAAAATTTTCTTCACATTCTCTGGAGAAGATTCCAAGAGCCGCATTCTTTGTTGTTCCCAGAACATCTGTCCTGTGAGACTGGGTACAGAGCTGTCGCAAAACTTTTTCAGGACTGAGGAGGAGCCTGGACAGTAGCTTTACACCAAGGCAAGAGATCTGGACATGATGTGTAGTTCTGGATGTGCCATCAGATATGTGAGGACAGATGTTCCTGTGAAAGCTTCTCCTGGTGTCCTGAAAGGTGCTGAAGTAGCTACAGAAATACAAGAAGCCTTTCTATGGAACCTTTTGCTTGGGACCATCTCCAGCTTCGCAACCATACAAACACAGATTGAGGCACCATACTCTTCCCTGAAGAAGGTAAACCAGGAACCAGTAAGGGTTTGGCTTTCACAGGCACACAGAAAGAGTTCTTTATAGGCCCAAGAACCTTTTCAAAAGGCACCTCAGAGGGAAGTCGATGTGTATGTAATGGATAACACAAGGAGAGGCTAGTCTGAAATGTCCATGATGGTGTCACCTCCATTTTACATTCACAGTAGTTACAGTTCACCCAGAGTCCAGTTCACTCTGCATTTGCAGCTGGACTGTGAGACATCTTAAAATCCCAAACCAATATGCAAAATCCTCAAAATCCTGAACAAAATGTTCACTTAGAAAGAAGAAGCTGCCTGAGGAAAACCCATGCCCAGTAACTGGTAGGAGCATGCTGGAACATTACGACAACTGAACTCCTTTCCCCTAACTTAATCTACAGCCTCCTGCAGTGGGGGCAGGTCAGAGCTCCCCTTCAAACACAGCCTGGGCTCTAATCTGCCTCACCAGATGGACAAGAACAGACAGGCCAACAGTGTGTGTGCACTAGCACAAGGACTCCTGGCCTAAGCTTTACAGCATCTGGAGCTAGGCTGCTTCCATGAAAAACCCACAAGGCAGAACCGAACACAGAAGGGACAAGCACACATGCAGGAGGAGGCTTTTTCCACCACACAGCTTGAGGTGGGGTGACTCCACATGCCGCTCATCCATGTGGGTGTCTCAAAGTGCAGAAAACAAATCCACCTGAAATCAAGGCATCAGAAGGTGCCTGGGGCTGTGCACAGTGGTGGAAGGAGTTTCTCCTGAACAAAAGGATGCCACTGCAGTGATCAGAACGTCCCCAGCATGAGGCGGGGTAGCTGTAATTGTGAAAAGTGCTTTTTATTCATTAACTTTCACTGAAACTGTGTTCTTGAGAGAACCTCTCAAAAAACTTCAGGGATACTCCTTTCTTGTCCTCAGCAAGATGCAATTTCCTTTCTCCTCCTAGAGTACATTTAATCATCCTGCAAGGGACCAATAAGTTTAACTGGCCCAATGACCTAATTTTAGATCTTCATTCCTGACTTCTGATTCACTTCAAATACACTTTAAGAACAAGAAATAGAAATGCTAACAATTTTGGGATAATATTTTTCCAAGGGCCCTAGAAACCCTCACTGCAGCTATATTCTTTTGCATATATAAATAACTAAAGTCACAAATGATAATTGTTAATTATCTGCCTAACGTGCAGGAAGCATCAGGTAGCCAGATCTCCTGAGGGCTTTCACTGCAACCACAGCTGATTGCAGGAACAAAATTGGAAACTGCTTCCCACGCACAGGCCCATAACGTCACTGAAGGATTGGAAAGGGGAAGGAAATAAGAAGACCTATGTTCCCCCTCTCAAAAAACCCCAAGGCTAAAGAACCTGAAGGAAAGCCAAGAGGACTTACTACCTAGCCTTTGACAAAACCAAAAATGACTAACAGTGTGTTCAAAATAATTGCAGATGATATTAAGATATGTTGCCATCATCCTTGCTTAAATAAGAGTTTCAAAGAAATAAGAGTAAACTCTACATGCTTATTAGTTTTATTTTTTTTTAGCTAACTCTAAAGGAGCTAGTCTGGGCACACATAATCTCCCTGCACACCAGGAAACTCTCTACAGCCTATTTTATTCTGCTAAATTTACTGCTGATAATTAAAGCAATTTAATATATTGTATTAATCTGTCATTAATTTTGGCCCACATAAATCCCTCTGGGTTGCCTGAGGTGCTGGCTAAGGAAGGTAGTGACCATGTGTTAGTCAGGTCTAGATTCAACTGTTTCTCCTGACCAAGACACAGACCTACCACTCTTCCAAAGACTTTCCAATCTGACACTCTTCCTGCTTTTGCCTAATCTCCCTGTCCCTTCAGGCTTTCTTTAGGACTTACAATATTCTAGATTTCAATTTTGCGCAATATGAATTTTGAATTATTTTCTTCTCAGAGTTAAAAGCCTGATCAAGCCAAAACTCAATATTAATTCTGCCCATGTTTTTAATCCTCTAAAATCAATTTCTGTGGTCTTTGTCAACAGTGGTTATCACAAAATTTCTCATATCTTTCTATGACCAGCTTTTAAGGGTTTTGATAATCTTTTTTTGCTTATGGTAGAAGAGTAATATTTTAAATTTCCAACTTGGCGCTAGAAGACCCCAGCACACTGCTCAGGGGCCAAGGCATTGCACAGGAAATATGTTCCCTATAGACATTCCTAGATGACAGAGTGGAAATTGCATGTGACAGACAAAACTGTTTTCTTAGTGATTCATGCAAAATTTGCATGCACAACAGACACCCAACATAACAATAATTACATGTCTAAATCCTTAACAAACCACACTGCTGGGAAAGACTTCACAGATACACTTATCAGAAAAAGCTTCAAGTGATAGTTTCTTCTGCTGCTGTGCTTGTGCTTCTGAACAGAGGCACTGCTTTCTAGCTCAGAGCAGAATTTCAGTTTTCAAGGCTAGTGTCACCACTACTTAACACTTATTCTTTTATTAGTGAACCACAGCAAGTGCCAACAAAGAGGGTATTTTCTGTAGATGTCCATGGGAACAAGACCCAAAGCATTCTATAAAAGAAATTAAATACATGAAAAAAAGGACTTGGTGCTCCAGACACAATGGGGCAAAAACCCAGCAGTGCAGGCTGTAGGTGAAAAAATTCATTGGGTACTTTGTCTTGCAGAGATAGCCCTGTTCTCTGAATAGCCAATACACACAAAATTGGTTTAAATACAGACACCATAGGTAAAATATAAGGCTTTCTGGTTGGATAGCAGTCAGTCAGGGAAAGCCTTCTTAATGATGACATGTATTTCTTAAAATCATGGAGGTGACAAGTGGATTCAATTAATTCAGCCTGTGATCTACTATTAGCTGTCCTTGGCCTACACCTGCTATCGAAATCTTCTGGGCAAGAATACCCTCCATGGAGCTAAGGGTGGAGGCTTGTACACACTCTCTAAGGATGCCAGTCTTGGAGTACAATCACACCTGAGCCCACGCTTGTCCAGCTCCTTTTGTGACCCCAGGAAGATAATTTGAGGCCACATAGGATGGATGTATTTTCAGACTGTCATAACACGAGTGAGTAGTGGGCTTGCAGCAACAGACTCACGTTTCCAGCTCATCAGCATCCCTGAGCATCCTTTCACCGTTTCTTTTTTGCACCCTGACAGAGACTAACATAGCATGAAGCAAGGTAACATGACTGACGATGTTGAGAGATATTAAACCAAACACATTGCAATGTAATCTGCGTCATTCTAACTGCTTTCCTTTCATTTTCCTTTTCTTGAGAAGAGCATAGGTGGGGAGAAGTGTGGTACTTAAAACCAGAAAAGGCTTTAAAAGCAATTCTTAGGAATCCTTTGGCCCAGTAACTTGCAAGCTTACTTAGGAAAGTTCCTAGCAATGCCAGTAAGCAAGGAGGGGAATAGAGAGGACTTCGATGCTAACCAGGACATTCCCTGTGCTGACAGTGTCGCACTGCCATGGTTCAGTGGAGAAATCCCCAGATGACTCAAGGGGACAAGCAACACATATTAGTTACAACCCTAATTTTCTGCCCTTTATGCCAAATCTGAATCCACTCTCTGTTTATTATATATTTCTGGTTCAAGTTACTTCAGTTTTCTTATGAGACCTTTTGCTGGGAAACTCCCAATTCCTTCAACCTTAGTATCGCAATGATACAGTCTTCCTGAAAGAAAAAAACCAATGACAGAAAGGACAGAAAGAAGAAATAGAATAAAAACAATTTGCTTCACAGTACTACCAAGATGTACTTCAAAACTACACAATTGTTCCTAGATCCCTGCACCAAAATCTAGCTATGATTAGCCAGAACAAAGCTCATGTAGCATTATTAATGACAGTAACAGGTAAAATTACAATCAAGTTTCCACTGATTCTACAGTACTGCAGCTCCATTACATAGGTATCTTATTAAAGAAACCTTAGGCATCTATTTAAAATCATTTTTTCCACAGAAATACTCTTATGTACTGTCCATAAAATTATAAGTAATTAACACGATGTGGCATTGCTGCTCTTTTGCTTTCATAGAAATGGGACCTACAATGTCTGTTGAGACATGGAAAATACCAGATTTTGCAAGAAGAAAACCTTCTCATTTTTGTCTCTTTATGAAGTGATTTTCTAACTGAAGCTAACTTAACATCTTTCTATTTCTAACGTCTTAGTTGATTAACATTTTTAATTCTTGACTGGATATGTCTTTTTTTAAAGTTTCATTTCAACCTACTTTTGCACTCCTGATACTTCTGACTCTTTCCACAGTGTAAAAAAAATTTTTTTTGGTCATTCAGAACATCTTTTGGTGTTCATATTGTTCATCCACCTCTTGCAGCATTGACTCATCTCTGTGATGTCCACTATTATCTCTCTTGTCATTTCTAATCCATGCCTTACAGTATTATGATGCATTTTCCTTTCTACACTCATGGACAGACATGGCTCAAAAGAGAGAAGTGTCAGAAAGAAAAGGACTTTTCTACTGATCTCATGTCAGCTGATGTCTCCACAATGACATGTTTTTCATTAGAATCCCCACCAGCACAGGAGGAAACCTCTATTCCCTCAAAATAACAGCCTTTCTTCAGCTGGATGTCATCAATCACCATTTGTTAGTTCACTACATTCCCACTCAGTACTGTTCTATGCACATTTTTGCACATGTGTAACTAGAGGTTAAAGATGAGCCATTTGTCTAGGAAATGTCTACAAAACATAAGCTTTAAAAAGTGCATATATGTCAGGAGGAAGTCCTACTGACGTATGCATCTCTATTCTCATTCAACTGCTCCTGTTAGCAGACGGCTCATGCCATGCAGACATGGCCACGTTTCCAGTCACATCAGCACAGACCAGGCACAAAGGTGTGACACACACCACCTCTGGCCCCAGAGCCTCCTATGATAGTCACCAAGGGTGGCTTAACCCCTGCAGGGCTTGAGGGTTTAAGGGTAATTCACCTTATCAAACACAACCAAAAGCTACCCTGACATGTTTAACTGAACCTATTATGCCTGTCATTGTCCTTGGTATTTTCATGGGTTTTGGCAGAAATCACATTAATGCCCATCCTTGTGTGGTGTTACCACAAGCCAGACTAACCCAATAAGCTCTCTTTTAAGGAACAGGAATGCACTAACACAGAAGGTTTCTTCACATGAGAAAGATGAGTAGATAACAGGCGGTACTTAACAGCCCAAATGAGTAGTGAGAGAGTAGGATGTGATAAAAAGGCATTATTTAAGGAGACAGAAAAGAGACAAATCGAATCATTGGCAACAGCAATCTGAGGACAGATAGCCTGCCCAGGAAATGGGAACAGGAAAATAACATTTTATGTTGTCACCTACTGTTGTCCTGCAATCACCTTATAGCCTCATCTGACTGCCATCAGCAGTGGCCCATGCAGCTATTAGCACTGCTCCCAGCTCAGCACTCTGCTCCCTGATTTCCCACTTCAGTGCAACCAGTACTTCATGCTCTGATCACAACTCCTGTGTTGCTCTCACCAGCACTTCTAATGGAGAGGTCTTTCACAGTTCTCCTGGAAATCACATCTGTGAAAGATATCCTGTATATTATAGCCACAGGTATAATATTAGAATAATTCTTAATAAAAACCAAGTGAATCACGGTGACCTACAAAAAAGGTTGGAGGTCATCATGCTCACTTCTTACTGGCCTACACTGAGAAGGTAAATTTTTGCACACTAACATCATATGTGGCTCTTCCTGTGAACTAAAGCAGCAGCAGCAGGCTCCCAAATCTAGGGACAACAATAGAGAGAAAAACCAGCACCATCTAGTCCACTGTAGGCTGCCGAGCCCTGTGAGGACAGGTCTGTGATGGGGGAAGCTTCTGACCTCCTGTCTCTCACAGCATGTGGTCAGTGAGCATCACCCCACAGCTGTGCTCTCCTCAGCTTGACTGAGGTTTCAGACACACATTTGTGTTTCACTCCAGGACAGGGGAACTGCTTGCTGTTTGGGAAGTTTGAGGACAAGGAAACCAGCAGACTCTGCAGACTGGTCTGCAATACTGATTCATACACTCAGACAACTGGGCTGATCCAAGACAGACCATGTTTGGGAAAGGGAGAGCTGCAGGGAATCAACTTTGCTCAGCAGCAGGTGATGTAATGTCTCTGGAAAGCAAGATGGGCAGAGAGCTCCGATGCATCCTCTACCCGTCACAAGAACTGGGGATGGAGAATATTCACACAAACGTGAGAAAAAGCAGAACAGAGGGAGGAAGGAACAAGCAGACGGGGAGGAGGAGGTGCTGAAAACCGGCAGGGGAACAGCTCTTTCTGGGAGAGAGTAGAAAGGATTTTGCACTGAGGAAAGCTGTCACCAGTTATTTTTGTACAGATTTAAAAGTTCACCGAACCCAGCTCTGGAAGTTGCATGTTGTGTTTTTGGCTGGCAATATCAACATACCATATGGAGAAGCCTCGGTGTGAGCTTTACAATATTGTTTGGATTTGATATTGACGTATGTTCATTACTGAACCTGCCTTGAATTGTATGTTCTTTTCTTTTGATGTACTACAGATGAAACAAACACATAAAACAAAGAAGCAAAAACTAAAAACAACAAAAAAAAATGCACAGGGAAATCTCTGTATTTTGAATTAGACCTGAAATTCATTGACTTAATATCCTGTCTGTAACAGCATCTACCAGACATGGTAGATTCTAGACAAGTGGAAGAGGCAAGAAACACTATACTACTGTAGATACCATGGATGCTGTTTCTCCATCTGTTTGTCCCATTATATGGACTGCTTCCCTGTTTTAGGGATTTGCTAAACTAGGCCTGTAAAGGAAGGGAACAGTCTAAAGACACTCCTTACATTTACTAGTGTAATAAGAAATGAAGGGCAAATGGGCAAATGAAGGCAAGCTCTCCCCTTCTATGCTCAAAGAAGTTCCCTACCAGAAAATAATCTGGAACAAAAACTTGCAATGGATGAAAGCATAGAGGCTGAAGGAACTGTAACATATAGGGTACTGAAGGACCAGAGATTCTAGACACATGGGAGCTGCAACCTCTCCCTAGTTTCCCTCCCTGTAAAGATATCCCACTGCTGAAATTGTACTTTCTGTACTTTGAAAAATTCGAGGCTTTTGTCACTCCTGACTACTGATCACAGCTGCCAAAGGCATGATGGTCAGCTAATTAAATGCCATGCAGCTGCCCTGGTCACAACACTTGGCAGTGAAGCCTGGGGACCCCCTAAGGTAAGGAGAAGCACCATGGCCTTTAAGGGCAGCCCAGCTAATGCCTGAATGGAGCCACTGACAAAGAGCAAGACCGGAAAAGTCAGACGGTGGGTGCAAGTCTCCAGCCATGAGAATCGCTGTTGAGAGAGGAAGATGGCTTACTTTGCAGACCCGACATGCTGCAAGGATATCAATTAAATACATGGGGCATGGGCATGTGGAATAGGAGAATCACAAGAAGTATCCTCTGAGCTGCACAGAGGTACTGCAGGAATACAAGGGAAGTTGAAGGGAGGCCATCTTCCCAAGGCCAAACACAGCATGTGACAGGTGCCTGAAACCTGTTTGGGGCTTTGTTTGATTTTGGTTTATTGTTTTTTGTTTTGTTTTGTTTTTCACAAAGTATTAAGATTGTAAATGTTTTAGAATATGAACACTATTGACTACATTGCTGTTGTGCTTAACACCTTGTGTCCATGATCTGGATAGTGTAGCTTATTGCAACTGTAATAGGAAATCCAATATCCAACAGTATCCAGCAACCCTGGATAGATTTGAACCCAGGAGCTGTGCAGTGCAAGGTTTTGCATTTTGCAAGTCTCTCTTCAGTGAGTCATAGGCCCTGGCTAATACTTTTTGCTACAATACACACATGTTAATAAAACTAAACCTTCCTTTGCTAATTACCATCACCACCATGAAAGGAAGCAGTAGTAAAAAGCTTTCCTACACATCTGTTCCTCCTCCCTACAGCCCATGCTGCACCAAACCATGTATTTGCATTTTCAGAGACTGCATGCCTGAAATGTAATTGAAGACATACAGATCATCTGTTTACAGTAACACCTCACAGTAATTTTAGTTAGGCTTTAGTGATAATTTCACTGCTAACATGGCTATTTTTGATATGAAGTTAAAACAGAAAAAAGATGAGTGAGATGGCCAGAAAACCTGCATTGGGTAAAAAAGAAACAATGTAGTGTTCCTTGCTAGACAAAAGATATATAAATATAAGAAAAACTATACTGTAGAGAATCTCTCTCCTTTCCCTTCCAGGAACTCCAGATGAGGAAGTTACAGCTACGTGACCACGGCACTGTGTGATACCAATCTGTAGCTAGTGTGGGCTGTGCTGGGCAAGAACTCTGCTAGACATGATCCTGCTCCAAAACCTCCCTAGAGCATCTCTCTGACAGAGACCTCTCTACTCCCTTCCCTTGGCATCTCTGTCTGACTTTTAGCTGTTTTACAGGCTACAGAGTATACCCATCTTCCCTGCAGGTAGCTGCAGGAGCCAGGCAACACACGTTCAAATTGCTGCTTGATTCACCTCATGAGAGTTTCTGCTACTGGTTATGGCCTCTGGGTTGCATTTATTAAAATCTGGTGACATGGGTTTCCCAGCACTCTGCTGCAGAACCAGAGACACGAGAATCTTCTTCACTGGTCTCCTGTCACTATAACTTGCAGAAAACATTGTGTTTGAAAAGATTTAGAAACCAGCACAGATAGCAAAGGGGGTTTTTCCACTAGGGTTAGAAACAAAGGCTCTCAGCTCATTACACCAGGCACTGGCAGAGAAACTCAAGAAACCACTGGCCAGCGTAGAACCAGGTCTCTGATCTCCCTGTAAACATTCACTGGCTGATAAAGCTCCATTGGATTAGATATTTTTCTGTACAAATGGGAAAAAACAAAGAGAAACGGCATAGACTTTTTTTTAATTTGCACTGAAGGTCACAATTAAAAACTGAAACTACATCTTGGTGGGGGGAACAAGAGAAAAACTTGCCCTTGATAATATCACTGATATAATTTACCTAAATAGGTTGGTGGGACTGATATCCCACTAGCCTCCCTACTTGCTGCTCAGATCTTGACACTCTGCTAGCGCTTCCAAGACATTTTTCCACCTCTGCTTGTGCTGAGGTGAACTTGGAACAGTGGGAAAAGAAAAAAAAAACCTTGCTGCTAAAAACTCAGCACTACCATTGTACCCTCATTTCTGCTTGTTAGATCATTGGTGCAACACTAACCCAGCTCTGTCACCTCACAATATTTAAGGTATTTATTACCAGAAGCACTGCTGAGGTAGGAAGCTGTCATATCATCCCCACCACAGGGCAGACTGAACCTCCAAGGGATCAGATAATTTTCCCAAAGATCCAAAACAACTTAGGTCTGGCAAACCAAAGCACAGAGCTATGCCACCTTCCAATTGGTTCAGCTGAACTCTGTGTTTCTTTTTTTTCCTATGCTTTCAGAATAGTCATCAGTTAACTTGCAGTTTTAAAAGAAATTAAAAGAAACAATTATTTGAACAAAGACCAATTCTTTTTCTATCAGAAATCACAGCTGAGCACATTAAAAGTCATTCTGTAACTCACTTTCTCCTTGAATTTCACAAAATGATTTGTTAAAGTTCTTAAAAATGGGCCATGGTCCAAGTCCTATTAACAGATTACTGCTGTTAGCAAAATTCTTTCATCTCATCACATGAGGAAGATTATAAAGCACTGATGAAATGATGTAGATTAATAGGATATAGCAAGTATTACTCAACTACTCTGACCTCATTGAAGTAGCCCAGATTTTTTTGTTTTTTTGTTTTTTTTTTACAAAGCTCTTGCTCAAACAAAGACAGCTGGACAACTGAGCACATGTGCATAATTGTCAATTAAGACACTAAA
The DNA here is from genome assembly GCA_013400515.1 of Erpornis zantholeuca. Classification (NCBI taxonomy): domain Eukaryota; kingdom Metazoa; phylum Chordata; class Aves; order Passeriformes; family Timaliidae; genus Erpornis; species Erpornis zantholeuca. The sequence goes on along the minus strand of VZTN01015280.1, from coordinate 165,679 downwards.
TGTACTTATAAAGTAGTCTTTTTGGGAAAGGACAAAACACAAAGAATTTCAGTCTAAAATTAACAACAATATGACAGGATGGAAAAATCTGATCCATATCAGAAAGATACAACTTCATGTATTTCCTTTTCAAGGAACAAGGGAAGATATGCAAATCAAACAAATAGAAAAATTCTACCAACAGCCTGGAGTTGTCCCATTTATAAGGCAGATGAGTACCAGGAGAGTAAAGCAGCTTTGCAAAGCTGACTTCATTTTTTGATTGGTGGATTTCAGTTATATTTTTGAATTCTTTTCCCCATCTCTGACCTTCTGCTGAGAAATGAAATACTGATATTCAGGAGAAACAGCCAGGTCAACTCTCCTGCACTTTCCCAAACCCACTCAGCACATGGAAGGATGGTTCCATGGTTAAATCAACTCAGAGTCAGATTCTGTTCCCAGCTTTCTCTGTGGCCGTGGGTGGCTAAAAGCTATAAATCATGCCTCTGATGAAACAGAGGCTGGAGAGGAATTTCATTCATCAGCACATGCAAATACGCTGGAAATGAGAGCATTAGCATATGATAAATTCTCCGTGTGCAAACTGTCTGCATGTTTTGGAGGTGTAATTACCACTGCATTTGGGTTCAAGCCATAACGTTTATACACAATGTCAGCCACTCCCCATACTCAGGTATGTTGTTGCAAAGGCAGTCAGTGTGTGCAATGGAACACGATATGGATTGTTTTGCCACAATCAGTCCCAGAGTTTTTGTGTGGCACTCATCCAGGAATTTACTTTTTTAAAAATACGTTACTCACATGAAAAGAACAGCAAATGGAGGAACCAGCCTAGCAGACAAGTCATCACTGCCTATAGCCAAAAATGTCCATTACAAACACAGGAGGCCAGGGGCTGTGAAGCATATATTGCTTCAGCTGTATTTTTACCTGTATTGCCTACAGGCATTTCAGCTCCCATCTCTCACCTATTTACCTATTTATATTGTGTCTACAAGAGTATTTGAGCTGGTGGCAAGCTCTGCTATCTACCAAGCTGAAGCTGAAACAAAATCAGAGATTTTCTTATAACAAATAAATTGAGGTAGACAAAGTGTTAAGACAAGCCAGCAGCTGACAGAGACAGGAAACTCTCATTTCGCTGTCTCTATTTCTGTAGCACAGCTCTAAAGAGACAGCTCTGCTCTAGTCCACCACAGAGTTCATTAGGCAGACAGTGCATGATGCATCACATGTAGGTGTGTGTGGGAAGAAAAGTTCACATTTCACAAAGCATTTTCCAAACGCTTTTCTAAGCACGTGTGGTATAGTTTGCCTCAGCTGTTTAAACCTTTGCACTCAGGGCTCTGATCACCAGGATACTTCAAGTTACACAAGAAAATAGCAATTAAAGTTTCATAAGTATCTCTGTAAAGAAAGTTAAGTGAGTTCTGTGCAAGTAAAGAAACCAAAAATGACTGACACCTCTGTGAGCTCAATTCTTTGGTTTACTTACAAAGCAGTCCAAGGGCAAACACAAGGCCAATTTTACTCCTACTCAATGCCCGTCAATCTGAGGACCTTTCCAGGAAAGACAGGAAAGAATGCATCCATTCATTCCATTCTGTCCTAAAACTACCAGCTAATGAGATATAGCTGGGAAGGGAGAAGAAAAATAAAAACTCTATATGAGACAACCCTCTGCTTGTTACTGGAGTGATAAAGACAACAGAATTATTTTAGATGATCTTTATAAGAAACAAACAAAAAAACCAAAACCAGGAGGCATTCAAAGCCAAGCTTTCTCATAGGGAAAGAATAAACACCTACCTACCCTGCCATTAGATGATTCCTTCAAGAAGAGAGATTAAAACAGCACAAAGAAAACTTACAGTAGTGCTAGAACCATATGACTATTTCCTTTACCAGGAGTGCTTCAACTTCCAGACACATTAAGAGAGAAGTGACATTTATAACCCTATTGAAAACAGAAATAAAGAAAAGCAATGAAGAGACCAGTTGTTTTCCCATCCTTCCTTCCTCTCTTGCCTCACCATAACTCATATACCCTCCAGGAAGAAAGATTGGACTCTTCTATGGCTTTTCAGAACAGCTGGTCTGTCTCTAACAAATGAGGTACCCAGAAGAGGAAGTTTTGGAGTGACTGAGCTGCTGAAGAGACACAGCTGACCTCAGGGCATCACGTCCCCTCTACTGGAGAAACCCAACCCTTCTTAAATGCCAAAGTTGAGATGTTTCCTCACAGCAATTCAGGGAAATCTCTGTTTGTGAGATATATATTGCTAATAGTTATCATTGGTCAAATCCCACTCTCTCTTTCATTTAAGGAATGCAGGGACAATCCAGCCACTGCTGTTTTGACCATTACACCATTGACAACTGTGAGCCTTACTCACAGGGAGCTATGATTTTAGGTAGAAGTTTTACAGTTGTTTCTAAACAAGCAGTGTCTTCTGATTTCTTTAGTAATGTGTCATTTTTCAGTGATTTAAGCAGTGCTAGGTTTCCCCTAGGCAAAGAGAAGCAATAATTTCAGATCAGAAAAAGAGCTGCTGCATTTCAAACCAGATTCATTAAAAAAGCTTTCATGTCAAGTGTTGCAATGAGTAGGGAGAGTCCCACCATTCTGCAGAGCCAAGAAAGAGTTTCATAGTTAATAGCGAGAATAATACTGATAGCAGGCTATCTGCAATATTGTTCCACATCAGCAGTACTGCAAACTGAGAGCTACAGTTAGGGCAAGCAGAGGGACATTGTGTTCATTAAGGGTCGCAGATGGTATTCAAAATGTCAGCAAAATGCTGCAAACATTCTTTAAGCACCTCAGTTCAAATAGCAAACACAAAACACTGCAGGAATTGCACATTCCTCACGTCATTTCCAGAGCACTGGCCTCAGCAAGGACCATGGGACCAAAAACTGCTAACGAATGAGCAGATGGGTCTTTCAATGATGCCCCATACTCAGTGTCAAAGGTGGCATAGGGTCTGCAGCAATATTTGTCAGAAACATTGTCCAGCAGACTGAATGACAAAGGGGAATGTTTTAATTATTATTGACAGCAACCCATTTTTTTAAGAGTTCGTAAGTTTCTTGAAATTGTGCCCAAAAGCCTATAGATTGTCCAGAGAAGTCTCTCTTTGAAATGCTTCATCTTAAAACTCCCAGCCTTAAACCTGCCTCCACTGTCCCTGCATTCATGTGGACAACTTGGACAGCATTGCGTCAAGTAATTGAACTCTATATCCAGCTCCTATTAGAGATAGTTTGAAGTGGAAAATTTCTCCAAGCAGATCTTCATTCTGCTACAAACTGGCAGCAATTGAGATGCTAGATCTGAGCCCTGTCTCATATTTCCAGCAGATGTGTGAAAAAACTAGCTTGAGAGAGTTAAGCAGTGGCAGTCTTTAGTTCAAGCATGTACTGCCATAACATACCATGAAATTATCATCTAGCAGTGATTTAATCTGTGACCTGAGAAGGAACCCCCTGCCCAGGAGGGGAGAACAACACTGTCCAATCAAAGGCTGTCACTCACAAACCAAGTGTAATTAGCCAGATCAGTGTTGCTACTGATAATAACTATAATGAATCCCAAGCAGAGACACCTTCCCTGGCAGGCTGCTGTTTGGGCTTGAAAAACAGTTTCAGCATAAATAAAACAAAACCAGAAGCCATCACATTAGCTACTGATTTTTCACCTCCTACTCAAGCACTCCACAGAGATCCACTCCAGGCTCTTGAAAGCAAGCAGTTACTCTCAATCAGAGATATCTGGCATGGAGCGAGTGACTTAGTGCATTCCTAGGAGTGGGTGGGTATTTTTATACTGATTCAGATAATGGAACTGGCTTGCTGAGTGGGAGAGAACTACTCATTTCCAAGACTACCTCCCAGCCCCCCTTCCACTCCATTTCTTGATTTTTAACATACTCCCACTGCTTTATGACTGGTGCATTACACATAACCAGCTCCTGAGGTGACTGCTCCTGGGTAATAGGAGAGAATTGTTCACATTCCAATGTTGGGAGAGCTGATTTCCTTTTTCTTTTCTTTTCTTTTTTTTTTCTTTTCTCTTCCTCTTCTCTAATGCATATGACAACCTATACAATGTATATTATAGTGCACTGTAGCAAACTCACATTTACCCCCATCTGCCCTGAAAGCACATGATTTAGAAAACTGAGAATGTCAGGAACACAGGATGCCATGCTGCAGAAGGATCTGGCCACAGCTTCTGCCTAGTTGGGCACAGCTGGTCTCAAGAGGTACCAGACTGGTGACCACTTATCTCAGCCAAAACTAGGATAGGAAAAGAACTGATGTCTGACTTCAGGCTGACATTTCTCACCTCTCTAGCCAGGGCCTTCGAGCCAATATGCTGGGCTGATGACTGGTCTGGGCATGTACAAAATGCTCCCCATTTTTCTAAACCAGCATTTGTATTTCTGGTCCCTTTCACTTGTTGTCAGAGGATAACATGAGTCAAGAAAAAGCCTGCACAGGCAAGCCAGGACAGTCCCAGGCACATTCCAGGCATACAGGCAGCTAATTCCAAATGACAGCCAAGACCCAGGCCCCCGCTTTCCACTTCCAGTTACCTGAAACTCATTACTCCTATTGTGAGTCCATTAAACTCTGTGTAAAATGATGGTGTATCTCTACAGCCTTGCAAGAATCTGATGGTGTTTGTATACTACTCTTTAGCACTTTACAGCTTTTTACAAAGCCACTTATTTATTAATAATATTCTTTTTGTAACCTTGTCAGTACATTTCAGGAAAAGAAACACAAGGGAAATGTTAATGTCATTCCCTAGTAAGGCGCTCCCCTATTAAGCACAGTAGACCAATCATACCATGTTTTAAGTTATGCCATGTAATCATAGTCAATGTCACAGCACAGCGATGCCTTCCTAGAAGACAATTTACTAGACCTATTTTTGTTTAACCCAAAGGTTTCTCTTCCCTCCATTTTGAGTACACATTCTCCAGCAGAACTAGAGAAGTATTTACCCCAGATTGTTGAATGACAGAAGTAGGGAAATCTCTTTCTAGCTTTATCTGTGCTAGACAGCTGGCAACTCTGGCTGTCTGTGGCATCAAGGAGAGATGTTTTCAGGGGCTGTACTGGCAGCACACTGCTGCAGGAGAGCCTGCAGTGTAACAGGACTGGTGTTTTTAGCACAGAATACCTCTCTTGCGAAAATGCACCTCCCTTGCCAGCACAATGCTGCCTGCTGTACACCATCTGCATAAGAGCAAATAAATTAGAGTGAAACATCCAAATCTCAACATTCACTACAGGGAAATCTTGTGAGCAAATTTCTCACCATGGGATACATAATATGGTCTTCAAATACATTATCACTAGTAGTAGACAGCTGGAAATCAAACAGCAGCTATAAACCCCTTTGAGATATGACAGGGGCACCTTACAAATGGGTATTGTTCAACACCCGTTATCATTTCTACCACTTTATTTTCTTCTCCATTATGAATCACACTGGTTTTCGTGATATAGTGCTCACCCCAAGCAGATAAGGTAGCTGGCCAAAGAAAGCAAATCTTACCTCTGTATGATTCCACAATGAAGGTAATTAGTCATATCCTTGCTCTTATCATTTAAAGCAATTCAGAAGAAGGGACCTAACTCCCATTGAAAGTTTATTTAGATTGAGACAGATAAGATTTAAAGACAATAGTAATCTTTGAACAATTTGGTGTTATTAACTAGAATAAACACAGGACTGCTGTGATATATCTTCTTCAAAGTCTTGCCTTGCAAGTAAAACAAGTTAAACTGAAGGAGGAACCATGTCTCTAGAATAATAACTCATACGTTAAACCACTAAATTATCATGGAATATTGTGCAGATAAATACTCAGATTTTTTTAAAAACCACAACTCTTTACTATGAAAAAAGAGAGGATCGATTATTTCTGAGGTAGCATGTCAAAACAAATATGCAAGAGCAGAAGAGGAAGGAAATATAGTGGAGAAGGAAAAAAGCTTTTAAATTGGGTGATGCATAAGAAAACAAAAATTATTCACTTCTCTCAACATAAATATGCCGAGTTATTCAGTTATATAAATTTAGTCTTCAAATCCAGAGTCAGACCTGCATTAGTATCACAACAGTCACTCAGCTGGCTGACGCAGACACACTGAGCTCTCCAACTGAAGAACTTATGCCCTTACCAATTAAAAACAGACACACTCTTCCTTTTTTTTTTTTCCTTTTTTTAACATTTTGCTCTTCTTAGAAATACTGAGAGTTTTAAAATGGCATAGTATAAGTGTTAAATTATCTTTTTGGAAAATAACCAACCTACAGTCTGAAAACAAAAGTTACCTTCTGTGACAGCCTGGTTCATTTAAAGCTTAAAACCTATTTTACCCCTTTGTGTAACTTCCCATGAGTAAAGTAGAACTGTGGTCATGGGAAAAGCCACTGCTGAAGTACTGTGATGTTTGACAACTGAGCACTGGTTTTAGTGTCAAAGATTTAGAAATAATCCCCATTGCGGAAGTATTCCTGGAACTCCTGAAGCCTGAAAGTTACTTAGTTAGTCGGTTGTGAAATGTTAATGAATATTGAATGTACTAACAAAAAATGGTATTTTGTATACTCACTTCAAGAAGTTCTGACCACAGGGGTTGCTACAATGATCTCATATTATGATGTATTTAAAATTAAGGGGATTTAAATGAAAATTGCAACCCAATTGTGTATCTCACCACTGATTAACCAGCACATTGTCTCTTAAGCCACTATTAATAAGTAAAGAGTAGCTGTTTGTCATCCTAGCAGATGAGAGCACTTTTCCATTAGAGAGTCACTTGCCCATAAATCAGAGCTTATCAAAAGCAGCATTTGATGTGCGTAAGCAGAGGAATAAGAGAGGAACTGGTGGAGCGAGCAGCCGGTGGAGCGAGCGCACACAAGTGCGCTATATGTTGGACCAAATGTGCGCATCACACAGACATTCAGCACAGCTAATGACATCTTTTCTTGCCAGGCACTAAGATCCCATTAACTGGTGAATCATTCTGCCATCTGCAAAAAGCAGGTCCTTCCTCCCCCATCCCCTCACTCAGGACAAGTAAAGGGGAAGCTTGAAAACAACTTTCAGCTCTCTTTATTTGTCCTTGTGAGCAGCTTCATCATCTCCCTTAGTGATATAGCAGGTGATAGTTCCACTTCTCTCTCAATGGACTTTATTATAGTGCAATGTAACATGCAGAGACCAACAGGTTTCCAAGCTGCACATACAGCAGCATCCAAAACGTCAACCAAAACTGACACGTTTGATGGCAGCTGCACAGCCAAAAACGTTTTGTGTTTACTGCCATTAAGCAAAGCAAAATTCATTATAGAGCCAGGATTGAAGGAATACAAAATATTACAAGTTGGGAGACTAAAAGATAAAACTGAATCTAGCTACCTGATAAGCCCCCAGTCATCTTGCAGTTCCCAGAGACCCTAGGAATCTCCTGGCAAGTCAGACACAAAGACTTTACTTGGTGGTTTGGTGCTCAGATGCCATACAAAAACCCAGACAAAGAAGGAACTCACATCACCTGCGTATCTTGAACTGCCAGTTGATAACCACAGGCCAGGAACTGCTTCTCTTCCTTGTTCCAAGGAGGCCAATTAGTCACTCATCAGGATGGCCAGAGCCAGGACTGTTACAGTAGAGACTTCCTGGTTCAAAAGTCACTGTGAATGTGGTTCCCCCAAAATTTCCTTTGTAGCAATTCAGATCCCACATAATTCCCACTAGAACTGGCATTGCTGTTTGAACACCCACACTGGCAACCAGACTGGATGGACTGGATGGTTTTTGCTTCCAGATGTAAAAAAAAACCAAAAGGCATTTTTTGCTGTGCTAGTATCATGGGGAACCTGGCATGAAAGCTGGTCAACATGACTTCAGCAACATTGCTGTAAAAAACAAAACCACAGACAAGTGATCTGCTGTGTCTGGGAAGTTGTTTGATTATTTTTTTTAAGGTAATTTTCTAAATATTGAAAGCTGCAATTCAAATTGCATTACGCAGTATCTCCTCCCTCACAATTTTTTTAACACTCATCTGGCTTCCAGATCTAAATTAGAGTGCCAATAATGGTCTTGATACCAGATTAGGGAAAAAAAACCCCACCAACAAACCAATTCAGTCAGTCTAACTGATTCCACAGGCATTCAGAGAGTTTCTTTCAGACTTAGAAACAACAGTCCACAACACTAAAACCTACTCCCTTCCCACACCTGGTCAAGAACAAGGGTGGAGGGAGCTGGTCCAAACAACCTCCCATCCTACTCAGTTATTCACATTCGGGCTCCAATTTCTATTGTGATAAAGATTATATAGGGGTTGGACTGGATGACTTTGAACCTGAACTGTTCAGTTCTAAGAGAAAAGCAACCTAGTGCTTAACACCTATTTTTTCTAGCCATTTCCATGAAGTTCCACATGTAAATAAAAAATAATTGAAAGAGAAGAAGGGGGAGGTTGGGGTTGTAGTTGCCCCACTTTCAAGGGCTTCATGCTGAACTGAACACAACACTTAAAATTTTTGTGAGCTACCTTGTGAACCTGAATGGTCATTTCTATCTCAAGAATGACTTTTGCAGACCTTGTGTTTTTGGGACTTATTTTGTTTTTCTGTATACAGACAACAACTATCTTAGCAAATTGTAGATATTGTTCAGCTAATGTGCAAACACCCATGCTTCATTATGGCATGAAACACCTAATTTTTTCACTTTATATTGTAAAGAATGCATCCCTGGGTTGTTTGTTTTGGCTTTAAAGAGAGCAACTTTAAGTGCTGTGCCAAGAAACCTGATAAAGACACTATTCTAACTTGTAAGTTCTTCTAAAATGAGCATTCATTTGACAGCTTTAAGTAGATGACAAATGAGCTTCTTTTCTTCTAAAAAAAGAACATTTTAAAATCAAAGAGGTAAACCAGTTCTATCCTGCAGGAAAAAAAAATCAATTTGTTAGACTAGTTTGACACATATTCAATCAACAAAAGAATGTAGATTGTCATGACTGTCTTAAGTGGTGATCAGGAATGAGTTATTTGGATGTACTATCCCTTCCTTGATAAGAATTATGCAAGTTATTTTACTACCACTGAATATGATGGCACTGCACTGACAGTCTCTTGATGGTTCCCCAACATGGTTCCAGCAGCTGCAAGTGTCAATTTTGCACCTTTGGAAAGAAAGTTCCTGTGTGTGGGCAGTGTGCTGTGCTCAGAGAAAAATGACATACTAAAACTTTACTGAACTCTCCAGGAACCTAGGGGTTCCTGGCTTTTTCTTTTTTTTTTTTGTTCTCTTTCTTTTTGTTTCCTTATTCTAAGATTCCACAAGTAATCCATGAATAACTTAGTGGTTTAAGTTCCCTTTCTTGGTCATGTCTTCTAGATGTCATGAAAAGCGCTGCCAGCAGCAGCTGCTTGGGCAGTTTAGATGATGCTGTTTGTGCTCTCTGAGGGGATGAGCAATGCAGCGCTGCACTTCATGGCAGTCACCACTGAGGAAGCCCCTGTGCCTCTGCTGTGCCATGGACTTCACCACTTCATAGGATTTTTCTTTCCTTCCCCTGCCATGTCCTCTGCTACCTTCGGCTTGGATGCTGGCCCTTTTAGTTTCCAAACAGTCCTCACTGTGGCTATAGTGGCAGATGGAGGAATCTGGGGAGGGGGAACAGACATCTCACTGTTTTCTCTGCATGTTGGTGCCTCTCTCAAATCACTATTTTATTACCTGCACAGTGGCCCAGGTAACGCCTCAGTATTAGACTCACAGGATACCAGAATTACACAGGCGGAAAAGGATATGAGTAGCAGGAAGAAATGTTAATATGACATGTTTAAAGCAGCTCTTTCTGTCATCTTGAATCAGGCAGCTGTCAGTAACCCAACAAGATTTATAACTTAAAAAGAAAAAAAATGAAACCATGTTTTTTTGGTAAAAAATCTGTTAGAATCACCACACAGAGGAAACAACTTTCTGTGCAAGTCTATGTGGTGGCTCTCCCTCTGGGAAAAATTTTATTTTTCCCTTTGCAATTTATCCACCACTCAAACCTCCACATCCACCCCAGCCCTCAGCTGCTGCCAGTTCACAAAGTGTTTTGTGACACGACTGACACCTATACATTTCATGAGGCTTTAAAATGCCACCTCAACTTTCTACTCAGACCAACTCTCTCCCCTCTATGCTTCATACAGGGAAAGAATTTTAAAGAAACAAAGTCACCTAACCTCACATTTGCAATGCGCGGCTGCAGCCTGAGCTGAATCAGAGTAGTTTGAAATTGAGTCATTTTGTCTAGTTTGCTCTAATGTGATAAGCTAGATGGGATAGAAATTCTATATATTATTACACAGAATTATTTCAAACATGGAGCTAAGATAAAAGCAGAGTCCAGGGAGGGCTAATCTGTGCCCATCAGCCCACACTTTAATCACATGCCGATTACTTTGTTAGTCATCTCTTCATCAGTGCTCTCAACCCACTCCTGCTCCTCCTGCAGTAAACTTTAATTAACCAAAGAAACACTGGAGTTACTCACTGAGAACACAGAAACAGAAAAATGGAGGAGCTGAATGCTGAATGCCTCTCATCACAAGTGAGAGTGAATCAGTTTGGAGGTAGTGGAAAAGTCAAGTCTTTAAACCCAAGTAGCAGGAATTCCTGTCTATAAGCAAACATTTTGAAACAATCCAAAAGGAAGACTTCTGTACCATTGCACTTTCAGGTTTCTTTCCCTGGCATATGTTTTGGGTTAGCATCTGGTCTTTTACAATAAATTAAACTGAGAAAAAAGCAAATAGAACAACACATGAGTCACCTGCATGGAGAGTCCACCAAAATCACTGCTCTTCATCTGCTGTGCATTATCCTCACTCTGATGGGACAACTGTTAGCTAAAAGTCAAAAACAAGCAAGTCACACAATAGCAATGTTTGTAGTTTGGGCTGAGCCATCAGTTCTTTCTAATTTTAGTGATCTAGCACCACCCTCACAGGGTAGCTACTAGTGCTAATTACCACAACAGTAACAGGATCTGTCATGCCACCAGCAAGTAACATCCGAGGTGTTATGGTTTTGTTGTGCGCTTAGGGATAATAATTAACCATTGATTGAAAGGAAACCACTGCAGTAAAGGATGATCCCACTGTAAAAACAAGTTGAACAAGTTGTCATGGCTTGCTGAAGAGAATCCATGACAGAACTAAGGTGTTCTCCTCCTGGACCACCATCCTTGCACTAGCACTACACTCTTCCCCACCACATCAAAGCAGGCAGCATGAGATCTGGAAGGTTATTAGTTATTCACTTGGGAACATTTCTATATCAGTTCCAGAGTGTCAAGAACTTATTACATGACCTTCACCATCAGGTAGCATATTGGAGAAAGAAAACAGACTGCTGGATTTTCCAACAGTAGCCGGTACTGTGAGTCAGACGGAAGAGCTGTGCTTTGGACAAAAGCTGCCTATTAGCCTTGCATGCTCATGAGGGATTCTGAGCAGCATTCTGCACCTGGCATATTTGCATAATTTGCAGTATTAGAGTAGAAAGAGGATTATGAAAACAATGACTGAAGCAATATTCGGCTTCAAATGGATGTGCTGCTACTACTCTACCATAGCAGGCTGCTATGACAGAATGAGCTTTAGATAGATTTGTCACATCTTTGGCCTTGGTGTCCCTTCATTCTTCTCTTAACCTCTCTGCTAGTCTATTAATGACTTTCCCAGCTTCTCTTTCCTCCCACTTTTCATCATGATCTACTAAGCCACTGCACCACTCTTTCCCTCTCTCCCACTCATGATGATGCCTCTCTTCATGCCTCTGCTTCAGCCACAACAAACCATGAACAACTGCACCAGGATTCTCCTTTTGACAGCAAGTACTGGCACATATCTGAAGAGACAGTAAGAATCAGCCTCTTTATCCTTCACTTGTGGAGCCATCCCACTTCTTCTGCCCCTCACCTTGCTTTCAGTCAGCCATTGCTCTCACACCTGATCATGTGAAGATACAAAAGATCCTAATAACTAGGTTTGAGAGGAAAAGGAGCAAAGCTTTACAAGAGCTCACCATCTGGGCAGTACTTGGTATAGAGCTGTCACTCAGTGCCAAATTCACATGTCAGACCTATCATTACAGATATGCTTGTGTGCATGGACCATATTCACAGCTGAAGCAGGACAAATCTCAAAGAATTAATCTATGTTTTCACACATTTTCATTCCAGGTAATGCTGCAGAAGCAGTGTCCTTGATCTACTACTTCAAGATGCTATTGCTGCATCCCAAACAGCAAAACAAGCACCAAGATTAATGAGGTACTGCTCCTCCCAAGCACGCTGTGAGAGGCAGAAAGAATCTTACCCCGTTACCCTTAAACAATCTCAATTTTGCTGCAGCAAACTGTCATATCCCCCAGAGTCAAATCAAACCCCCAGAATGGCAAGTGCACCTCTGTATTTCAGAGTCTAGGAAAAGAGAATGCCTGCTGTGTTGGCACAGGAAGGAGGTGCAGGCAGCCACGCACAAAGTTGCTGACCTGGCACAGCACTCAGCTGTAACACACAACTGCTTTCCCAGGCAACTCATTGTGAGCGTTTAATTGCAAACACTGTAGAAAAGGCCAAGGGATTTGGATGGAGGTTATGGGAAGCAAAGCATGATCTGGAATGCTGTTCTGCAGTCTAGAGAGCAGTTGGGTAAAGACAGCAGAGACTGCCTGGGTAAACGGGGAAGGCTGAAAGAAACTAGCACCATGCAACAGCCTGTCTACAAGCGCAAGATTGGATGGCCACAGAAATCAATTTTCATACCTACTCTCACAGCCACTATAAAAAGTATATAAATCACATCAGTAATAAATCAAGTAAGCATTGCATGATTGGATTTAGGGGTGGAGGGAGCAAAGGGAAAATTCATTTTGTTCATCACAGTCTTCTTCCTTTCATCTCTGAGGGACCCTTAAGTACATTCTGATACCCAATTCCTCCCAGGAGCTGTAACTTCCATGCCACCCAGCTGAAACCCTGCTTAGGATATTAAAAACCAAAAATACAGGTTTCTCAACAGAATTCTCTGTATTACCTAACTGATTTTAGAAATTAACAATAATAATGCTAAAACATCCAGCAGCCTGATTATCAGCCACTTCTTATTTATATTCCCATTAAATTCACAGCTGCTTTGCAAAGAGACAGGCTGCTGGATGAAGACTGCCTTGTATGCTCTCACCCAAGCTGCTTCCATTTATTCCATTGAGAATGACGACACAAATAACTCAAATGCCTGCTTGGTATTTGGCAGGTGCCATTGGTGTATGACACACTATTCAAAAGGCAAACAGCAAGAATGACACGACATTCTAAAGGAAAAAAACAGGGAATTTTATTCCTCTCATCGCAATAAAACTGTTAATTTTCAGGTATCCGCTGACCTTTTCACCATCCAAAGGAATTTTACTGTGAGCTAAATCTGCCAGCTTACCTGTCCTGTAATGAACCATGGCTGAAAAGTGGGGAGCTGTGAATACTGCCACTGCTGTTGAGGGGTGCGGGGAGAAGAACTGACAAGCAAGGTGTCTGCGTGCCTGGCACACTGCAGATAGGGCCCTGAGGTGTCAAAGTGCCATCTTCCAAAACTCACCCAGCTGGGTTCTTTGGCAGGAACACCACGAAAAGAAGAAAGAACCTGCACTTGCATTTTGTTGGCTTTGAAACAGGCTAAATTGACTGAATATGTGTCAGCTTTATGCAGTGAGATATTTCAGCATCTCTAAAATGAATTTACAGGTGTATTTCTAATTTGCAAGGACATTCTCCTGCCAAGTACCACGTGAGTACTTACCTGATGACACAAATCGACAGAAAGAACAAGTCTGCATCATCTCAGCTAAGAAATGAAGTAGTTTTGCTAGACAGAACTAGGCTGATTTTGGGCAGAATGTTATAAGGAAACACAGAGAGGTGTATTATACCTATGGATTACATAGAACCTTAGTAAAACTCAACCTACCAGTGCTTTGGGCCTGGAACTATTTGTTGCCCATAACGTGGTCTGTCAAAACTGATGCAGTTTTTACACACAAATTCCTGCCCACTGAGATGCAGGTTGGGATTCTCCCATCTGTTTCACATTTAAGAAAAGGCTCACACTGTAAAATTTTACCTACTGCATATTCCAGATGGAGTAATACAGATGACTTAAGGACAAATAGTCTAAAAAATGAACAGACACCCTGATGTGTTTTGTTTTCCACGATCAACTAATCACACCCAGCCCAATAGCTTGATTCAGAGTATCCAACAAGAGTGAGAAGCACAAATGAGAAGCACGACTGAGATATTTTCAAGTAATTACATTTTGACAGCAACCAATTTTATCACCATATAAAATGAAGTTGTTTCTATCCACTCACATTACTCGTAACTAAAAAAACCAGGAAAAATATAGAACATGTGAAAAACTGTTTTTATAGCAGCCCTCAAAGGTCAAACACAACCTTTGTACTCAGCTGATGTTTGCCTATTCCTGATTTCAAACAGCAAGAACATTTGGGTTATTTGGGACATACTTGATTTAAAGGTGCTCTTAAACAGACTCTTCAAAGCCAGCTATAGGATAGCAAACAAAACATGTATCTAAACATTGAAAATGCTCAGTTTCTGAAGACACTGCTTGTATTCAAAGAAGAAAGGTTTGTCATGAAACAATGAGGATGGAAAAATTATGCTGGATTCAAGCAGAATACAAAGTAATACAGAAAAACTTGTTTGAGAGTATCAGTTGACATGAGAGGTGACAATGCCACACTTTAGTGTTTTAAGAACTGTAAGAAAGCATCCTTATTAATACCAGGGCTGCTGCACTGACAGCAATACTCCCAGTACATTTATCTGGAGCAGAGGTTACTACATTTTGTGCACAAAGACCTTGGGGCAGGTGCAATTTATAAACAACTAAGCAACCCCAAAGAAGAAGATGCAGGTTTAAATAATAATTTGCAGTAAATGCCACAACCTGAGCTAAAATGAGAAAGAAAATTTGTACTTGTGATTTGAAGGGTTGACTCAGCCAAAAAGTCAACAAAACCACACTGAATTATGGAGAAGTCTAATAAGCCTAACAGCTTTGCAGGAATTTGTGATAGGATTTGTGTTCCTTGGTTCCTGTTTTAGAATAAATCAGATGTCAAGTCTGGATAGAGCCTAGAATTTTGCAGGGTTTTTTATTATGGGATAACCAAGCTATATTTTAAGTTCTGTTTCCAAGTCCATCAAAAAACCCCACAAGTTTCATGGTGCAAGGAGGGTTGTGCTGATTTCATTTGGGCTAAACTGTCCTGTTTGACTCCAGACTGCTGAAAGCTGCCTAATCCTGTCACTGTTCATGTCCTTCCTGTGTTTCATTTATTGTTATTTGAGGTGTTTTACCATTTATTTCCTATTTAAACGATCTTTTTAGAACTCTAAGAGAAATCTAACAGTGTTTTCAGCCAGTATGTGTGTACTAGTTTGAAAACAAACCAGTGGGAGATCACAAGTCAGAATTATAATTTAATAGGGAAATTAAAATAAATGCAATAGTACAAGAACACTGACAGAGTCAGGATACAGCCTGACACCCTGTTAGTCAGGATGGTGGTAGCAGTCCAGATTAACTGGTCCTGTTGAAGCAGTGACCCTACAGAAAAGGGTCTGGTCTTCACCTGAAGGGCCAACAGTAATTCTTGCCCTCTGGGAGTCTAGTAGGTAAGGGTTGCTTGTGCTGTTCCAAACCCCAGATCATATCCAGGTGGGAATGCTTGGCTCCTCCCTGCTGGGCGGAGCATCTCCCAATGGGCTGATGGAATTCTGTGAGTCAGGAGGTGGGTCCTTGATTGCCCATTAAACAGAGATAGGCCCCCGAGGGTGTCATCAGATAACAAACACTGCCTCATCTGCTTTAACAGCTCGTGAAGATGATAATAGAATACATACTTTTGGTTACATCTTACATTGTAACCTAGGAGAGTGTGCCATCTTTTTTGGAGTTGATATTATACTTTAAATTTCTACAGTATGAAATTGCCTAGAAGGTAACGGGGTTTGCCTTACTTTCAAGGTATTGAGCCTTGGTTGTTCCCATTGCATTAGTGGTTTTTCGTCTGAAACATAAACAGACCATGCTGGAAGGACTGAAGTTGATTAACTGGGGATTTGCAGCCCAGCTTTTGATGTTGGTAGTCATGTATTCTTATTTATTCCAACTTTTGGTGGATACTTTTGCTAGTAATTCCATGGGAAAGTGATCTGGTAATTCAAAGGTACTCTATATTTGCTACACTAAAATTGAGCTACTGCTCTAATTGTTGCTGAGTTGTGTTTTTCTCAAGATGGGACCACTGAATTTTCTTGGAGAAAATTCCAGTATTGCAGTGTCGGATGGAGGGTGTAGCTCAGCATACCCCAGCTCCTGCTGGCCACAGGAAGCCATAAAAATACAGATTTTTCCTCTGCCTTCAGTCAATTCCATCCAGGATCTAGTCTGGGGGAAAACCCAAACTGGATTTTTCCTGGCGTATGGAATGGGGAAAAAAAACGGACTGGATTTTTCCAAAATACTGAATGGGAGAAAACCTGGACTGGATCTTTCACACTCTCTTCTAACTAACCTCAGCCAACATACACAGGTTACCGATAATATAAACTTGATGAATTACATCCGGTTTCATCACCATGCAGCTTATAAACCACAAAGCAGACCAAAAGCACATTTTTACAAAATAATTGGGAGTCAATCAAGTTTGAGAGCATTAAGATTTTGAACTTGGGAATCAGGAGCCAAGCACAAGGCAGCGTGTTTACTATCAATGATGCTTCCTCTTTTGCATGGCTATAAACATTTGGGTGGCTTATTTTTGAAGGGGTAAGGAATAGGAGATGAAATTAGATTCAAATGATTCTGTTTGCTACAAGAAAACAAGATATTTTTATTTACAGGCTTATAGCTGAGTGCTCTGGGAGCTCTCCTGATAAATGCTTCACCAGCTGAGTCACAGTATGCACAGGATTAGTCACGGCTGAGGAAGTGTCCCAAGGTTTCATTTACAGCCACAGATTTACCTGATGTATATTAATTTCTCCTGTGAGCAGCAGCTCTCTGAAGATGTGTGCTTCAGAAGCTTTGGCTCCGTCATCGCCTCTACGTCACCACACCCTCGAAGACGAGGGTCAAAGCATCAACACGCACGGAGGAAGGCGATGTCTGCCGGCCACGTAGGGAAAAGGAACGGAGGGCTCCCAGCCTGTACATCAACATATGTTCTGTGGGCCTCAGCAGAGCAGACCATGCGTCACACTCACTTGGCGCTATTTTAGGCTACAATGGATAAACGAAGTGACTTAGCTAAGCAACCCAACACACTCCCTTCATTACATGCTCCAGCAGAAAAGCCTGAGCAACTGGCAGTACTTCTGTGCGTGTGAGCTTCTACCCATGGTGTTCCCAGTCTGCAGACAGGGATCAAGAACAAGAGGTAAATAACTTTGCAGAGGGTTTATTTGCAAATCCCTGGCAGAATAAAACCCCCACCAATACCTCAGGCATCCAGGTATCAAGTCACCATCTCCATGTAATCCTTAAAAATCTTTAGCCTGAAAGATCTGACCTAGGAAAGCCTGGGTCTTCCATGAGAGTTGTAAATAACTGCCTTCATTGGATCACCAAACAAATACATGGCATCTCTGTTACCTTTCCTCACAAGCTTGAGCAGAGTCTGAACATGGGTGCGTGCATGAGTTGGCTGCATGTCCTCTGCTTTGAGAGGTTCAGATGAAGAAAAAAGGAAGATCAAACCTGCCACCTGAGCAACTGTATGAAACCAGAAATGTGGGATTCCTAAATGGCTAAAGAGTGTAACCAGCCTTTGAAACACTAAGACACTTGTGTTTCTGCACCTTACATCCAGTTTTTGAATTTAATTTTTGAATACATCCATATGTTGAATTTAGACATGGAGAGGCCTTGCACTGGTGCCCACATCCAAATGCTACCTATGTGAACAACATTGCTTTTCCCAACAGGCTGTTCACATTCTGCCCAAGGGATGTCTACATCTTGCTACATCTCAGAGACTCGTCCCCAACCAAGTGAACTACAGGCACACTTGAAGTGTCTTCCAGTGAAAGTTCATCTTAATGAAAAAACATTGAAAGAAAGAAAACTGTAAAGTAAAAATTATTAAAACTGCACTTAAAGGCTATGTTATTACACTAATAGCCTGTCCTAGGTTACAATGTAAGATGTAACCAAAAGTATTTATTCTACTATCATCTTCACAAACTGTTAAAGCAGGTGGGTCAGTGTTCCTTATCTCCTACCATGACTCATTCCTGATAACACCCTCGGGGGCCTATCTCTGTTTAATGGGCAATCAAGGACCCACCTCCTGACTCACAGAATTCCATCAGCCCATTGGGAGATGCTCCGCCCAGCAGGGAGGAGCCAAGCATTCCCACCTGGATATGATCTGGGGTTTGGAACAGCACAAGCAACCCTTACCTACTGGACTCCCAGAGGGCAACAGTTACTGTTGGCCCTTCAGGTGAAGACCAGACCCTTTTCTGTAGGGTCACTGCTTCAACAGGACCAGTTAATCTGGACTGCTACCACCATCCTAACTAACAGGGTGTCAGGCTGTATCCTGACTTCTGTCAGTGTTCTTGTACTATTGCATTTATTTTAATTTCCCTATTAAATTATAATTCTGACTTGTGATCTCCCACTGGTTTGTTTTCAAACTAGCACATAGCCCTTTAATAAACTTACAATCACTGTTAAATACATTTTTACACAAAAACAAACCACAGTGAAGCTGCTCCATGTTCTCTTACATTGTTAATAGCTTTGAAGACAAATACAGAGGTCAGTTTGTCTAATGAAAATAAACAGCTCCATGAGACTGTTCTGTTTCTTTTGAGGTGAATGTACATTTCATCTAGTTTAGCATGTCCATTGAGTATGTGCTAAACATTGGCTCAATTTTGCATTTCTCCCTGCAGCAGAACACAAATTGTTAACTCTCACCTGTAGGTTAAACCATGCCTAGTTTCCTTCCTTCTATTATTCTGTATTCTCCTTCGTCTCTTCCTGTTTCTGTGCTAAGGATACTGACATCTACTTATGACAAAATTTTCCTCCTTGCTTTCAACAATTTCTCCAATAAACACATTTTTGTAGAAGCTTCTTTGATCCTTAACAGAGAACTCTTTAATACTATGTAAATGTAAATATATAATCTGAAATCTTGACTAGTTCCAAAAAAGAAGTGAATCAATATCTACCAAACACTCTGTACTAAAATGACTTGTATTATTAATACAACCGATGACAGGACTAGTCCACAGTGATTTAAAGTTTTAAACCCAATAATGTTTCCCTGCTCAAATCTATACAGATGCCCCAAAGAAAAGGAATGTTATTTCCCAAGTGGTTTCACTGAAAAAAAAAGGTATTAACATAGCTGATCTAATATTTCAACCATTTTGCACCACAGTTCCTGACAAGATCTCCCTCAAGGTTAGCCTTAAAATTATATCGCAGCCTAATTTTGCCTTGTTTTACATTAGTCTGAAACCATGTCTAGATTTTATTGAACTTTAATTCTGTTATTGGTTTTACATATTATCCAGATGAAAACTTTTAATATGGTTTCGTAGTTTGAAAAACATCATCATGTACTGGTAGGGAGTTTTTAGTGCAGCAGGAAATGGAATTAGGAGCGATCCACTGACTTAATTGAAGATGCCACTAAAAGCTTTGCCAGGTGCAAATATCCTGCCCTTCTGACTTCAGCAGTGATCCTGGGAGGAGAGTGTGGAGCAAACTGTGCTCCATGTACACAATAACTCTGCTGTAGAGGAGTCTCTGACACAGAACAGACCTGCTGAGGTACATCATATCTAGGGGTGCATTTACTGCCTCTAGACCGCTAACATTATCAGTATGATTTTAGGATGTGCAATAATTTGATATGATAATTGTGCTGTGTTGTGCCTGCCAAAGGAAACACCTCTACCTTCTCCACTGCTGCAATGTATATTCAAATCCCCAAAGTGACTAAAAAAAGGAGAAATGTACTATGAAAACTCATCTACAGATATGACAAGAGTATTTCTTATGGTCACCACTCTGATTTACCGAGCAGCTACCATCTTCATTCTATTACAATAAAGGGAGGTAGAGACCCCAAATAAATGAGAATCAGTGAAATAAGTCTTCTTGGAAATATCTCAAAAAATTTAAAAAGGCAGGAAAAAAAAAAACCCTGTTGCAGTTTTGCACTATGTTTTCCCCCTCTATCTTAAGATACCAGTGTCATGACTCACTCTGGAGATTTGAATTGCTCCCTGAGCGACACGACCTTCTCATACCAGCTTTGTTCCTCATGCTAGCAAAAACTGGTCATCCACGAATACTGAATGAAGAAACTTCCTATTAGTCATCTCTGGATCTATAAATCTAATACCAGAAAATGGTGTTTAAACAAGCCCACTGCTGCTTCAGGTACATGGCCTTCCAACATTTCAAATCTAAATAGTTTCATCAGGTGTGGGAGGAAGGATAGAAAAGGGAAAAAAAAGATACATAAGACATCTGTCTCTAGATAAAATCTATGGATCAGCACTCCTTGCAGTAGTTTGAAAACCTATATTTAGGTTTTCATGTTTATACACTCCCTTGGCAATTTTGAAACTGATGCTTAAAAAAAACCCCAAACTTAAAAACTCACCAAGCCTTCAAACTCAGAAGGCTGAGCTCTCAGTTGCACTTTAGCTGGTTAGCTGTCCATCCTTAGGTATGTTCTACAACACTGTGACTTCTCATACTCAATTAAAAACCACAGATCAAATTCTGCTTCCGAACACAGGAAGAACAGGTGCTTTTCTACACATGGTCTTGCCTGCACCTCTCCTGGAATAGTTCAGTACATTCCTGACTTGGCATGAAACTATAAAGTCAGAGCAAAGCACGCTGTATCTCAATAATTCATGTCACGGGCGCGTTGCCTCATTCAAAAGATACTACAGTAGTATCAAGTCATATCCATTATAAGGTCACTGACAAAAAAGATCACCTTGTTCCCATGAACATTGGTTGCTTTTTTGTTTGAGCTCTCTCTGCTGGTAACAGTACAGGCTCAAATGCCACTGCACAGCATATTTCACTCTGTCACCAAATTATGTGGATAGGATTGACCAAGATGAGGACAAACAACCCCATAATTTCAGGGGACCTAATCAGAATCCATTATCTATCCCTGAGTCAAAGTACTAAGCTAAGTGCTAAATGCTCCTGCAGATCTAAAACTTTGGAAAGACTTCAGATCTATAACTATACTGAAAAACTGAAACCTTCTCACATAGCACAAGTAATTAAAATCCTCATGGAAATCCTCATTCCAGTGTATGAAACAGCACATCGTATTAACCACATCTTCTCTCCTTAGTAACTAAAGAACTTGCACTTAGGCAGTGCAAGATGAAATTGCAAAAAAACTTGAAAGAAAACTTAAAAAGAAAAATCCAACTAACCCCCTCCCATAGATTTTTAGCCAATAGACACACAATGAGTAAAAATTATCCCAGAGCCTAAACATGGTGTTGACATCTCTGTGTGAACAAGAATCCAAATCTTGTTGTATCTCTAAATTGCCTGTATCTTACTATATCCTTGGCAAGCTGTTATCCTGGTTTGTCATTAAGATGGGTACAACAATGTGTTTTTATTAAGTTTAGCATTTAAGGAAATATCAACCAGTGGCTCCATTATTTTTTCCTTCAAATGACATATAAGTAGGAACATTGATAAAAATAGTTCTAAACATCCATCTGATGTACTCTTCTTTTATTTGCTGGCCAAGGATACAATCTGACTTCATCTGTAGATGGCTGCAATGACATGCAAGACAATTTCTGTAAGAGACATTTCAGTTTCATTTTCAGAGGAAACATCTCTAGAAGGATTTCCAGTTTCTCTAAGTGTTGGATCAGCTGTAGGATGTAAGACAACACTCCCTGATTACCAAACACTCTGATTACCAGGAACAGGATGCTAAACCACATGAAAGCAGTCTCGCTGCTCAAGTAGTGACTAAGATGATGTAGAATGTTTAACAAGTTTGTTCATGCAATAGGATGGGTGAATGCCATCTCTCAGCACTATGTGCACACTCCAGAAACTCTCTCACTTCAGGAAAATGTGTCTGAAAGTCTGTCAGTAGAATGAAGGATGGAAAAGTTTGGAACAGTGAAACACTTGTTTTGCATTTCATGTAAATTGTACACGTTGTTTATATTGGTAAAGAAAACACATCGATGCGTGTGAGTTCTGCAGCTACTATGGCATAGTTAACCTTTTAAAGGTTCATGTACACTATAGTTAGCAAAAATAAACTTATCATAGCTCAGAAACAAAAATGCTGGCAACTTCTAGGTTCATAGGATGGAAGTACAATATGGAATGACAATGTCAGACTACAACAGCCTTGATACTGCTCTGATGCCAGTTAATCACAATCTGTTTGCATCAGTAGAACTCACTATTTGCCATGGACTCCTTGAATCCTATTTTAGAAAGAGAATTCTTCATTTTCTCACTGGATTTCATTTGATATTCATCAGTACTATATAGCAGCATTTTTAAAGTATTCTACAAAATAAGGTAGCTCTATTATCCCTTGTTCTAAAGGAGGGCAAAGAAACGGAGGTACTGAGGTCCAAAGGTGTCCATGTGATTAATTAAAATTTTGATGTTGTTAACTTCAGAAGAGGCAGAAAATAATCAAAACTCTCTTTATAAATAAGTAACACTGTTTCAAATCTCTTCCTGTCTGACTACCTCCCCCCAGACTATTCATATGGCTTAAGTAACACTGATCAGGAGTAGTAGCTCTTCCAAGCCAAGATGCTATGAAGTTTCAAAACCTAGGAATGTATGACAGCAATTTAACCATGCCCCTGTGGTAGCAAAGTTACCTCCACATGAATCAGAGCTTTTGTGGTCAGTTCTCAACTACAAGTCCCATGGGGCAATTAGCTCTAAGTTTACACTCTGAGCTTTTATTCCATACACAGATCTACACCACTCACAACATGTAGATACTCCTACACAGAAGAATAAACCCAGTTCTTTACAGGGTTATTCAGTCGCCCTCTTGCAGGGCTTTCTTCCTCTTCTTTTAGATCACTTTCCTTTACAATTCAGCAAACAGCAATACAGGACCCACAAACAACTGCCTATTTTTAACTGCACATTCTGGGTTAGTCTAAAGCCTGTGTTCAGAACAGAGTGCTTGGACCAGGCCCATGCAACCCTTGTGGGGGTGGACCACCAAAGAGTGACTCCTGGCACTGAGCTGCAGCTGTGGCACACAGCAGAGCAGCTCCCCAGAACCCAGAGGCCACACAGCTCGTGGTGGGTGGCTGCTGACCAGCTGCCACAAACCCCAGCCAGTGCATGGCACACAGCTGGCAGCAACCCTGTCCTGGGGAAAACACACACAGTCATCACTGCTGTCAGCTGCACCTCATATCCCCTTCCCTCTCCTTTCATCTGCTCATTACAAGCTGCCCTCTCCCTGTGCATACAATGCCTTCCTGTTTGTCTGCCCTCACTATGCAGGACTTGGGTCTCCTCTCCCCCACAGCAACCCCACAATCCATCACAGCAGTCCATCTTGTTCCTTACTTCCCAGGTCCCTCCCCACATACAAACACAAAATACCCCCACGCTGTTCCCATATTAACCTCAAGTTCCTGCTTCCCAAACCTCCCACACTGCTGGCTTGCTGCTTCAGCTCCTCTCCTAATCCTCCCAGGCTTCTCTACCCACTGCAATAGCCCTTGCTCTCTACTTTCTAAACTTCCCATATCTTCTTAGCATTCCTGCCACTCAAACACCTTCTGGACACCAGGAGTCTCAGGACCACAATTCCTGGCACCCCGAGAAGAAGAACCAGCATGCCCAGCTGTCTTCTCCTGCAGTGCCCAGGTCTCCAGGGCTGATGCTCCCTGATGCAGATGGCACAGTGCCTCAGAGAAAGAAGTTGCACCCTGACTTGGAATATTGCTCCAACCAAAGTTTTACATGAAGCTGCAGATCCCATCTGACAGTCTGTGTTGTGTAGGCCCGATCAAGGCCCAGAAAATGGACCTGCTGCTTGTGCCCAGTAAACGATCACACCGGCAGGTTGTCATTTCCCACATAAGAGGGCATTCTCACAAGCTGTCAGTTGCAAGGGAATGGAAATCCAAGACCCTCAAATCCTTCTGAAGTGGATGACATAAGAAAGGATGCAAGTTTTCAGTCCATTCTTCCTAATTCTGACATTTTCTCCTTATCCACAGGCTGCCCCACCCTGGATCTTATTCTTCATCGAGTTCTGATTCACTTTTCCTCCTCAGTTTTAGTCACTGTGCCTTTTTCACCACTGCGACATAATTTCTACAGTCATTCAGAGGACAGAACGTGTTTAAACTCTCAGTTTCTTTGCTTAGCACCACAATTTGCACTGATTACCTGGGCTGCAGAGAGTCAAATTATCTTCAAGAATGTGCACACAATTCACCTACCTGACCTCACTTCCACACAAACTTCTGTGTAAGCAGGCATTGCAAAACCTGACAATTAGGCCAAATTTCAGGAGAGTAGAATGGCAAAAAATGGAGACTTAAACCACACAGAACTTCCCTAAGAAATGTTGAGCCCATGCTTTAAAGCAATGAGGCACTTGAACCTCTCTGTATTTTGATCAACTGCTGGGGCAAGCAGCATTTCTTTCTATAACTTGATTTTAGGAGAGCCAAACTGCAGGAAAACCCTAAAAATTGATATTTTAATAGAGTATTTTCTTAATCAAAATCAATATACCAATAACTTTCAAGACTGACATACCACTCCACAGACAGGGCAATGCCAAAAAAGCCTAAAAAGATCCAGTGTCTCCCTTCTGACCTAGACCTGGGTTCCAGTTTCTGTCATGAGGACAGACTGGTTTGTTTGCAGAAGCCAATTTTTTGCTAGTGGCTAGGTCTCTGTGCTAGCCCAACGATACACCCATACAAAGCTGAACAACAGGACATTAAACCATTTGGACATCATAACAACTTCACAGAATTGGTTGCTGCTCAGCACTCAGATCTCTAATCCTTAGGTGCTTCAGAATTTAACTTTTAGGAATGCAGAATGTTGTGGATTTAAGTCTACTTATTCACCAAAGCACACCCACATTTCAAAAGACTGTATAATCCTAGTTACCTGCAAAACCAACTTCCTATATATGTTCCCATTATCCAGCTATAAAAATCACGTAGCAGACTGTAAAAAAGGCAGAATTGTGGACCTGTAGCAGAGCTGTTTCCCGAGTTGCCAGTTAAACACGGCTGGCAATGCAGACGTCTTGCGCAGCACCACTACCACCTCCTGGACAAGCCAAGCGTGGCTGCGGGCTGCGCCAGCGCCTCTTCCAACTGCGCATCAGCTTGCCTTAAAGGCAGGCAGCCCCTTCCAAGGCATGCCCAGCTATCCCGGGTACTGCAAACCTCACCTTCCCGGCTAGCTGTGCCATTCCCTGCCACCGCCGCTGCCGCTCCCTCCTGCCCCGCAGCGCCAGCGTGGCCACGAAGGCTCCAGCTACACCAGCCTTCCCTCGTCGTTCTGCAAGTACAGTCAGGTCAGTCGGACAGCTTCCCACTAGGAATCACAGCTGAAAGCCCCAGTGCTAATGGCAACGGGCTTTGTCTTCGGTAAAAGCCAACTGAGTTGCCTTTTCTTTCTGTTGCTAAATTATGTATATTGCTATAAGTTGTGCTAATGTGCTACTATGTACGTATCCATCCAAGCACCAAACATTTAATGAACTATAAAACATATTTTTTAAAAAGTGTAACCTGTAAGACAGCATGAAGACATCCCCCTTACACTGTTTTCCCTCAATATAGTATAAAAGAGCTTCTCTAGCCACACACAGAAAAAAGGTCTCTATTTCTGGGTGAAGATAAATCCAATTTTAAGGATGCAATTAATGAGAATCTTCAATTTGTAAGAATTAAAGATCAGTGGTTTCAAGATCTGGCTTGTCTTCCCATATATAGCATATATGGCTTATAGTGTTGGTAGCTCTTTTCAGATGTCTGCAGACCCCATAAAACTCCATACTCTGTAAACTACATACATTACTATATAACCATAAAGCTATTTCAATATTAACTCTCACCAAACCTTTTATAGAAATAAAATGCCTCTTTATGCTTGATCCTGCTGATGCAACCATAGAAGTGTTCTCCTTTTTGCTGTTGCTGCCTTTGGAGATAGCTGGACAGCGGATGCCTTCTCAGTCCCTCTCTGTCACTTTAATCCTACAAATATAGCATAGATTTTTGGTCCTGAAATATGAAGGTTAAATTGATTGTACTAATGCCCATTCTAACTGGTAGGTATGCTCACTCATTAGGATTGCTCTGTATCGAAAAATGTGTATATATTCCCACAGTTGCTGATCTGTCCACAGAGTCTTATCAGAAAATGTTTTCTTAACTATTTCTAGTTTATTCATAATAATGAAAATACTAAAAAGATGCGGTTGCTGTTTTCATTGTTACGCTTGGTCTCATCAATCATCTCTGAACAGTGTCCAGTAATTTCCGCATTTTAATTATCAAATCACACACCAAGATACAGAAATGTGT
Source organism: Erpornis zantholeuca (assembly GCA_013400515.1). Classification (NCBI taxonomy): domain Eukaryota; kingdom Metazoa; phylum Chordata; class Aves; order Passeriformes; family Timaliidae; genus Erpornis; species Erpornis zantholeuca. The sequence goes on along the minus strand of VZTN01015280.1, from coordinate 138,892 downwards.
TTCATTCCAGGTCAGGATATCCTCTGAGGACATAAACCAAGTGTCGTAGAACACAGTAGATATATTTTCCTCATAATACATAAACAAATCCAATGAGTGAAGTCAGCTTCCTGTGCAGCACCATGTGCCTGTGACCATGAGGGACAGGATGTTTGCAGGAGACACTGATCCTCCTGTAATATGAAGAAAGTTTTTGAGCATCTGCTTAATTTGCCTGGCTCACAGGCTCACAGGCAAATTAATCACTGGCTTTCCACCAGAAATATGTATTTCTTCCTGTGACAGGCTTGAAGAAGCCACTGAGTTCTTCCCCTCAGTTTCCTCTCATATTGGGGGATGAATATCGAAGCTTACTCTCTTCTAAATTATTTGGTGGTTTTACATGGTTCGGACGATCATGGAAGTAGCCAGAGGGTGTTGCTGTGTTTGATACTGTCAGGAACAAGGATGTGAGTGAGCGAGTCCCCTGGGTCCAAGCAGGCTCAGGGACCCTCGGCCCTACAGCAGTGTGTGCTCAGACAGGAGAAATCAGTCATCGTTCCTCTGTGAACGAAGATTCACAGAACAGTTTAGATGGGAAGGAACTTTAAAATTCATCTCATCCCAAGCCCCTGCTGTAGGAAGGGGCCACTTCCCACTAGACCAGCTGGCTCAGAGCCTTGTCCAGCCTGGCCTTGAACACTTAGTGCCGAGCTTTGCCCCAGAGAGGTGTTAATGCCATCAGGAGCATGATGAGACAACACAGTCTCCCCTAAACCAGGGAAGGTTTAGGTTGGACATCAAGACGATTTTTCTTCACAGAAAGGGCGATTAGACATTGTGATGGACGGCCCAGGAAAGTGGTGGAGCCACTGTCCCCGGAGGTGTTTAGAGAAAGACTCGTTATGACACTCAGTGCCATAATTGAGTTGACATGGTGTTCTTGGCACTGAACTTGGACTCGATGATCTCCGAGGTCTTCTCCAACCGAACTGGAGAACCGAACAGTGGTGCTGCTGCCGTCAGTCCTGTCAGGGCTGGCGTCACGGGCCAGCTCCATTCCCGTCCTGCGGAGCCGCAGCGGGGCCGTCTGCCTGGTGAGGAGCTGCTGCTGCTGCTGCTGCTACGGCCGCCCGTCCTCACACGGGGCTGCTCCTGGGACCAGACAATAATACGTCCTCTACCCCGATCTCGATCCCGATCCCGGTGGTCCCGATCCCGATCTCGATCTGGATCCACCCCGGACCCCACCCCGGACCCCACCCCGGCCCCTCAGCCACGGCTCCGCCCCCTCGCGGCGTGTGGGTGGGGCGGCATTGCCACGTGACCCACAGGCCGCGTGACGCGTTCGCGGGCCTGTAGCACACGTGACCGCTCTCGCGANAGGGCCCTTCCCAGGCCCGTCTCTTCTCCCGCGCTGCTCCGCCCGCCGCGAGCCCACGGGGAGCCCCGGGAGGGGCTGGTTCCCCGGTGCCGCAGAGGATTTCTGTGCTGAGGCTCGCGGTGTGCGGAGGGCACACACCGCACTGCGTGCATTCGTTTTCTAAGGAGCCGGGGACTTGCGAGGGTTGCTCAAGGCCCCGCTGCTCACACGCTGTAAGCTATGCGTGTACCCCTTACACAGGCACGTGCTTAAGCCTTCTGTTCTTCAGAAGTCTCTTGAGAGCAGACGGAACTGTACAAAAATTAAATGAGCGGGTATCTATAGTCAAATTACTGAACAAATATGCATTATTGAAACTTAATGAGCCGTGTTTCTAATATGTTGGTAACAGCACTTTTTTTGTCATTTCACCTTACTTGGACCACAAGGCGTGATTAAAAAGCAGCAAGGCTGTTGTTTTGATGTGGGGTTTGTATGTGTGTGTTCCTTGCAGATGTCAGAAGACCTTGCTAAGCAGTTGGCCAGCTACAAAGCTCAGCTCCAGCAAGTCGAGGCTGCCTTATCTGGCAATGCAGACAATGAGGATTTACTGAAACTGAAGAAGGACTTACAGGTGAGAACTTGAGGGTAGGTGTTTTTTAAAAACAGGGGTTTTAAAAAGTGTTTTATGTTTCCTAAATATTTGTCCTGCAACAAAAATAGACACTTGGTGGGTTGGTTACTTTCATTTCATATAGCTTGATATAGTCATGGTAGGCTTAGTTTGGAAAAACCGAAAATCTGCCCTATTTTAGATCTATTTTTTTTTGATGAATAAAAGAGATGTACTAATTTATACAGCAAACTCTTTTACTATAAACTTTTGTCAGAGAGGTGAAAGATATGCCAGTGCTGTCTTTACTATGTGTTGGTTTTAAATCTTTTTTCCCCTGAAGCGCTTCTTAAAGTCATTATTCTTTGTTGCTTTTACTCATGCTGAAGCTTGATGGTTTGGCTTAACATGATGTTCTGACTGAGTTCTCAAATAACTTGATCCAGAACCTGCTTACTCATTTAATGCATTTACAGTATTAAAAGCTTTGGAGTGTAGTTCTGTATCCCTTGTGCATCTGAGTCTTGATTGTGTCCCTATATAAGAAAGGAAAAGAGTTGTGTTTTTCATTTTTCACAAGAGCATAGTGTGTTCCTAACAGCTAAAACCCATTTCTGGTCCTCGGGATATTGTTTAGTGACAGGAAGGCCACCAGCCTAATTTTAAGTATAATTTTAAGTATATGAGTGGTCCTTTAGATTCTTGTGCATATAAAGACACATTGGCATATAGAAAATCCCAGCAGTGCTGTAAAAATCTGTCATGAGAGTGCAAGATGCTGCTTCATTTCTGTTGTGGATTGCTTTAGCCATCAGGTGTAAAAATATATAAAACTATCCAGTGCAAGGTTCAGTGACCACTGCTCTGTATGGAAATAACAGTAATAAATTGGGCTTCAAAGCCAAAACACAAGTAGTACCTCCAAACAGTGATCTTTAGAATTCCCTTTAAACTGCAAAGGCTTTGTGCCCACAAGGCACTTTATAGATCATCTGAATGTGCTCTGTTGTACACTGTTAAAAGCATGTGTATATTTTTATATTTTTAAAATGCACAGCAAAACCCATATGGGATGATATTTCCGATACCAACACGACCTCGGCTTTGATATGCAGAGATCATTGATGTGAAAGGACAACTTGCAAACTTTTTAATAAAAGCTTTCTGCACAGAATGGGGAAGATCTTTACACTTTCGTCCCCAAAAGGTTTGCTATCCATATGTTCCACCTTGAAAATGACATAATGTTTTGCAGACTTGATATATGCCAACTAAGCAAACAACTGTAAGAATGGGTTCGATGTGTCAATGTCCCAACTAAACAGCTTTTTGTCTGTTTAAAAAGATGATTACTGTGTATTTGAAACATCTTTTTCCTATTATAAATACTGATGCATCTTGTATGCTTATATTATTCTTGAGCAACAAGATTAAATATTAGAAGAAATTGTTAGAAGTACTTAGCTTTTCCCTTTTTGGTTCACCAAAGCATTTCTAGGACAGTGTCTGTGCACCCAAGAACCAAACTTACCTTTTCTATCTAGTAGGATTGATGGCAGCTGTCATCTTCTGTAATTGGAGATGAGATCTGTGGGGTGTTGTGCTCTGGAGTGTAGAGCTCTGTCTGGCTTTATAAAGACCAGTTGGTCAGGAAAAATCTTGGCAAACTCTTAAGTAGTGTTCCCTGTGGGTCACACCGCCATATCATGGGGATGTGGCACCAAGCCATGTCGTTTAACCTGTTTGGTTGTACTGAGCTGCTGTGATAGTCCAAGTCCTGCTCAGAAATTTTCTTGGAATAATCTCTTAAAGACTTGAGAACTTGTCTCATGGCTTGCAGTAAGATTAATGTCTCTATCTTGTGAGCCGAGCATTATGGAATGTGACTATCAGATGAAGATTTTTACCAGAAGTTTGGTATTTTAATAGCCTGGTGTGTAAGAAGCTTTATTAAATTTAGGAGATTCTGAATTTGGTAGATTTGTCTGAAACTACTCACATCCAAGTTCTACAATAAGCTATTTCTGAGTGTGGCAAGAATTAGTTAACGGTTTGGCGTTACTGGTAGTTGCAATAAGTGAAACAGTTGTTTTCAGGAGTGGCTTGTGCCTAATGTTATGCATTTGACCTGCTGAGAGGGATACTTGTCTCAAGCCATGATGCCTCTTAGAGGATTTGCAGAATACAGCTGCCTTACGTTGAGGAATAGTTTGGGATTTTGCACCTGGGAGGGAAAATTAGGCTAATGCTGTATGTTCTCAAATTAGGGAACTTGATAATAAAACTGTTGTGCTTCAGCTGTGGTATTAGGAAAATGGTGAGCTAAGTAGTAGAAGTAATTGTGTGTTCCTGTGCTCACAGTTGCTACTGATTGTGCTCACCGGAGTACTTATTAACCAGCAGCTCCTCCAAAGCAAAGAGCAAAACTTTTATTAGCAGTTGGAAATTCTGACATTACCATGCTGCAACAGAAACAAACTGTTAGGCTATTGATGCTAGTTGTACAGTTTATCAGATAAAAGTGCATGTAAGTTTATATCATATTAACTTATTTGGGAAGTGCTTACAGTCCTTTAGGTTCTTAAGGGGTTATGAACAACTCCTTTACTGCATTTTCGTGAGTCTTTGTATTCCCATAGCTGAAGTAAGATGTGAAGCGGGGAGGAAAGTTCAGGCTCCAGCGAGCCTCAGTTGAACACTGTTTATCTGTAACCCTCCTCTGATTTAAATGTTTACTGTTTGTTAGGAGACTGACAGTGGTTCACGCTGAGGTACTCAAAGAACTGAAGAATTTCTCTTCTTTAGGGTCTGCAAAGTTTCTTTGCATTGTACGGAAAGTTTATGTGACCCTTTAGTGCTGTCTCCTTTGGCTTTTAACACCAGTGATAAAGAGAGGTCTTGATTGCTTAGCCTTCAATGTCATATTTATAGGAAATTGGGAGAGGCTTTTGCATGCTCCTGCCTTTAGATGAATAATGGGTAAAGGAACTGGGAAATTTTGATACTTGGTCATCTTGGATTTGCAAGGGAAGGCCTGACCTGAAATCTCAAGGTCGGGAAACTTAGAAAAATCTTCTATCAAAATGACTTCAGGAAACCAGTTCTTTAGTGTGCACCTGGATAACTTCCAAGAAAATGAGGGGGCTTCACAACCTAGAGGGTGCTCTGCCACCCTGGCTCTGGATGCTACAGTTCAGCCAATGAGAGAAATGCCATAAAATAATAATAAGCTACTTTTTGAAAATTTGAGGAGGGCATAGGCAGCTTTACAGCAGTACAGTGAGGACCATATATCTTTTTATCTACAATTGCAATTAATGAGTTTAATTAAATTATTAAAAAACCAAAGCAAGTGTAATACGCACATCAGCTATGAATTTAATACAATAACTTAAAAAAAAACCAACCAAACAAACCAAAACCAGTAAGCTTGGGGTAAAAATATGCTTGGTAAGAAGAATGTGAAAAATTATTCTTTGTGGGTTTTTTGTCTTTTATAGGAAGTCATAGAGTTAACCAAAGATCTCCTTTCAACACAACCTTCGGAAACTCTTGCAAGTTCTGACAGTTCTGCGTCCGCCCTGCCCAGTCACTCATGGAAGGTTGGGGATAGGTGTATGGCCATATGGAGTGAGGATGGACAGTAAGTGTAGAAAACTTCTCTAACAGTTACATGAAATAGTTCAATGGTAAGAGACTTTCATTCAGTTTGAGTTGACCTAGGGTGACTAAAAGCAAAAAGAAACTAGGAAATAAATCTGGTATTAAGTATTCTTGTACTGTTTATTAAAGGTTAGTATTTTAGGTAGCGAAGAGATCGGAGGGTTATTTTATAAAAAATGCCCTTTTTGTCACAAACATTTTAAAAATAATTTACTTTTGTAAATTACCATTTGCTGATGTAATAAATGGCAGATTGAAAGAATTGGTCTGCCAGGACAGTCTTTTGTAAAGCTTTTGGGATGTGTAGTTTATAATTTGTCATTGCATTCATATATATGTGTCACTGATTGCTATGAAGAAAAATTCTTGCTGTATCTCAGTTTGGGCCTCTAGTTGGAAATCAATTTCAAATTTTTAAATGAAAATGCAGCATTTGGCTATAAAAATAACTAAGTATGTAATGTAACTATAGAACTAATGAACATTTTGGGTTTGGTCTCTTATATATTAGCCTGTGTAGTTCTGGGAACCCAAGCAGATCATTCTGACTCCATAAACTTTGAAATAAACATACTTTTCATACTGGAAATGCATAACTGTTGCAGCTTTAAAAAAACAACTTTATGCAGGACCAGCATCCCAAGTGTTACCACTTAAGAGAGAAGTCTTGTTATTCAGTGAATGTGCCTCTCTTAACAGTATAGTAATGACATAAAGATTTTGGTATAGCCGTTCATGTCTTAAGAAGAAAACTAACCTAAAAGTGAACAGTTCTGTTTATTAATGAGTAAAATGTTTTTGTGTTAGAACTTAAAAATCGAATCTATTAGTCATAGGTCACCATTGGGCCATTCTTTTTTGGTCTGATCGCTTGGTTCCAGGATCAGAGCTTGGGGAAGAGTGTGCCAGAGTGTTCCCTGAAGTGCATCTTACTGGACTTAATTGTTCTGCTTTTTTTAGAAAACCCTCCTTCTGTTGCAGCATTTCTTAAATGAGCAGTGTTTCATAAAGAGCTAGCCAGACTTTTGGATTTTCATATATTTTCACCTAACTCAGCTCAAGATGTTGGCCCACTGAAAAGACACAAGAAATTAATTAAGTAGATGTTAATTGGAATATTGTCTATGAAACATTTCTTTTTTTCCCTCTCTTTGCTCTAGATGTATCCTTTTGTCCTGAATTTAGACACAGTTGTTTTAAATATTTTTGGATATGTCACTTGTCTTTTCTTCTTTTTCTCATTTTGAGGTCAGTTTGACCAGAGTGTTTCATACACATAAATATGAAATGGACTGATTTCTGTGAAAAATCAAAATTGCTGTTATAAATCAATAAGAAAACTTTAAAGTGTTGAAGAGGGACTGTTTTGAAAGCTTTGTTTTTTCTTAATTCTTTGTCCTATGGAGAAAACTGAACCAAAGCCTTGCACTTCTGAGCTGACATTTTCTAAAACTCCTCAATGAATTCCTTGAAAACTGTTCTGTGAATGCAGTATTTTTAAATTTTTTTTCCTATCCCATGCCCTGCCAGAACTAAGACTGATTAGATTGGCCCCAGCATTAATCATTAGTTGTGAAAGCTGTGAGGGCATTGCTTGTTGAAGCTAAAGGTCAAATACAGCAGATTCCAGTCTTTGTACCTGTGTCCCTTTGACCTTAAGACAATAATGTCTTGGTTTGATTTGTGTATTGCCCCTGAAAATGAAGGCTAGTATCTGCAAATTTTTCGCTTAGTGGCATTAGCTGGCTGATGTAGGTGTTGAAGGGCTGAGTATTAAAGCTTTACTCACATGCTTACAGCCATGATATCTTTACAGGTGTTATGAAGCTGAGATTGAAGAAATAGATGAGGAGAATGGAACAGCTGCGGTTACATTTGCTGGATATGGCAATGCTGAAGTCACACCTCTCTTCAACCTCAAGCCTGTGGAAGAGGGAAGGAAAGCAAAAGAGGACAGTGGCAACAAACCCATGTCCAAGTAAGTAATACACAGAGTCTGAATGCTGCTCTGTGGGTTGGTTTGGGGTTGATTGGTTTTTTTTCCTCAGCTGTAAAAGTTGGTTAATGAAATACATGGGTTTGTTTTAAATTTACATTTACTTGGTATCCTGCTGTGTCATAACACAGGAAGGTATCTGTAAGGGCTGAAAAAGTGGTGGTTTTTTTACTTTGAAAAAAAAAAAGATGGTACAATTTCAGAGTTTGTTTTAGCCAATGATCCCTTCCCTAAAAGGTTGTTCTGAGGGCACTGCGTTGTGGCATAGATTGACTCCTGCAGCTTCCTTATCTTCACTGAAGTAATCTTTGTCCTTTTCCTTCCATCCCTGTCCAATACTTGGTACTGTCAGAGTCTGCAGACCTCCTGAAAAGTTTGGGCTTTTCACTCCTATGGGCTATTTACATTTCCCAACCCAAGATGTTTCTGAAATACAGACATGCTGATAGGTCCCTTGTCACTTTCAAAAATGAACTACACCCACTCCCATGGGTTGCTCTCTTAGGCATGGGCTTCTCAGGTGTGCTGGTGATTGTTGTTATGTCAAACACATAAATAAATAAGGTAATGATTATTAATGGGAGGATTTGGTTTGGATTTTTTTTCCTCCTAGAAATGGTGAATATTTACAAGCTTTATTTCTGTCATTAACTTCTGGAAAACTCATTTGCATGTCTGTTTTACAGAAAGGTTTTAGTTTGTTAAAGGAAAAGGCACAAACATAAAATGTGGGGTTTGTTTTTTTGTCTTTTTCCTTTTCTCCAGGAAAGAGATGATAGCCCAGCAACGAGAGTATAAAAAGAAGAAAGCTTTGAAAAAAGCTCAGAGAATTAAAGAACTTGAACAGGAACGAGAGGACCAGAAAGTCAAGTGGCAACAGTTTAACAACAGAGCCTATTCTAAAAACAAAAAAGGCCAGGTTTGTTTTGCTTTTGTCACTATGTGAGTAGCAACAGGGCATAGACTTTGGTGCAGTACCTTGGGAGAAAGGAGGAGGTGGCTTTTAAAGGGAAGTCATGTGGCAATTTGTGTGTCTTTGGGATTCTGAAGTGTGCAGTTTTGTATTTTGTACACTACAAGTTCCTGTTTTTTTTTCTGTATCATTTTGGAGGAGTGCTGCTTCTAAGAGGATGAGGTTGCACTTGGCTTGGGAGAGCTGGGTTTGCATCAGTTGCCAGCTGCTCTTTGTTGGAGCCAAGAACCTGAGGGCCCCTCTAAAGCTCCAAGCCTGGCTTCTTGCTGTGTTTATCACCCAGCAGACAGAGTGCTGAGGATGTGCCCTGGAACAGCAGGTGTAGAGCAAAGAAAGGTAGCAAGGACATTAAGTCTTACTCCATCTCAGTCGTGGCTTGACCAAGAGCTGCCAGACTTATGATGAGCAGTTATTAGAGATCACCTTATGAGAGGTGATTTTTATTCACTATTGGCCTGACCTGAGATCCTCAGTACTGACGTGCCAGGAAGTTCCCAGCCCCATTGCTTTACTGAGTGACAAAACATCACAGCTGCGCTGGCCTTTAGAAAGTGTGCCTGTCTGTAGGGCAGAAGTTGAGGATGTTGAAGCACTTCAGATGGTAATGATTGCTTGGTTTTTTTGTAAAATCCAGCTAGTAATTATTCAGGAATGGTGTTTTCTGTTTTATTTCCAGGTGAAGAGGAGTATTTTTGCTTCCCCTGAGAGTGTAACTGGCAAGGTTGGCGTTGGAACATGTGGAATTGCAGACAAACCTATGACACAGTATCAAGATACCTCTAAATATAATGTCAGGCATTTGATGCCTCAGTAACAGGTGAAAAAGGTGGAACTTCATCTCTGCAGGGCTTTACACTTATCTTTTTATCATTATATTTTTCTAAAAGTAAATTATTTGTTGGCACATAGTGAGTAGTCCATTTTGTCACCATCACTTTGGCTTCAGCTGATATGAGCCTTAAATCTCCAGCTATTGATTTGAACCCCCCAAACTGTTAAACTTTTTGTAGCAGGTAAACGTTCATGAACTGCTGTTGCCTGTTACTTTCAAAGCAGTATTTGTCTGCAGCTTAGAATCTTTCATTCATACCAGTAGTGCAGGTTTGCTTGTTTTTTCTTTTGCCTTTAAGAAAAGTGGTGGTATAAAAATGGCACCTTAAGAGCCTCCCTGATTTCTGTAGTCACAGTGCTGTCTGTGACACGCTCAGCATTACAGAGCGCTATCTCCCGCAGCTGTGGGAGAGAGCTTGTATGTCACATGGAATTGCTAAGGAAGTTTAAATAACTCCCTTACAAATCCACTGCAGATCAATTTGTACAGCTGTAAATGAGGGCAGAAGAGGGCTGATAGGATCTTTATTGCTAAGGATCATTTATGTTCTAGAAACAATAAATTTTACTTAATTCCAGTCCAAATTTCTTGTGCTGAATTTAAGCAGAGGAGATGCTGTTTCTTGTTGGTCATTTTTCTTTCTTCGTTTTATAAATACTTATCAAATTATAATAGGAATTTAATGAAATGTAACCAGAAAACCATAGGACAAGGAACTGTATTTAAGAGTCCCGACCCATCCCCAGGGATCAGAGCTGGAGTGTAACTGGTTGTGCTGTGGAAAGGAGCTGTGCTCTCCTCCCTTGTTACATCTCGTAGGTGTGTTGGTACAGTCACAGATCTGGAACGCAGCAGTGACAGCCTGTGCCTGGGCCCCCATCCAGACATGGAGAACCACAGTACAGCAGATACAAATGCCTAGATCCCACTTAGTTAGTTGTGAGTGAGTAAAGGTTAGTTGGGAGTTTCTGTCCTTACATAACTGACTGGCCCTAGTGTCAGTTGTACCTTCAGCTGTATTACAGTGCTGCTGAGCCCCTTCAGTTTTCTTCAGGAATCCACGTGTAAAAGCTCTTGCTTTTTTGTACTCTTTCTGTGATTTGCTTTCCTCTGTTACTTGTCTCGCACTTACGGTAGTGATGCCACCTCTGAACCCGTAATGTGTTTAAACAACTTAATGGGTAGCCCTGTATACAATGTAGATATTATTTTTGTAAAATCTAGGGCTGAGTTAATGGACAAGAGTACATCAGCTATTTCCCCCATTAAATAAAATGTGTGTCTTGTCCATTAACCCTGACCATTATTTCCCTGTATATTATGTTAATGTAGCTCATTTTGTAATTTGTTAACTAGATCAGGTCACGTCAGCAATTGTTGATGCACTGATTGGTGGAGATGTCCATCAGTTACCTGAGTCACAACTCAAGCTAAACTCTACAAGCGGTAGTTTAGAATCCATACATAGAAAAAGTTTCTCCCTATAATGGGAGAAGGTGATTTTTAAGAATATAAAGTGTGTTAATTTCAGTTTTGTATGTTTAACTTTTATTAAATAAAGTGTTTAAAATCTGCTGGATATATTTGGTGAAGTGGAATTATTCATGGGGGGAAGATGACAGTAAATTGATGGGTGAGTACAGCAGAAGCTGCAGGCCAGAATGTAACACTTAAAAGTGGCTTTGAAGTACCACACATTCACTGTGAGATGAAGTAGGTGTTGCTTAATTCCTCATCTTCACTGGTAGCAGGGGGGTTAAATTTTCTTTTGCATAGAAAATATCTCAGGAGTAAAATAATCTGCTTTTTAGAAAGGGACTTCTACTGCCTGCAGCTATAGCAACACATCCCAGCAGTGACAATAAATAGATGACAGTTGTGCCACACTCAGCTCAGTGCTGAGGAAGGTCACCTGTTGTCTTTCATAGGTGGTTGTGATACACCTTTCACTGTCCCTTTCACTTATCCAAAAGGAACATCTTGAAGCTAGAACTGAAACATGCTCAAGCAGGCAGAACTGGAGTATTCAAGAAGCCTATTCTGAACTCCACCTGTTCTAATAGAAAATAGTCTTTGGACAAGAAGGCTCAATCCATAACTGCCATGCACTACATTTGCTTACCTTTAATGTAATAAATGCGATCAATAGACCATCCCCAGGCTATTAATTTCTTCACCAGTCCTGGAGAGCAATAGAGCAAGTTGTCAGAACACAATGGGTGTGTGAGCCTCCCCTGCAAGGGACAGTTCAGCCCAAGTTGTTCTAGCTGAACCTTTCAAAAATTTAGCAAAGCCTGTAGCTTTCCATTGAGTAATTTACTGTCATCTCTCTTGTAATGGGGGTTGCTTGATGAACTCTGCCATAACTCTTCTGTTGGGCACTGCAAAGAAGTGCTGAAAGTTTTGATAGGCTTTTTCCTGACACACCTGGAATAAGTGAAACAATGACACCTCTGTGTCTGGGGTGGTCTGATCTATGAAGAGAAAACATCTTGAGAACAACTCTACATGAACCAAAAAGCCCCACCAAAACTGCTGTGTTGGCCATGCAGCCATTCCTTATAGCACATCAGTTTTTTTATGCTCTTGCCTCACCTGCACGATGGGCCAGTTCATTGTAAACTGGCTTTGGAGCACAGCCTTAGTAAAGCAGCTTGAGAAATTTGTGTAATAAAAATAAATCTTGAATGAAGCAATGGTGGTAATTGCCAAAACACAAGAGTCCCTTATATTACAAATTCTGAGTTGACCCGAAATGTGGCTGATGGTGTTTTAATTGGTTGAGGGGTTTTTACAATTTATTTCCCAGTTTTATTAATTTGTCTACACCTCAAGGAGTTCTGCTCATCTGCAGCAGCTGAGGCAGGGTCTTGGGAAGCAACCACTCTCTTGCAACAGTTACGTGAAGAGTGAGGTTACGGAGAACATTCCTGGGCCAAGCCCAAGAGGAGGATCACTGATTGGCAGCTGGTGCTGCTCTTTGTGTTGCACTTTATCCAATCTTCATCTGGGCTCTGCAAGCCTTTGCTTAGACGGCAAAATAAGGAGACATTTGCATTGGGATGACAGTGCCATCTACCCAAGCCAGCAACCTGAGTCAGCACCTTTCAATACTCTGGTCATGAACTGAAGGCTCTGCTACACAAAAGCACTTGCATTGTTTCCTTCTGTAAAGCAATTGCCTCTCTACACTGAACTCACCTTGCAACAACTCCTTGGTCTGTACCAAGAAGTGCAAAGCCTTCCCACAGGGGGTGCTGAGTGAAAATGTCTTGCTCTCACCTAGACTGAAAGGTGCTGTTACTTCCCAAAGAGACATTATCCAGGAGGAACATGACTGATGCTACATTTTACACCTTACCTGTCTGACTGACCTGCTGAAACTGGTATTTCCTGGGGTGATGGGGATACTATTTTGTACAGTTATCTACCATGCTGGGATAGGAAAGAGCTTTTGTATTTCCCCATCAAGCCTTCCAGGAGGAAATCCAAACCAATTAATTGTTTTGAGACATATTTTTGAAAGGGGATTAAATGGAAAGAATTTCCTAACCTTAGCTGAATGAAGCATTATCAAGAGCACTAGCAGCCCAAGCAATGGCCTAGGTCTGTGTACATTCTAACTAGGAACCACAATATTAAAACCACCATAAAATGCTTTAAATTCCTTAAGGGCTTATTCTGCTTTGCTGCAACATCCCTCAAGATCAAAACTAATCCTTGGTGAAGCTGTATCCTTGCTGTATTAAAACAAAGCTTCATCACATGTCTGCAGCACAGCAATCTGCAAGCCAAGATATTGGATGACTTGCTAAAGGCCAAACTACCCAGTTCACCCCAACACCTTGCTCTGGGCCTCACTGGGGTACTACAAACCAAGGGCCTGATTTTTTCTAGTGTGATAAAAAAAAATTGCTACCCACAGCTTTTACAGCATGGTTAATGCTGAAGATCTTTCCCAAAAGAAATTATATTTCACACCTTTGACCAGCTTCAGCCAGGCCAGCAGCACCGTGTGACTCAACTGTTCAGCTCCCTATGAGCCCACACCTGAAGGACACATCCACCCTTCCCAGAGGCTGCTCAGCAATCCCTGATCCTTGACATTTTTGAAGGGATCTCAACACATGCATGTTGTGAGACAACTTTAGTTTTAGCAGCACCCCAAACAGAACCCCTCTGTAACAGGTATTTAGTACCACAGCCACAACAGGAGCACCCGCAGACTCCCTGTTCCTGCCTCTGGCTAACAACTGAAGGGATCAGTCCTCTTTGCAGGAGAAAATGAGCAGAGAAGCAGAGGCCAGTACTGGCGCATTATTTCCAATTAAACAACCTGCCTCTCAGTAAAAGGAAAACATTGTGCAGACAACCACTCTCCCATGTTCATCCTCCCAAAATGTCAGTCAGACCTGTTGGCACATTTCAAGAAAATGTGACAGCACATCAGTGTTTTCTAGGTATTTTGTGCAGATTGGGGAACAGAGGGGCAGAAGGACACCCTCCTCTCCCCCGAGGGTTCCACAGGACTATTCGGAGATTGCATTGCTGATGCAGAGGAGTTTCAGTCACTATCAAGTCACAGAATTTGTCACTTGCTGGACAAGCTGTCCATGGGAGAAAGCTCCAGGAAGAAAAACAGGACTCTATTCTGCTTTTAGATAGTTGTTCATTATTATCACCTCCCTAACCTTGGAACAAAATCCTGCTTTTTACCATTCTCTTCGAGGAAGTCACCCTGATTTCTCTTTCCACTGATGCATGTTTGGTGTCAGAAAATATGCCACAAGAAAAGCTTACCATCTTGGGAGGGGACAAAATTATCTCCAGTTAGTGCACCCAACGGATCCCACTTCCACTGAAGGCAAAAGTTTCATCCATTCCAAAAGGGCAACACAACAAACAAGAGAGCAGCGAGTACAAGAGAACAAAGCTGAAAAGCAGGAGGCTGGAGCTCACACACCACAAACAGATGGTAGCAAACAAGCAAACGGGAAAGGGAAAACACAATCCCAAACCCCAGAAAATGGTAAGTCTGTCTAGTTAACCCCCTTTCTACTGACCTACAGATTTCTTGAGACAGACAGATCTGAGACCACCTTCGTCACTGACATGCCACTAATGGAACGGACATTAAAATGACCTTCAAGTGACAACTTGCCACAGGGTAACCGTGACAAATGCAGGCAGATAGTCATCTCCACCTTGTCTGCAGACACGAGATGACATTCCATAATACACTTGTGTCAAAAGAAGGGAAATGCTGGATGGTCTTTTTAATGGGTTTGTCTGTAGCAAAGAGACCCACCAGGGATCTAATTTACAGAGGGAGGACTTGACAGAATGAGCTTATGAGGGAGCTGTGCATGCGTGTGCATGTGTGCCTACTGCAAGGGAAGGCTGCCTCAAGGAAGTGCATCCAATTCTGCTTTTACAGGAAAAGTCACCATACTCTTGTAAAATTATAGCAACTGCTCTAAAAATTGGTCATCTTGAACACTGCAACAACACAAGAGACCAGACCAGTGAAGGGAGATGTGAGAATGACAGCTGTGTGAGGTGAGAAAAAACAGAGGCCACAAGGCAGAAATAACGTAGGGCAGGACAACTTTGAAAGGCCAGAAAAACGTTTCCATCACATAAGAAACTATCAAAACTCTAGCTGAAATCGGCTAGGATCTGCTACAAAGAACCCACCAGCACCAGAACAACCAAACCCAGGTCTTCGGAGTTATTAGAAAGGCTCTTAGTTTTGTTTTCCTCCTGGACCTCCTCCTGGCTGGACCACTGCTACTGGCTGAGCATTCAGGCAGGTGGCTGGTGATGGAAGTTCATTTCCTGTGACATTTTCCCCATTTACTTGCACTTGAGATCAGGACCCATTTGAGACCACAACACTAGAAAAGGTAGGATACCAAATTGCCCCAGAGCATTACAAACAAACATTTTAAACACTTTTATTCCAGCCATAGACATGTCACTGTTTTATACCAACCAGGAGAGCACGGCCATTCTCTGTCCCTTGAACTTCAGTGTTTCTCAGCTGTGGTACTGCTTTCCCAAGGGGGCATTTAACACAAACAGGAATACAGGAAAGAGAAGGTGCTGGGACAGCTACAGAAAAGGGCTCGTAAATAAATAAATCCCACTGGTATCCAACTGCTCAGCAGCAGTACTGCCAGTGGTCAACACTTCTAAGGAGAATAATAATGAATAAATAAATAAGGCCTTGCTAGAGCTAAAGTTTCCTACTTTTCACCACTCTACAGACTGTTCCAAGCCTTGTGTCATCCAGAGATCATATGGACCCCAAATATAAATCCAAGCAGCATTTCTTCTTTCAAAGCCCTTGGGCTCCATTTGTTAACCTAGAGCTTAATTCACTCTCTGGCAGACTCCTGCTCCTGCCAGGTAACTTCCCAGAAAGAAAAACAGATGGACTGAGCCATTGGATTACATGCACACAAGTGAAAACACATTTAACAACTGCAACCAGATGCAAACTCAGTAAGCAAATTAATTAAAAAAACCCCAAATGATGAGAAATCACTCATTACAGCCATGGAAAGATTATTTCTCTACTCAAGCACGTGTGTTGTGCCTCTTACAGGGAGTGACACATTTTGGAGAGTGGGGGTAACATCAGAGTATTCAAACACAGGTGACTTATCATAGCGCAAAAGTCTACATGAGACTTGCTCAGGATGTCACCATGGGACTGAAGGGCACAAGAAGAACAACAGTCAGCTGAAGTGACAGGAATGACCAAGATGGAAGAACACAACTCATTTCAGATACAGAAATGTTTAATGGCGTTAAAGTGCTACTTTAATGGGGACCATATGCTAACATTTAAACACAATTCCACTGCACTGCTAAATATGGTTGTCTTTATTTTTTTACTTTATTTTACCTCTTTTTACCCAACCCTATCTAAAACAATAAAATAAAATCTAAAGGACTGAAATTAACAACCCATTCAAATCAGCAATAAGTTATGAATTTTATAAAGCATTTTTTTCCTCTTTTTTTTCTTAGTAATGAGGGGTAATTAAATTACTTAAGGATATACAAAGTTTCAAACAATGCCATAGGTGAAGACTCTATTAAGGTTTTTAAAACTTGGAAAACAAAATAATCCTGGCCATTAAAAAGACAAAAATAAAAAAGCAAAGCCCTCAAAGTGCAGGTTAGAATGCTTGTCTTGGAGAATATTAGAAAACATTCGCTATAACAGCTCTTAACAGCACCTGCACAGATAAGATGGCAAGGCCCTTGGGAACAGGACGTGCAGTCAAAACGTTACATTAACATGAGAGACGTGCTGAGCTTAACTAGGTTAACTACTGGACTGGAACTTCAAAAGTCAGCAAAGGGAATGATTCTAAAAAGAAAACTGAAGAAACCCCCACCAAACCTGGCCTCTTCCAGCTAGCACAGCCTTCATCCATTGTGTGCATGGCAAAAAAAACATCTTTGCATTTCATTGGGTCAAGTGCTTCATCAAAACAGAGATCTTTTCACGGCATAAATTCGTATAAAAGACATCTAAGGTTTCATATGGACAAGCTCTAAAAAGACGCATCAGACTTGGGGTGTTTTCTCTCCCAACACATTTACAAATGTTTATCAAAAAATCGCTTCAAATAAAAAGGTCATAGTGGCTCAGTATCTGGGCATGACTGTCTGGTGTGTCACCTCTCGAGTGCTGGTTTCGTTCTGCCCTCAGCTGGCCATGTGCCTGCGAGGGGCACACATCTACCGGGGACCTGCTGGCGCTGGCACAGCCCCAGGCGTGACAGCCCACCCTGTGCTGGTAGATTACAGGTGTGTACCTCACTTTAGCCACGCTTCAGAGGTACTCACTGTTTAAATGATGTCCAACAGAAAGCTGAGTTGAATGGTGTTCTCCCCTGAACATCTCTCTTCACTGCCCCTCTCCCTCTGGGCACAGAATGAGACCTTAATCATTATTGTCACTGTTATTCCTAGGCTATGTAAGCCTTCTTAGATTTCCTAGTACAATGTGACAGCAATAGATTGTGATAAACGGTAGGATACAGTCCTTTTAGGACGACAAAAGCTCTTCAGAAGGGCCTAAATTAGGTTGTTCAACCTGAATGCAGTGTAAAAAATCTGGACATTTCTCAGATCTCATGACAGAAAGAGAGGGATGAGTCTCTAGTATCCTCTTTCAAACAATTTCAAATAAATTCAAAACAAAATGTTTCATCACTAAGGTCTAGATCCAGGTCCCACAGAAACAGATTTCATTGACTTCAAGGGTACTAGTGTTTGGTCTAACTTTTTGCCAGCAGAAATTGGGATTGGTAACATGACCAAATGAACAAATATGGGTTTCTGGGGAGGCTTCCTTTACCCAAAAAGCTTTATATACAGGTCTCTCCAGGCCTAGCTGTCAATATGTCAATTCTGAAAGAGGATACTGGCATCTAGGACCCAGTTTGATCACCCCAGTGAAATCATTCACCCTGCACTGTTCTCTCACTTGGTTCTAGGAAGCAAACGAGAGCTTGACACTGGCGCTGGAGTAACCCTCGTCACTCCCAATACTCTGCAAGCTGCTGTGATCATCAATGTCACTGATGCTGGTTGTGCTGATATTGTCCACTTCTCCATGGGAGAACTCTGTGCTTTCAACGTCCACTTCAATCTCTTCTAGAAAGGGAAATGAGAGAAATGCACACAGGTTAGCACCACACACCCAACTACCTGCTTCATGCCAGTGAGCTCCTGGCACTCCCCCAACACAGGGAATGAGGCAGCCATTTGGCAGGAAGATTTTCAGTGTTCCCCCTCAATGGGAAGGGCTGTGGTCCTGATTTATAAAAAGACTAGATACCAGCTTGGAGTTTTTTGTAGGGATTTGGCGAAGAAGTTTGATTCCTCTACATGCCAGCCAAACTGTCAGCATAGGTGAGCCCACACACTGAGCTTGTCCCACTACCTCTTTCTTAGGACCTCTAATATCCCAGGGTCAGAAAAAAAGAAGAAACAGATAAAATTGAGTGCAAGAGAGAAAACGGAGCATGAAGTTATGCCTAAACATGTTTGACACTATATTGCCAAAGCCAGGACCACACACAATTACAATGCATTGCCATGGGAATCTGGGTTACTCTCACACATGCTCAGTGGATTTTGGAACAGACATGTTGTTTTTAAAAAAGACTTAAAAAGCAAAGATCTAATTAACCACATATCTTGGTTCCCATATTGTTCAGGAATTTTCCAAAGGATTTTTGTTTTAAACTACAGACTCACACCCAAACTATGCAGCATCTTTTGGTCTGTCAGTAAATATCAAACCATCTATTGTGCCTAACTTTCTCTCCACTGCAGGGATATTTTAAAAAAAGAAGTTATCTTAATTCAGTTAGCCATTCGGATATCTCTAGCCAGCTTTGACCTAGGAAAGGAACTCGAATGGAAAGTTTGGGGGTAAAAAGGTAGGGGGAGTAGGGGAGTAGGTGTGTGAAGCATCCATTCCAGTCCCATTAATATCTTCTTACATTTTTCTCTTTGTGTTGCCAAGAGATTCAGTAGACCAAAAAGCACAATGGGTATCTCAGCTTTACCATCACTTTCAACGCCACAGAAATCAGCTCAAGTTGACAGCAACAACAATTCTTCCAGACTTAGAACTCATGCAAAATACTAAACTCTCCATATGTATGGTGTGTGTATGTGCTTGTGTGTGAGGAAAATCAGCAACCTAAACATCAAAGGCCATGAGAAGGGGAAACTGAGAGATAAGAAATGGATGAATCTCATGCTCGCACTTCAGAGTCCTGGCAATTCCATGCTGGTTCAGCAACACCCACCTCGCTCCGAGTCCGAGTGATCCGAGGAAATGGTAGATCCAATGCTGTCCATTCGTATTCGCTCTATTTCCTGAGGACCCTGTAGTTGTTCCAGTCTTCTCTTTAAGAATCTTTGTTCTCGTTCCAGGTTCTCAAGCTGGTGTTGGCTTCTCCTCTCAACCTCTTCAAGTTTCTGACATGATCAAATATAACTCAATAATTAGTTTCATCCTTTTCTCCTTTACCCCCCACCTCCACTACCCTGCCACCTGCCTTGCTTAGACTTCCCCAGTCTCAGAAGGATTCAAGTCACAAGTGCCCTGAATCAAGCTGCCTTGTAGTGTACAATGCCATCTCCCCACCTCCCCACATCTTTACACCTCTCAGATCCTGATAAATCATACCCATTAGTACAAAGAGTCTCTGAGGACTAAGGCTCTCCAGGGGAAACGCTGTGAATCGCAGCAGTTTGTGGATCGGACACCCGCATTACCGCCTCTGGCCACACAGGGGCCCCAATCCCCCGAATCAAACCACTCCAGGGTTTGTTACTAACTGCTCCAACATAACAACGTGCCCTGGGAGTTCTGTGTTCCTTACTGCATGATTTAGAAGGATTTCTCAGAAACAGTTTTCTATTCAGTGAGTGATTTACATAACCTACTACAGATTTCTTTGATCACAGCTGGGAAATCTACCAGGGAACTGTTCTTTGTTTCCTTCGACAAGCACATTGCATAAGGAGGAGTCGTTTCAGGCTAACTCTGTCCCTTTGACAGCACTTTTCCTCCCTCATCACCCATCTTCCCTCTCTATATCCTGATCTGCAACAAAGTATTTTGGCCTCTCCCAGACACTGACAATGCTGCATTTTCTTTTCACTTCTCACTTTGCCAGAAGTGCAGCTAGAAGAACGATGGGCTAGCTGGAAGGGTCACACATGGAACTCCAGCAAGCCGAACCTGTCTCACACTCTCGTGATTTGTGCTAATGCTTCAGCAGTGGAAACTCACTAGCACACCAGAAAAAAAGTTGCATTTCCCATCAAAATGCAGTCATTCAACAGCAGCTATGCTTTTCTTTAAAGAAATGCAGCTGTCAACAAACGATCACAATACAGAACAAGATCCTTGCTCTTCAAATCCATCATTTTTGTAGTTAAGGAGTTCATTTACGGACTCGTCCAACAATGTGTCTTGTAGCAATGATAAATGGTTAACCAAGGGAGCAAGGCTTGCTTGCTCTATTTATTTATTTATTTTTTTATTTATTTACTTATTAACGGTGTCACATTTCCTTCAACAGAGTTAGCAGCAAGGATGAACAATTGCATTGCACTTCCAAGAGCCCACGCTGAAAGCAGCAGGGATAAGCAGCTCTTACCTTGATATGTGCTTTGGCTTTGTTGAGCAGCCCAAGCGTGGTGTGCCGGGTGCAGTCTGGTCCGAGCGGTATCAGAACTTTCAAGCGTTCTAGACACAGGCGGAGGTGAGCTCGTCTGCAAGGGGAGAACAGGAGGATCAGAGCCATGCTTTCTGCAAAGGAATGTAATTTCTTTCACTAGTGCTCCCCTACAGGGCAGTTTTCAGGTTTCCCAGTTTCCATGCACCACAAGATTCCCCTCAGGTACCAGCACAGACTGCCACTAAACTATTTACACTTCAAACATCAGCTGCTCACCAATACTTGCATTATTGCTAACCTCTGACAGACGCTGTTTATTTTTTTGCTGTCTGAACTGATAATCTGACTCATCTGGATGAACTTTGTGGAGGGGCAAAGGCACACAGGAAAATGGTACAAGTATGTCATGGGTTTCCACTCTCTCTGAGCTATTTGCTGTCTGTTTTGCTGAGAAGAACTTTTGTGAAAGCAGTTTTGAATGACTGCTTCCCCCTGCACACTCAGGGACATTTGCTATGAACTGACCTGAACACCTTCTTTTTGCGCAGAATTAAGATCAACAATGAGAAAAAAGGTCAGTTCAAAACACTGTAACAATCCCTGCTGGCAATTAAAGGAGTGATAGAAATGGTAGTTCCCAAGAACTGCACTCTTATTCCGTGCTGGGCCCAGGTCTGAAATGCTGCTAGGGGTGCAAGGTCTGTGGGAATGAGAGAACCCAAGACCTTCCCCCGGGCAGACTTCTGACCTTGGCTCACATCTACAAAGACAGGCTCCAGCACAACAGCATTGTTGGTGATATGAACCATTTTCTGTAGAATATGGCAGCATGTTCTGGAGTAAATGGTTCAGGCAAAGCACATCGTCCTCAGGCTGCAGAGGAAAACTTGCACTGTTCCCACTGTCTCCTCCTCCGGATCACGTACGCAGGGATGAACAGCAGATTTATGGAAAACTATCGAGTGTGGGTTGCCTTTTTCCCCTCCCTCTCTCTTGCCCAGACATTAATGATTTATGTCCAAAGTTGTCATCCCAATCAATAACACAATGACATCAGCTTTACCATTCACATGCAAGAAACACCAGTGCAAAAGACTCCTGAAAGCCTATCCCAGGCCCTGCTCATGCACAAAGAAACTGAATCTTAGCCTGATCCATCTCAATGCTGGGGAAGAAAAAAAGAAAGAAAGAAAAAAAAGAGAATGGACAGTTCATTTCCATTTGTTTTTCAAATGCACTATTGCACCCAGTTTGAAAGGGGTGGGGGAGAGGAGTCTGTAATCAGGCAATTATGTCAGTGACAAGCAAGGATGATTAAGGGTGGAAGGGTCAGGGGTTTTGCTGATGAACTGTCAGCACAGGGGAGTGTTCACTGGCCGTGCTGTAGCTGTGAGCTCCTCACAGTTTCTACCATAAATCTCTTTATGAAGGGTCCCTCATGCTGTCTCAGTAACAGTCACAGAGCTGCATATGACCAGCAAGGGCCTTGAAGAAAATGTGTTTTCCATTAAACATTAACAAATAGAGGGGTGGGGAAAGGGAAATCATAATCCAAAAATCAAACTGAAAGAACGGTAATCACATCAATCTCATCTTTTAGTTTTTGCTTGCTCTAGGGCAAACCCCACTGCCATTAAACCCATATGGCTGACATGGGGGGACTTTTTTCTACCTGGAAGCCAATTTCCAACACAGAGCTTGGTCAGGAGTATGTACCCACTACAGGTGTTTGCCCTGTGTCCCACAATGACCCATAAGGCAAGCAATTAAAAAGTATTGCTGGTTCACACTGGCACTACAGTTTGTGTCATCCCTTGGGAGACTGGACACTGACTTCTTGCACAGAAATGAAGAGGAGCAGGACCTTGTGGCCAAAGACATTCTGGGGTTTGAAACCCATTTTTGGATATGCCACAGACTTCCTGAATGGCCACAGAGGCAAGTCACCGAGTCAGAGCTGTCAGAGCACAGCCATCAAGCTGCAGTACAGAGCAGCACATGTCTCCTCACAGCAGAAGTACGAGCTCCAGCCACACACTTCACCTACGGATCAGACCAAGTTAAAAACACAGCTCGAGCAGAGCTCGTATCTGGGGGCTCCACCTAACAGCAGACTGCTGTGTAGCATCTGCTACAGGCAGGTACCAAAGACTGGAGGCAGCTCCCAGTCCATGGTGAAAACCGAATTATTTGTGTAACAGGAAAAAAATAGGCTGGGAGAATGAATATCTAACCAGTGGCAAAGGCATCACAGTCCACTCCTGAATGCAGAGAGAAATGGACAACACATCTGCAGCCTGAGCTTTGGGCTGATTCTCAGCACTGTGTTTTACCAGGAACCGGGAATGTGCTGCACCAGGAACAGCAATTCCTGGAACCAGTGATCAGCTTCAGACAGAAGCAAGCACTGGGTGGATTGCTGAGACAGCGATCAAAAGGGTGGCACTGATCTGCCATGTCAAAAGCTGGGTTATGTGCAGACTGAACAAGATCAACCCTGTTAAGCACCTGAAAGCTACATGCAAAGGTCCAGCCATGTAGTAATACCCTGGACACTTGAAAACCTTCCCATTGTGCCCCAGGAGCACAGTGGAGTGAAGAAGGTTACTGCTTGTCCCAGGCTCATGCAGACCGTTCTCAGAGAAGCCACTCCTGCCTGTGGCTCTCCTGGCCACTGGCCAAAGGCTGTGGCCTGCAGTAGGGGTGATGGTCTGTGCCAGCACACCAGGGATCAGGAGGGACCACCTGCCTGGGACACAACTGTGCTATGAGCTGATAAGCTCATAGCGGCACATAGCAGCGCTCAGGCTGCAAGCACACTGCAGGGGCAGGTGGTGTTGCCTGAGCCAAGGCAGGTTTGGAAGAGGTTTGACAGAAGCCATTACTTCTGTGCTGCTGCTGTATTTTCCCCCTATTTTGCTCTCCAGGCTGAGCCACACTGGAATAGGAAGGAGCAACCAAGCCTGCAAACTGTCCTGGTATGTGAGCATGTTGCTTTCCTTCAGACAGATTCAAACTGAACAATTTCCCCAGCTGTTTCCCCTCTGCAGCGTTCAATACTTTCCTTACCTTGTTATTTTTAAAATCTAACCCGATCACAGTCCCTGACATCTCTTAACTTCCAACAGCCCCAGTGGACCATGATAGGGTCTTAAACTGCAAAGCACACCCTGCAGGTGTGACACACTGATGGGTGCATCAGAAATAAAACTCCAGAGGCCTGGGAGGAGATGGAGTCATTGTGCACTGGAGTGGATGTGGCACAGAGGGCTGTGGTCTAGCAGACGAAGTGGTGATCGATCAAAGGTTGAACTCAGTGGTCTTGAAACGCTTTTCCAACCTAAATGATTTTGGGATTATTTGAAAAGCATCACAGAAGACTCAGCTAAAAGACCATTTCAGAGAGAAAGCAATTGCAAAGCCATTAATCTTTCTTATCAAGTCCTGGAGCTGCCCCTAGGCAGCTGTAATTCCAAAAGTCAGGCCGTGGTGTGAGTGTCTTTTCCCCATGTTTACCTGGACTCTGTTGCAACGTGGCTTTGACAATGCTGCTGGCTCTTACATTCAATGAAAATACCAGCATTATGCAGCCTCCAGACAGAGCCAGACGGCTTTCCATGTAAACCACTGGATTATGCCAATATTTGACGCATCTGCCAATATCTGGAAAAACAAGTCTAAAAGCCCATATTGTTATATAACAGAGAAACAAGGCGGGCTTGGTGTGAAGGGCTGCTGCCTCTCGCTGCCTTGATCCTGAGGGAAACAGAGGATGACAGAAGGAGAATTCCAGTTTCAGCAGAGGCCAAAGCTTTTGCATGCTAGCTGCAGGGGAGATGGGAGAAGCTGGAGCCCCTCCTCCTGCCTAAGTCAGAAAAAATCAGGCTCTCACAGCAGCATCCTAAGCAGTATACTTAGGTGCTTGATGTGCTGAAGAAGAGATCAGGATTTGAAAGAAGGGGGCTCTCCACTTTCCCAAGGGATCAGCCTGCTCCCCTCTTCCTGCTCAGCTTGATGAGGGGGAAAACTCCTGTTTGAGATTCCCATGTTGGGGGCGTCGGGATGGCCAAAAAACGAGCAAAACACCTGAGACGTTTCAGAAACCCAGAGCCAAACACAAGGCCTGTCCCAAAATGCTGAGGATCACCTTCTATCTTGTTTCACCTGGCTGCTCTGGCTAGGACAGAGGCCCTGTGCTGCTTCTGTGTGGGGCCAGGAGGAGACTAAATGCAAGTTCCTCTGGGATGTGGAGGGCAAGCAGGGCAAGGATGCCCTCTCTTCTCTGCCAGGAGCTGCAATGGGCCAGGAGACTGAAGCAGAAGAAGGATGAGAAAGCCCAGGAGCCCCATAGCCCTGCCAGCAGATCCACGACAAGCCATAGATGGCTGCATGTGGAGGAAGGGGAGTGCTGGCTCTTGAAATGGCAGCCCCACTGCTGCCCACTGGGCACCTGCTGTTCTCCCTGCTTTCCCTTTATACCTGCGCAAGTGCTTCTGATTGTATTTGGATTATCTACTTCTACCCCCCAGCTCCCCTCCAAGGTCCTCTGTCCTGAGCCTCTATCAGAACGGAGCCTGGCTCTTGCTCTGTGCAGCCTCCCCTTGCACTTGGCTCTGCCTGGCTGCAGAGGGCTGTAATTTCACAGCCTGCTCTCCTCTCCAGCTCCCAATGACATCACCCACTCTGATTATATAAAGCACAGGGAGGAAGCCTTTATTTATGCGTGCTTTTTGCTCATAGCTTCAGCTGTCTCAGTGTACAACACACATGCAAATCCCACTACAGGAACTGGGCTCTCTTTTGCCTGAATCAAAACTGCACTGCAGAAAAAGGTGTGGGTACAAAAAAAAAAGCCCCTGTTTCCTTCCCCCACACCTCTGACTACGTTTTTGAGGAGTTTGGGTAGGAATCAACCTAGCACAACAATCTGCACCACAACAAACTGGGCACAAAGCCACCAGCTTCCTCCCTGCTGGGAAGTCCCCAGAGAGCTGAGGGACCTGGGCTGGCAGCTCCAAGCCTTGTGTCTGCTGGTCACTAAGTGGCTACACAGGGGCTGGAAACCTACCCCACTACAAATGCCTGAGGGAGTCCCTGCAAGGGCCAGCCCAGAGCTGTAAGGCCACTGGCAGCTTTCCCCCCTGGGCCCTGGCAGGCTCAGCCAAGCCCCTGTGCACCCCTGACAAGGACGTGACCCCCACCGCCCGCTCCATCCTCCTCCGGTTGATGCTGCAGAAATGGCTGCAGACACGAGCCATCCCTGAATGTTAACACTGCCAGAGAGGCAGCAGCTTCTTTGCTAGAAGTGGTTTGGGACTTGTGTGGGGGTCTTGCCAACTTCCACCATGGGCAGAAGCTATGGAAACTGAGAAAAGAAACTTTCTCTGCTGAGGAGTCAGGCAAACACGCATGCACACTCAGCTCTGGAGCAGCAGGTTTATCAGACTCAGCACTATCCCCTCGTCAGACACTGATGAGAGACTTTGCTGAATCAAGGCCTGAACATCTGCAAAACACACACATGCACAGACACACATACATACACACACACACTCTCTTCCCATCTTTAAAAGATCAAGCCTCCCTCCCAGCAGGAAATGACCAATTCGCCTCCAGCAGCAGTTCAAAATGCTGAATTCTTAATTTTGTATGTTGAAAGAAGGGAGCATCTGAGGGAAAAGAAAAGCATTTCCCAGATATTTTTGTACTATGCCTCCAGGTCTATAGGGCTTGAATTCAACAGTGGATTTAAGCATGTGCTCAACATTAGGAATATGTTCAAGTTCTACTGAGGCTAAATCAGACACTTAATTTCTGGGAGATGCTAAAAAAATAGAACGAAACCAAAAGAAGCACCAAAAGAACAAGAAGAAAGAAGATCCTAACATGGAGAAGGACACTACTGTATGTCTCCTCTTCCCTCTAAGCGTTTTCAAAGTCGAATCTAATTTAAACCAGAAACTAGAAACCACCAACTTTGTTTGGATTTCAGAGCCCAACAGATTGCCTAAAAAATTCAGGCGGGATCACTGGTTAAAGAAAGCAATTCCTAGAGAAAAGCATGTGACCCCACATCAATAATTCACTGTACGAGATTGATTTTGAGATAAAAGTAATGAGAAACACATGCAAAAACCACAGGGCAGGGAAAATATGGTTTCCTTCTAAAAGCAATTCACAGGTCAGAGGCTGCTTATCTCCAACAGCCATCACACGACTTGATGTTTTTTCCTTACTCTTGTCCCTGACCCCCAGCCCAGCCCTCTCTGCGAGGTATGTGCTCCCTGCCTTACTGAGCGCAAGGGAAGAGGTTTTTCCAAGCACCTGGCTGCGGGCTGGTGGAGGCAGGAGCGGGCTGAGCCCCCGCTGTCTGTGCTGCAGCGCGTTATGCAACCGCTGCGAGCCCTCCGGCCACGCAATAACGCTGCGGTGGCGCCCGGCCAGCCTGCAATAAACACACTCACACCCGCTCACCCCGATTCCACAGGGCACCACAGACACATGTTTCAGAAGGAAATCTGGCTCACAAACACACAGCGAAAAGTTAATATTCTCCACCTGAGCTGTGAAATCACTCACAACAAGCCTCGCTTTTGGATTTTAAATCAGGTCTCTTCTCATGATTATTTTCCTGCGTTTGCTCCCAGTTGGAAGAGGATACTTGCTCATCTGACTGTTTCCAGTCAATTTCTACCGATGGCTCCCTGGCATGTAGGAGTATTTGTATTCCAAAAGCGCAAATTTTGTGCTAACAAAATGTGCCATGAAGATTAATTGAAAAAATCCTTCATCTTATTTAAACTTTTAAATGTAAAGATCTACCATTTAAAATAAACAAAGAAATGAAAATTTAAGACTGACATGACAACAATAAAAAGACATGACAACATACTATAAGTAGGAATTTAAAAGGACAGAAAAGTTCTGTGGGCAACATTTTTAGCCTCATCTTAACCATGTCAGGTCTGTCTGCAAAAGTTAGAGATGAACATGCACTCAACTGTACTCTCAAATCAAGGGCAAAGGAAAAACAAACCACAAATGATGAGATCTACGACCTAACAACAGTAAGAACAATAACAGAAATATTAAAAAAAACCCAACCCTAAGGCAATGCAGTTTTTCAAAGTCACACAAATCAATGCACCTCTGCCGGGTGACAAGCCACGCACCAGGCAGATAAGGGGTGGCACAGTGCATAAGAAAACAGCAATGTACTGATGTACTCCTCAACTGCAGCGTTTTGTCCAAAGGCCACCTCAGTGACAAAACCAAAACCAGGTACACTGGGAAAGGGAGCATCTTACCAAACAACTGAAACACTCAGGAAAAAGTGGTCAGTTTTGGGGCACACAAACCCTTCTCCCTGTCTGCAACAGAAGTTGCAAGCCTTAAAGTAAGCATAAAGCAAGGGTTTTACCTGAAAATGTAGTGCCAACACTCTCCACTGTACACTTTGAAGGAGGCCATCCTACAAACCCTGGCCTGACTGTCCCTGAGCCCTGCGTGGCCTTGCACTGCAGTGTGAGCACATGGCCAAGTGCACCTTACAGACACACAGAAATTACTTCTACTCCCAACTCTTCTAGATGGAGAGACTCATCACTGATGTCAACTTTGGAAGAGCTTCAGGTTCTTGGCAAACAGAAGCTGCAAGACCAACAAACTTTGTGCCAACTGATGTGTTGCCACCACTGGTCCATTCCAATGTGGATCTTTCTAGCCTACTACTGCAGCCTGGAGAAAGATATGCTGTCTCCATCTCTCTCTGCATCACACAGCTGTCAAAATCTCTGTTTTCTGGGATCCTTCTTGGTATAAAACAGAGTATTGCTGAGAGGGCTCTCCTAATTATGTTATGATTTTGAAGGCAAATTAATTACTTTAAGGTTTTCAAAAATCAAAAAGCCAAAGAGAGGGATAGAGGGAGGGGAAATCAGGCAGCCTCTAGTCCTTTGGTGAAATATGGGGGATCTGGCTGAAAGATTTGGATTTCCTGCAGGACAGGTGCTTCTTGGGCTGGAGTGCAGTTTGGAGTGGTAACTGACAGTTTTAGTCGTATCTCCTAGTGGCTGATCAGTCTGTCCACACTGTGCAGATGGTTAAGTGCAAATCACATTGTTCAGTGGGTGCAGGGGTTGGCCTACATACTCTTTGAGTTACATGGACACATGAGAGAATGTCCACTTCCAGGATTCAAAGCCACAGCACTGCAGACACGGCTGTGAACAGGACACTTCTGAAAACTTGGCAATCCCACCCTCATCTCAGAGGGCACTTCAGGGAGTAGGATTGCTCTCATCTCACACCGAGTCTCTCTCACCTTCCTTTTCACTCTGTTCTCTGACAGCACTGTTTGCTCTGCTCTGCTATCACTAGCTGCCATCCAGGCTGTCCAGGCTTTGTTTCCGTCCTCTTCTCTGACGGTCTCCTGGATTGCAAACTCTTTTGAACAAGTATACAGTTGCCAAATGCACAGACATTTAAACAGGTTCCCATGACTGCACTCGGAATTCCGAAATCAAGCAGATCCCAAATAATTATACTAAAGCAATGCTAGGATTCTGAAGCTGAAGTGATATATCTGGGACTAATATTATTCACAGCATAACTTCTGGGCCTTTGGATCCTATTTGTTGCACATCTTGAGGTTTTCTTCTTTGAACTATAGGGGTAGAAGACAGAAGCTTCATTTAAATGAATATTTTTTTTAAAAATGAGACTATCTCTAATCTCATGACTTCCAAAACTAGAAAAGACAATGTCAAAAACTTTCGAATACTGATGCTCACAGTAATAAAAATTGTGCCATTTTGGAAGGTGCCTCCTCCAGAGTGAACTCACAGTTGCTCAGTAACATGACTGCTCATCCTTTCATAACCCCTTTGATCTTCAGAGGCACCAGTGAGACAGGGCTGCTTCTACTCAGTAGAAAAAGATCAGATGCAACAGCCTGGGCTTCACAATGAGAAGGTGACGAGAGCTGCATAGGTGGCCATCTGCCCAGCAGAGGAATGGAGTCAATCAATGCCTGGCATTTTCTCTCACCCCTTCATTTTCATACAGATCTAGCACCGACCTCAGTGCCCGTCCACCACTTTCTCTTCCCTCCTCCCAGCTCCTCTACGCCATTCCTTGCAAGCAATTTGGACAGTTATTAAGGGATGTCAAATAGCAACAGATCCTCTGGAGCAGATTTCCCCCTGAATTTATATATTGATGATCTCCTACTATTGATCTTGGTCATTAGTCAGAAAGTATTTTAATCCCTGGTGAATATAAATAACTATATTTTACTGTAGCACCAAAGACAATGTTACCAGCTAAACCCCTTTTAGGCTGAGCTGTGCTATCAACAACATGCTAAACCCTACAGCCACCACAGGCCACAAATGCTCTACACCATGTTCTCCTTCTGACTTAAAAACACAGCCCAGGTGCTGTCAGTATGGCCACATGTAGATATCTCCTGCACAAAGATCATTTGCCACCAACTTTTCGGTTGTGCTGCTAACCACGCTGGTATTGCAATTTCGAGCCCTGGCTGTAAGATACGGTTACAATCCTGAATTTGACTATCAGGGAACATGCAAAGTAAGCTGTAAACATCAACATGCAGCCCAGGCTGGTTAATTAAAAAGCCCAGCCTAATAAAAACTCCATCTTTGTTAAAAGGTGGTTAAAAATAGACCTGTTCTTTAAATAGCCAGCAGTGTCCTGTGCCCTGGTTCTCACTAATACTATTGTAATTATCCTTCTAGGGATACACAGTGTGCTCACAGTCACCAAGTCAGTGCAGCGTCCTCCTGCATGCCTGCAAAGCAGCTGTGCCATTCATCAGAAACCTGCCTCCTTGCAGAGGAGGCACTAACCTGCTTTGCTGTGACCTACGGATTTTCAGCCTTACTGCTAGAATTAGGTCACCAGCAAAGATAGCCAAGATTTTCCAAACTCTCCAGCTATGCTTGATTATTCTGTTCAGAGGTTTCCTGGCTAAGCACCACGCCTTTGAAAGGAAGAGGTATTTCGGGCTCCTGCAAGGCTTCTGCAGTCGAGACACTGAGAAGCAGAGATGCTCTCACTCCATAATCCTTAATGGCCTCCAGAACTGCGGGGCAATGGGAAAGTTTGCCAGCTCAGATCTACTGCCACAGGTCCTTCCAGCCTCTCTGGAAGAAACTGAAGATGAATTAGCAAGGATCTGCGGATACCCTTGTAGGCCCCATGCCTGCACTTGAGCCTGGCAGAACCCAGCGTAGCAGAGAGCTTCCCAGCAGGCAGCTGGAGAGTAGCTGGGGACGGGTCTCCTGCCTACAGCAGAAAAGCTACCCCTGGTCCACAGGGTGTCATAGCAATAAAAGCACACAGAATACCTCAAAGCCTCTGTTTCTTTGCAATATTACTGAAAGAGACCCTGGACTTTGATGCCTTCCAAATACAGTCAGGTTTCAAACTTGTACTTTCATTAACCAGCTTAAAGAAGCAAGCATTTGCTTTATAAGACAGACATTTGTACATCACTGAAAGACTAAAGGATGCTACTAACTTGTTATTTGGGAAAACATATTTCCTGTTTTTAAAATCATGAGTGGGAAATTTATCAATATCAAGAATAGATTCTGATCTGGTACTGGAAATTATTTTTGTCAATAATAGATTTTTTTAAATTACGCAGGTAAGTTATAGCTACTAGTAATTTTTCCATTCTATACATCTATTTTCTGAAGCTCACCTCATGGAAGAAAATTCCTAATGAAAATATATTCTAAGAATGTGACCATTTGGCATACTTGTTTACACAAAATCTTTCATGCCAGAAGGAAAACATGTGCTCTTCATCTAATATCTCTTCACACTGTCAGAAATAGTTAAGGAGTCATCAAATATCTACTGTACCTTTTAAGTACAGAGGGCATACATCTGGAACAAAGGAAGCAGTGCATGTAATTTCACCTTGTAAAATTATTTTAAATTTAACCTCAAACTTCCTAGGGAAAATGAATTACCAGCCAAGGTCACTCTTAGATGTATGTTTGGAAAAAAAAGCACTAGGAAGGAGAATTTAAGAGATCTTAGCAGTATTTATCCTACTAGATATGTATTTTTGCACAGAAAAAACAGCAATACTGTATTTCAAGAGGCTAGGAGTAAGCCAACATTAAGTGACAAAATTAAGTGACATCGTTTTAACTCAAGTTACCTATACATATTACTCAGGAGGGTAGTCTGAAAAGAACATAGCTCCCAGCACACTGGCAGCAGGTGAGCCATGTCCTAATCTCACACACACAGAGGTACCAGGAAGTGTTTTTGAAAGGAGGCACCAGAGAGTGTGAAAACACACCTTGCCTCTGTTTAGCTGGTATGATGTGCTAATACAAACTCTTTCTCAATATAATTCTTCCAAAGAGGAGCTGAGTTTATTGCCTAGAAAATTAAAACAATATAAACTTCAGGGGGAAAAACCAACACAAACCCCCTGCCTTGCCCTTTCCCTTTAACTTGGCACCTTCCTTATATTTTATTTCTCTCCTGTGGGAGTGTGCAAAGGCCAAGAGATGTAAGATGGCTCAAACCTCAAACAAAGAAAAAGCATGGAGCTGGCTACTTGGAAATAATTTCCCTGAGCTGGAAACAAGACAAAATGTATCTGTAACACATGAAAATTGCTCCATTTCTTTCAGCTCCACTACAGAACTTCTAGTGCTCTCAATAGGGCTCAAAAAATCATTATATTAAGCAAAGGACACTCTACCTAGTGAACTTTTGATCAGCTGGAGAAGACCATTATGACCCTGAAGACCCTGTCTGGGTTTTCAGTGCTACAAATGGATACAAATTGGATTCCCCCAAACCAAGAATAGCTGTAGTTGAGTGAACTAACATTTGTAGAAGGATTAGCTGCCTTACGCTTGCTGACCCTGTGTTCTCCCAGCAGGAAAAGGGTTAGGACCCCACTTGGAACAAACCAGACACTGAAAGGTTCATGGCTTGTTTTGAAAACAAAAGGAATTTAAAAAGACAAAGAAAAAGAGAGAGGAGCTGGAACACCTACTCCTCTGGTTTGGTGGAAACTGGTTTCCATTTGCTCAGCTGTCACAGCACTATGAAGAAAATAACCACATGACCTTACAGAAATACCTGCAGCAGCATCACTTTATAATCACAGTCACACCCTCCTTCCTTACTCTTTTGTAGAGCCTATGTCACTCTCAGAGCCTCTAGGCAAGATTAATTTCTGCTTCACCATCCTGGCATGACTCCTTGGTGGTTTCAGAGAACACTACTTTAAAAATCATAGCTAAAAAACAACAAAAAAAGGTAATTTTCTCCAAACACAATTCACTTAGAGAGAGTCTGGTTTTGTTTTCCTCAGCATGGGAGCCAAACTGCAAACCAGAAGGACAAACTTTTTGACTTTCCTAGTGCTGTGCTAGTCAGGAGCTGGCAGAGCTTGCAGGCACTTTCAGGAAGGGTGAAGTAGTAAGATGGAGACATTTCCACAAGCAGGAAAGGGTTATGCAGCAGGCAAGACCTTTAAGTGAGAATCAGGAGACCTGTCACAGACAGCTTGCATGACCCCAGGTGAATCCCCTGAGGAACTGAAGCAGGCACCACTCATCCACAAAATGAAGCTAATCCTAATTCCTTCATGAAGTACTGCACAGCTATAACTACTCTTGGTTTTCAGGTGCTCATGTACCTCAGCAATGACAATAGTGTGGGAAGAGCCAGGAGATAAGGATTTTTTGGGAAGCCAATTCATCCAGCTTTCTCTGGTAGTTAACAAGGCTCAGAGTACAACATGGCCACATTTCCCAAAATGGATCAATAACTCCTCACTGCTCCACGTATGCAGGAAAAATCTATCAGAGGTCTTCTCTTACCTCTGTCCCAAGAAATTCTCAAGATGGAATTTCAAAAGGAGTTTAGTCATAATCAGGAAGACAAGATGAAGGCTGTATCATTGACATTGCAATCAAGCAGTCATAAAACTTTTTATTTCTTTAAAACCTTTAGTTTCTGATATCCTACTGTTAATCCCATGTAGCCAAAATTAGGCCCCATAAAAAATATACACCACAGTAGCTCAGACATCACATGATTTAAAAAAACCAAATAAACACCTACATAGAATGCTTCTTCTTCTTTCTGTTTTTAAAATACATAGGTTACATTGGCTCATACACTGGTTCTATGTGGGGAATAAAAAACACTTGACTATGGGTGCTGGGATGCCTCGAGTATCACCAGAATTTCAGGGAAGATTACAAGAGCTGGCAAGATTAATTATATTTTTCACTTTAAATAACAGAACAATTTTTTTAAAAAAGCTCATTTGAAATGAAAAAATAAAAAATCCTTTAAGAACCTCATGCAATTTTCTTTCCCTGGATAGCTGAGGGAAAGCATGAGCTAGCTCTGTCTGCACAGACCTGGGAGCCAGCCTGGAGGGCTCATGGGAGTCCCCTGCTGTGTACCACATCTTTCCACTCTGACTGCTGCTGAACGTTCCAGTGTGCCCAGCACACAGTCCAAATCCCTTCCCACTCTTCCACTCTTTCCCCAACACATGTACTCTTCTCAGAGATCACTCCAACACACAACTCAAAGAAACTCCAAGAGACACTCATGACTCCAGAGAGCCTTCACATGTTCTCCTGAAGTATATGACACTTGATAGAAGATTTTGCTTCTCCTCTCCTTTTGCAATCCCTTCACTGAAATGTATCCCCATATGCACTTTTTCTAGTGAACACCAAGCCCGTAAGCTGCTTTTCCAAGCCAAGAAAAGTTTAAAAGAGGTCACACCACAGAGAACAGGCTCTACGTGGTTCCTAAGAGGGTCATATTACGTAGAATATCCATGGGAGATGAAGTGTTCCCATCCAGTTTCCCACTTGTTTTGGCATCGAAGTTGCTCTTTGGGTTAGGTGAAGTGGGAAACGCATGCATTGGAAAAAGAAAAGAAAAATGTTTTTTTGTTCCCCACATTTGCCTATCTCAGCCAGAACTCCTCAGCATACTTCAAGGGTCTAACAGAGTGATTCTTGCTATGAAAATTGACTGCTATATTCAGCATTTGGGACTCTGTCCTTCACACTCACAGAGGCACTCAGCTTTGGACAGCTTTTTTTCTTCCCTAGAACAATGCTGAAATAATTTTCTTCTTAGTTAGATGTTAGACAAAACTTTCTAACAGTAACCACAGTTAATAAGGGCAATAGGCTGCACTGTTTCCCGTGCAATCCTGCTGTCAAACGCTTTTAAGGCCATGCTAGATTGGCACCTGCCCGAAAAGCTTTTGATTGAGCTTATCCTGCCTTGGGGTGAGGGGACCAAATGAGGATTGCAGGCCCCTCTCAGCGCTATCTCTGACAGCTTCAGAAAACTACAGAAACCACAGAAATCTGAAGAACAGAGTTTCTTGCCCTCCTTGAGCCAGCTGCAGGGGCAGCGTGCTGAGTTTCCAGGAACCTTTCTGAGGTTTGAACTGGTGACAGAGCAGAAGATCTGCTCCAGAGTGGCAGCTGCAGCTGGCAAGGGGCATTAATGCCATGCGTGTGGGAGCAGACAGGCAAAGTAAAAGGGAGGATCTTAAGGCATCTGCAAGGCACTGTTTCCATTAGCAGAGTGAGACAGCTCCCTGTGGTGCACATTGGCAAGGAAAGGACAGGAGCAAAGCAAACATTACAGGAGGGGTTGCAGGGAAGAGGAACCCCCCGCCCCAAACTGCTGAAACCAGTTACACCCCAGCAAGCCTCTCTATGTGCAGCTGCACAGCTGCAAGCTTGGAAAAGGGCAGACAGCTCTGAGGAGCACCAGGATCCACTCTATGAGAAACACTGGAAACAAACACAGATCAAAGGGAAACACCAAGCTGTATACACAGCTGGGGCTGTCTTCCCCTGTTAAAAAGAGAAGGGCACGTAGATTTTAACTGCAAGCTCTTTGTGTGTGCTTGCACGTAACCCGGCATCTGGGCTAACGTGCGTACTCGCCCCACACTTGGCCTCCTGACATTACCGGAGTGTAGCTAATGAATGGTATTTTCCGAGCTGTATGGAAGATTCCCACACAGCTGGGCAAAATCTGACTGGGCAACCCACAACTCAACCCACCCCAGGGAACAAGGCCAAATAGGTGGAAATAAAAGACACGGGAGATACAAAGCAACCTCTGTTTTAGCCTCTGATTTCTACAATAAACCTGCTGCACCGCTCCTCCTTTTAGAATGACTCATTTGAACAACTTCACTGAGTTTCCAGAAGGAGCAGAACAATTCCCATCTAAGGGCTGGGCTTTGGCCATGGGGAATTAGAATGAATTACCCCAATTGTTCAGCAGGTTGTGTCTTGATGTAGCACTGCAAAGTCTCTCCTGAGAGGAAAACATGAAGGACATATTGCCCAGAACTTCCTGGGAGAGCCAAAGCAATCCCTCCTACATAATCCAGTTCTGAGAGGAAAGTGCAGAGGAAAACACAGTAGCCCATGGAAATGCTGGCAGCTTCCTGTTGTCAGGTCCTGGAACACTCTCGGCTGACCAGGCTCTTCTTCAAGGCTAGTGACAGGCACAGTGGGCTCCTCAGGGCTGATCTCACCCCTGAACCTTCCTGTTCTGCTCTTTTTCTTTCCTAGGATGCTCACAGGGAGATCTACCCTTACACAAAGAAGCAGCAAAATCAAGTCTGGCATCAACTACCTTTCCACATATCCCTCTTGATGGTTGTATGGCTTTGCCAGCCTTCACCCACATGGAAGGGTCCTTGCCCTTTTACTACAAACACACTTAATCACGAGAAGAGCAGTGTTTTTCAAATGCCCTCTTTCTGTTTTTGCATTATTGGCTGTCCCGGACAGTAAGGAACCCTTGGCACAGCTCCCCAAATGACTTGGCATAACTACAGAACTGTAGAGACAACTAGAGAGGAGCAACAGTAGCCCAAGTTGAAGGAGCAAGTATTCATCTGAGAGTGATTAAGAGCTGTGCTTCTAAATGATTCAGATGCTTTTAGATATTCCACCCTGGCTCAGCAACCAGACAACTCAGAGAAAGCAGCCTGCACTTGACTTTGTAAGCATGACTAAATTTTGTGCAGCTGTTTACTACCTACCACGATAAAAACCACACCCTTACCATAGGAACTGCTATCAGCCTGGACCATGTGTGAACCCGCTGATACCATGCACAGAGCCTGCTTCTATGAAAGTAACGCTGCATTTCAAACTCACGTCCTGTTTCCACTGGTGGCTTCATGAATAAGCTTTTCTGTACCAATCTTCCTTCGTTCCCTCAGCCCCTCCTGTGCAGAAACCCTTGTACAGACAGTTACAAGATCACTCTGTAACTGCTACATCCCCTTTCCTGCCTCACCTTTTGTGAGCTGAACATGCTCATTTGCAAAATCTCCCATTCACAGCAATCTGTTCTTCATCCTGAGCCTTATAAGGTACTCAACTCCCAGGCAAAAAAGATAAGGGAAAAAAGCATCCATCCTTTGCAAAAGCTTTTCATTTTCCCTTAAATAAGTCATGTTGCTTTATGAATGTACTCTCAAAAGGTAAATAATTAACAGGCAAGAGGGACAGAAAATCTTATTACACAGCTAATGGGAAGTGATGCTCAGGCAGCAGTGTACCCATAAAGTACAGCTTCAAAAGACAGCCCCTAGGCTTTCTTAATGGAACATTGTGTTGAAAACCTGACTCATGCAAGGATTCCTCTGCATTCCTCCAGACTCAAACGAATCCAAAAGCTTTATATGAGATTCAGCCTGCATCTAACAGACTCAAGTCTGTTTCACCTCTGAAAAACAGGACACTCCAAATTTGCACAGGCACTGTAAGGAACAACCACAAAGAGCACTAGGCAGAAATTATCTGTATTTCCACACAAATTTAAACTCCCAAGGACAGAAGGAAGGCTGGTAGCTTACACCATCTACTGCTGTGTTCTGCCATGGCCCTGACTTAGCCCTGTCCTTGTCATCCACTGGTTTCATGTGAGGAGAATTCCTAACCCTTGGTTGCACATTCTCTATTTAATTGTTTTATGGTTTTCTCATGCACTGTTTGGGAGTAAACCTGTGAGGTATGTTTGCCCACGGCTATGCAAACTACTCAGGGTGACTAGCACCATTTGCAGCCAGGGAAGAACGAAAACAATTCCAAGATGAAGCCCTTGTCTCTCTTCCCATACAAGGTTCTGAACACCTGTCACACACTTGCATTTACCATCACAACCCCCAAAACCAGGAGTTAGACCATACTGCTGCCTCTCACAGCAGCAAATGTGCCTCCACTTTGTGTCCCTTTTTTCTGATGGGAGAAGGTGTCATGCAGCACTTCCTGGCCCTGGCCAATGCTGAAGGGACACAAGGATTGAGCATGAAGTTTTGAACAAAGGTGGGATAGGGGAAACTTGTGTGAAGAAGAGAAAAGGCAAGCATCTGGCTGGAGATGTAGATCAGCGAAGCAAAGGACTGGGTCGATGCAATCTTGTCCCTGCTCCTTTACTTCATCCAGGCACCGAATCTATGCATGTTTCTGCTCCTCACCTGGCAGAGGTCACACCAGGAGACACCTGGGGGCATCTCACTCTTCCCATCCTCCTTTGGAATATAAGGTTAGAGGCTTTCAAAGTTGTGATACTTTAGTAAAAATGGGCCACATACAGAAAAGAGAATGGGAGTTTCTTTCCTTCATTTCCTATCCCACTCCCTTTGGTTATTACATAAGTCTGCAAGGTCTAGATTGCTACATGTACCAGACGTAGATCAACACATACAGCTCCAACTTCTGTCCCAAGAGTATAAGGCCCTGAAACTTGTTGTTAACAGGTGATCTGTCTCAAAATTATATTCCTATTACCTCATCTTCCCCACAGCAGAAATTCCCAACTGGCTTTTAGTGAGCAATGCTTTCAGGCCCATGAGCAACGTTAGTCACTTGAACAAGAAAAGTTGTTTCATCAGGATTTCTGGCTCTCGGCACCTCAAAGANAAAAAAAAAAAGAAAAAAGCCTGCAAAGTCTCCAGAGATCCATTTAGGAGAGAGATGGTAAGTACAGAGCCATGACATGAGTGAAAATGGAGCCAGGAAAGATAAATGCCTGACTTCCTACCTGGGGCCAGAGGTCCAAGCTCACTGATTACAGAGTGCATTTGACCAGTCTTTATAACTTTTTGAGGACAGCCATAAATATACAGAACTGAGAGGGTTCAGCCTGAAAGAAAACTGTGGTGATGCACCCAAGTAGAAATCGGAGGGTGCAAGTTTGGGAAGAAATTCAGGAACCACAGCTGGCAATGATGCACTCCAAATCAGACTGGTGACCTCTTATTTGGTGCAGAGACCTGACTGCAGATAATGTTTCTCTCAAAGATGGGGGTTTCCTTGCAAGTCCCCATTCTGGGAGGCAGGAGGATGAGAGGACTCTCAGCATCAGACCATTATGACAAGGCCAAGCAGATTGTGCTGACAGTTCTTTCTACACCATGGGAGAAAAGTCCCCCTAAACACATCTTAGTTGAGAAGGGCTTTGTGATAAATATCTGTTTCTGAAAAATGGCTTATAACAGTGATTTTATTGTGCAACACTGTTGAAACAAAAACATTTTTCTTTGTGACAGTTTATCCAAAATAGTAGTATTGTTCTTTTTCCTCTTCTTTCTTCAACAGCTATTGGATTCCTAAGGGAGATGCAGAGATCTGAGAGCAGAAAGGAAGACAGGCCTGCATACATTCGTCACTGCATCACTTTGAATAAAAAAATAAATCATATTGAAACTAGAAATTCCTATATGAGCAGTACTAAAGGACTTGCAATAAAATGTGGATCATTTTGTTTCTTTCAAATCTTGGCATGGAGACTAACTGTCCCTTTGCAGCAGCTGTACTCAGAGTTCAGAATGTTCAGCAGCCCAGCCAATGTGAAACAAAGCCTTTGCAGACTTTCAATTATAAGTGAATCAAAATGCTGCTTCTGCCCAAGGAGGGACTTTTCATGAGCGTGTGGTGGTCAGCCAGAGACCTTTCCCAGTGTTACACCAGTGACAGGTGAGTTCTCAGAACAATGCAAAGAAATAGCAGAAGGCAAACTGATACTAAATAACACTGGCCGAGCCTGAACGTATCCAGAAAGAACAGCTCTCTGACAGCCTGACTCCAAAAACCACCAGCTTCACCCTCTCCAGATTAAACACAAACAAGAACAGCACAATAATAAGTTATCCAGATCTCCTGAAACAGAGGAACACATACTACAGCTCTCTTGAAAATTGTTAGTCCCAGCTGAAAACAGAGGCATCTGTCATCCAAACAACAGAGCTGAAGACAGCTAACTACCTCCAGCTCTTGTTCCACACTGGCCTTGGAGACAGGAGGGTTTAGCTACAGTTCCCACAAGGAGCAAGTTGGATCAGTGCATGCTCTGACCTTTGGATGTGTCAAAGAAAGATGCATGCTCAGCTGTGTTGGACACGGTTTGACTGCTGCAGGGAATATCACAGGTTCCAAGTTTTATTAATGAGGAAAACAATATGTACTGTCAATGTTTGCTACATGAAGTTAGCATGAAAACGAAGCCCACTCCAGAGAACAAATGAAATTTACTGGATTAGTTTCTTGTTCCAGCTCTCCTGATAAATAGCACTGAACTTAACACCACATTGATTAGTTGGTTCAAGACAAACACTGATCAGATTGCCTTGGCAAGTATATATAGCACTACAAAAGCACAATCATTCCTGT
This sequence comes from Erpornis zantholeuca, assembly GCA_013400515.1. Classification (NCBI taxonomy): domain Eukaryota; kingdom Metazoa; phylum Chordata; class Aves; order Passeriformes; family Timaliidae; genus Erpornis; species Erpornis zantholeuca. The sequence goes on along the minus strand of VZTN01015280.1, from coordinate 98,491 downwards.
CTATTCAGAGTAGCAAGGATTCACTACACTTTCATTTCCCTTCCCTCTATCTTTCCCAGCCTAGACAGCTTGTCTGCACTGTTTAAATGCCCTACATTAAATACTTTTCCTAAGACACCATCAAAGCCCTTGTTCTAAAGAAACAATCAAATGGTGCACATGCTGCAGAGGCTCAGAAGGCCCCCATGTTTCAGTGCAAGCTGACCCAGGTCATGGTTCTCTCCTCGACATTCAGCAGGGCTTTTCCTTTATCTTATCCACTACCTCAGATATGCACCCAAAAGCACAAGTCAGCTCTGGGTGAGAAACTGCCTTGGAGAAACACTCTCACGTCAAAGAAAGAATGGGCAAGGAACCACTGAAGATGCGGGATTCTGGTAAGAGTCAGGCTAAAAACCACAGTACTTGATCCTTGCTATGTGTTTGTCTTCTTTGCTTCTGATCATCTCAGAAGATATCAGAGAGAAAGGATGTTACACCACTTCAACTCTGTGCTTTGACATGAAACAAACTTTTAGCAATTTGTCTCCTTTAGACTTCTTCCTTTTTCTTTCTAAATGATGTACTTTCACAGAGCCACAAATTCTGCAGGATCTTCAGAAAATTCTATTTTCAGTGATCTCAAGGTCTCTTTCTCTTCTTGGATCTATCTTTCGTTTGAACCAAATTATCGTTACCATAAGAAAAATATGCCCCAATAGCTCATTCTTTACCAAATAACTCAGCTTTGTTTTCCTTCCTTCTGCTGTATTACAAAGCAATGATCAATAAAACCTAACAGAACAATGTATGATATACAGAAAAATGCTGATGGTTTTTTGGCTTTTATTTTTTAAATCTTCAATAGCACTACAAAACTCTTTCTTGTTTTGTCAGGAGACGTAAGTTTTCTGACAGACACCACCACTGTGTTGGTCTACCAGAACTGCCACTTCACAGAGCAGCAGGAAGTCACCTCAGGCCTGCGTGTCTTCCCTTAATACCACACTGACCACATCCTCCCAACACTGGCATATATCTAAAATGTTCACAGACAACAGCTAACACCACTGTGTGTATAACACACAACATTTAACTTTAGCCTGAATTTCATTTGTTATCCTTTTTGAGAAAATATTACACTTGCAAAGTTCATCTTTCAGTCAAATGCTTTATCTTGTTTTCTTTCAGAAAATGATCAAGTGTTGCTTACACATCAGGTTTTTTGGTAGGCATGTTAAAGGACTAAAAAGTATCATTTTAGTTACGTATAGCAGCAGATCAGAAGAATGCTGGTTTCTTGTTTAAATGCAAGCTATGACTCATCCTGAGCAGAGATAAACTGAAACACATACCCACTAAAGCAAAAGCACAAACAATTTTTCAGTGTGAGGATTAATGACAGATAATAACTATAAATTAACTTTAATCTTTTATAACACAGTCCCTTATATAAATGTCACTGCAATCTTTTCAAATTAAAAAAAAAACCCAAATCAAAACCAAAAGAGGAGTCATTTAAATATTACAGCTAATGTTTGGTACCAAATCAAACAGCTCCTTAGCAGAACCAGTGGAGTGTTGTGGAGTGAAATATTTTCAAGCAGTAGAACTTAAAACATTGCTCTAATACTTTAAAATACATTTTTAGTTATTTTTTTACATTAAAGGGGTACACATTAAAACATCATCAGCTCTGCAATACTGAGTCAAAGTTAAATCACTTATTCAAAAAGGAGAAGAGCATTTTGTTTTACTAATATTCTCTTGCTACTGCTTGAAAGAAACTCTATGTAATTGTTGAATGGGTTAAACCAAAATTTAACTGAACACAAGAAGACTGCTGTTCACAGACAAGAAGGGAAAAAAACAGAGTCAGAGACCTAATAGTGGACAATTTTGAAAATTATAGTGTATGTCAATAATGGAGATAACAGTGAGATTCAGAAGGAATAATCTCAAATAATAGGGAAAATGAGCACCTGTCAGCCACAAAGCCATTAGTATCAGGGCTTTTATATTTGCAACAGTTAAGTCTGGAGACACTGACAAACTTAACAACACAGCAAATTAAACATGGTGCTGGGGAACACAGGAAGCAATCCCCCTCACTCAGAAAACACACTGTAGAGTTTGAAAATAAATGCTTCTAATATGAAACTTGCTGCCCAAATCATTGGTAATGAACACTGCAAATACAGCAAAGGCAACACAGCATCTAGCTGGGTTTGCAGATGTGAGTAGCTGATCAAGCCATAGCATCTGCATTAAGAGACAGACAACCCCAAACCAGGAACATCAGACTCCTGACCAAAGTTCCCAAAGTTTAGGAGTTTGCCTGTACAGAGCACCCAACATGATCAAATGTGTGCCTTTCCCAGAAGGATGAAAACCAAAGGCTTGTAAAACCATGTCTGAGACAGATCTAGAATACAGTGCCCCAGAATGGGAAGCCCTGAAGGAAAGACCTTGCTGAGAAGGTTGATGGTTAGGAATCTTCAGCCTGGAGCCAGTGGGGACTAAGGAGAAAACTGAGACAAAAGGAGAGGAAGAGGGAGATATTACACCAACTGAGAATGGAAAGACAAATTCTGCAGCAATCAAACTCCTTGTCAACGTTCAGGAAAAAGTGGCATAAGGGAAGCTCAGGTAATAACACTCTTCTCACGAGTAACACTTCTTGACATGCTAGTCAATAGTCAATCCTTATGGTATTCCCACCTCAGATAATATTACTGTTCTCGGTTAAAGACAGGCAGAACCTTCCTCGACTCTCACAGACAGCTGGTACCCAGCACATCCCAACCCCATCAGTCCAGCTACTGTCTTAGCTGGACAGTAAGTATGTAACATTGACTGCTAAGATCTCAGCCACATGAAGTTTGAAGTTTTGCTGCCTGCTCTCAGGCTAGAAGAAGATGATCATATATCCATGCAAACTTGGCCAGTGTGATAGGACCAGGCTGGTACAGGGAAAGATGGAGACAGCTCTGCTCTAAAGCTGTACTGAGTGCAAGCAACATTTGCAGTAACAATTATATATGTAAATAAGCACACTGAAGATTAGTGATGGTTTACTGTTGTCATGGAGTAAAAAGCACCTTCAGTTCTGGGTCAGACCCAAGGACTGCATTTTCTTTCCTGCACTGGTAAACGGAACTGGAAAGAGCGCTGGAAAACCCAGGAGCCAACACTCCTCAACACAGCTCTACCTGGGACTGGAGAGACTGAAGCTCAGGGAGCAAGATAACCCAAATAAAAAACCCTCCCTGCATCAACCCTGAGAGACAAGACCATGGCAACTCTGTAGATACTCAAAAATACCAGGAGGTAGAAGCACAGGCTGGAAGAAAACACCCACACTATGCTAAGACCAAGCTGCTTCCCAGCATTGGTGCTGCCAGGGGAAGGCAGATGTGAGGGAAACTGAGGGCAACACAATTCATGAGCTACTCAGCTCCAATTCCTTTGAAGCCACATGGGAAGATCTTGTCTGAATGAAAATAGACACTTGGCTCAAAGCCTCTGTGTGTCTTTGGCCATCCTCGAAGTCCTCCCATCCCTTGTTAAATGAGGGCTGCTAAGAGAGAAGAGGAGGCAATCAGCCTATTTAGACTCAGCTTTCCTTCCCACCCTGGGGGTTTCTTCATAGGAGCAGCTGGCCAGAAGACCGCCTTTGTTACAGCAGCCACGAAAAACAGAGACACCCACCCTCAGCCCCCCTAAAATCCCACAGAAGAGCCAAGATAAGTTTATAATGGGAACCCTGACACAACCTTAACTATAGCATCCTGAATGGAAGGCGATAATCTGATCTGTGTGTGAACTAGCTCCCCTTGTCTCAATGGCATTTATCTTACTTTAACTCCTGTTACAAAAGGGTTGAGTCATATAGCAGAGCCAGCCAAGTAACAAAACTGCAGGGCTTGCTAAAACGTCAGATTCAAGGATAAACAGGCGCAATCCTAGAACAGGTTAGAAGAGTCTCCGCAGGAGCGCTGGGAGCCAGACCTCCGAGCCCCTGGACAATGGTATTTTCTTCTGTGCTGCAGAGACTATCACAGCCCAGTGCCGGGTGGGGGAGAGGGTGCAGAGCACAGGGCTCTGCCCTTCTGTTCATGGTAACACATAGTACCCAGAGCCCAAGAAACCTGATCCCGTAGCAACCTCATGTATGGAAAGTGCCCCAATCAGATTTCACTGTGTCAGGAGAAGAACAGTATTTACTCTGCATACAGATTAGTCACAAAACTGGGTCACTTCTTGGCTTTTCACAGAGAGAGAAAAAAACCCAACCAAAAACAAAGCTTCTTTTTCAGATCTTTTTGTGTCTTCCCCCTAACTTTTAAAACTACGTGATGCAGTGTGGTCACTCACAGCTGTCTAAGCTCATCAAACTGCACCTGCATGGGTAAGGGCAAAGCACATTACACTCACCAGGCTTGCATTTCTTAGAATTCAGCTCATTAGCTACTTACCGGTTCTTTTCTAGTTCGTTGTGCGTAGACCTGGAAGACAAAAAAAAAAATTTGGATTAGCCACCTTTGACCTCTGAACACCCAAGTTCAAATGCTGCAAGCTGTACACATCCCACAGTGGCACATCACAGTGCAAAGCCAACCAACTACATACATTAAAATCTAAAACCTCATCCTCCTTGCTGACAAGAAATTCCTTCCCTCCAGTGCAAAAGCTGGTACCCTCACTGCTAAAGAAAATGTTCCCTGGAGACTTAAATGCACACAAAATCCCAAAGAGAAGTGATGATTAGAACAGGGGACCAGAGTCTGTCACTTCCAGATTCCTTCTGGCTCTGCCACCAACTCAGTACAGGACTGAAGTGATGTTTCTTTGAGCTTTAGTTTCTTCATTCACTTTGTAAAAGTATCAGTATCATCTGACACAGGAGCTCATGGAGCATTAATGCGTGCAACAAATACATGGGAACCTTCCAGAAGAACTGCCTCTGCAGGGAGAGCCCCTGGAGCCCTTCAGCCATCACGCACCAGACTTAGCCGGCTTAGCAGAAGCAGACATGGGCAGCATTTGGGCACAAAATGGGATGACCAGAACTGCCATGTTTGCAAGTATCAGTGGCACTGCATAGCACATTTAGGATGTCTGGAAACCCCTTGGGGATGGGAACAGCACTGCCACAACACCTGCATGTGGTGAAGTGACCCACAAAGTGGCACTGTGACACTTGACAAAGGAGGGGGCTTTGTCTTTATACCTGCCCACTATGCCAAGCACATCGCCAGTGTTCCTTAATTTAGAGATTTGCACCTTGAAAATGAAACCAACTAGAAACAAAAGGAAAACAGGTGAGTTCATTCTCCTTGCCTCTGTGATGACAGAATGAGCGGCAAAAGAAGTTCAGAAATCCATTCAGGATTTCTAATCTAACCCAGGTAAGGTTGTTGAGGATAATTTAAAAGGATAGCCATTTGTCCAACATTTCTCTTCAACAGAAGGTCACTTTAAAATAAGAGTAAAAAGAACCCAAGAGCTTAATAAAAAGGATCTATTTTCTCTAATTTGGCATCACATTTCTTCCAGAGCTCTGAGAAGATTATCCTCTATCCCCCATCTGGAGAATCCCACAGAGAATTCTACAATTAGGGAACTGAATGGAGGATGTGCTCCAAGGGAAACCCTGTCATAATTAAATGCTTCTCCAAAAAAAGGAAGGAGGAGTGCCTAACAGGTGTTAGAACCTCATTGAAAATGACAAACGTGGATGTCTGCAAAAGAGAAGGTAAATGACTCTTAGATGATCATGGCTGAGAGCAGAAGAAAAACAAAATGTTACCATATACCTGTGCAAGCCACCCTGCTCAGCAGGACATGGCATACCCTAAAGGCAAGGCACACTGTAGTCAAACTCTTCATGCTGAGGAAACTCCCAAATTCCCTCCCAAAAGTAGCAGATGTCTTCATTCCGGTTCCCAGGAATCAGAAACATGAATATAATATTAAGTCCAGAAAACCTCACAAATCAAACCCGCATCCCCATCCCCACCACCCCCGCGGAGTCTAAACTGGCAAAGTCCATTTGTCCAGGCAACTTGGATCCAAATGAACTCGTCAGGACTGAGCTAAGGCCCTTTAAAACCTCTGCCTGTATGTAGTTTGAAACATGCTTATTGTTCTTATTTACTGTATGTTCCTGCAGGGGACTTTGCACTCTTCTTGGCTATGACATTAGCAGTTAGAAGGCCAAAGATATGCAATGGCTTGAATTCCTATATTATATTGAGCCAATTACCAAGGCCAGCCCTGCAAGAACAAAGTTTGGCCCACTGCTGTGAACAAAATTAAAACAGCAGGTTCTCCTTACTCCTCTCACACAGGAGACTCTTTATTACCTATCTGCCTTCTGATGAACAAGACAACTGAGAGAGGTCACAGGCTTTTCACCAAGTCAGGAAATATATGCTGTGACTTTTTAACCACGTCTGTGGCAATGAAAAAAAGCAACCCCCCCCAACACCTTCCCACTGAAGCTGAATGCAAATGAAAGAATTTCAGCAGCATTGAATGAATCCTGCAGGGAGGCTTCTTCTCTTACCTGCCTATGTTTTGCTTAGTCTCACTGGGGACAATTTGGAAAAGTTTTAATTTTTTATTTCACCTGAATTTAGGAAAAAAGTTTAGTACCACTCTCCCACTATCACCATTCGCTAACTCATATTTTCTGTGACAATTTCCTTTTGCTTAGACAACACATAAAACAAAAAACCCTCTCTCTTCTGTTCATAACTCAATTAATTTTCTACAGCTTCTAATCTAAAGATTAGTTTTTACCCCTCATCTTTGGGCTGCACATGTTACTAAGATTTATCTGGCATTAAACAAGGACAGTGCTGTCAGTGAAGTGGAAAAATGTGGAGGAACCTTTACTGATATAATTCAGAAAAAGAAGTCTTTTAAATAGGTACAGAAACAAATGTAACTGGATCTCTTTAAGTGAGCTGGTCTTAGCATCAGCTGAGAACTCAGACTATCAGCAGACTGAAATCAAGGCCTCATCCTTGCACACCACCAACAGCTTTTTGACGGGGGTACAAGACAAAAACCACAGCTGCAAGCTATCACCAGAACTCGGGGAACACTCTGGGTTGACAACAGTAAGTAACCAGTGCACTCAGTGTGATGCTGCTCTGCGGCTGCTGACTGTCAGTCACAGCCTGTGGCTGTCGCAGTGAAACAGGGACACTGCTGTCGAGCATGGACCGCAAACCAGGGGAATTCACATCCCTGCTCTCAGATGGACAGGGCAAGCAGAACCCGCAAAGCTGAAACCAGAGCCAGGCGGGTATGGACATGTTCAGAGGGGAAAACAAAAGTCCAAGCACATGTACTGGCACTGCTCAAAACGTCAGCTGCAATTTAAAAGTAGCTCAAGCACAAACCATCTACAGGGTCCTCATCTAAAAGTCAGGTTTCTATAGCAGTCAGTTCTTTAACAATCAATTTAAAATAGCCAAACTGATAACTACTCCTAAAAACTGAAGAAATGTTATTAATGAGGAGGATCCTTCTCACGACATTTTGAAAACAGCTTGGGAAAAGATCAAGAATGAGTTTTAGAAGCTTAACATAAAGGAGCTGAGCAAACAACAACAAAAATAGCAGAGCAGTCCCTGTCAAGATTTTAAGCAACAAAAAGTTGAAAAAGGACAAACTCAAGTTTATCCCAATTTACCCCAGGTACCTGAAACTGCATACAAAATAGGAAGAAAGAAGGAAACAGCAATTGTCAGCCATTCTAATTTAAGGTCAGATGCAACAACCTTTTTGTGCCAGTTACAGTGATTCTGCCTGCAACCTTGCTATCCAACAGAGTAACAAGGTATTGCTGAAACATTAAAACTACACTGAAGTCCTCCAGCAAATGAGAATCTGCAAGTAACTTGCCATTTTATCATTTTCTTTATTTAAATAAAATCTCTCCTACCATGGCAGAGGCAGCCAAATATCGCCCAAGCACAGGTAAGGCAACACAACTAACTCCATCAGGGAGGAATAAGCTCTAAAGAGCACTGAATTCATTTGTCATTGGGGTTTTTACTGTAATTGAAATCACAAAGCTGCCACATGACATTAAACACAGCTGACCTTTCTGGTTTACACATTTATTATTGATAAATGGGCCAATACATGCACTTGCAGAATATCTGCATTTTGATTTGGGTTCTCAGTGAGGTAACTATTTTCTATTGGGGAAAACACAGCAGTTGAGAGCCCTTGTCCTGTGCAATACACAGATGGCATTTAGACCTGAGGATTCTGTCATCTCCTGAACCTGATTACCTTCCTGCCTGTATTTGGCCACAGCTCCTGGCTCCAGAGGAGTCCGGGACTCCAAGAGCTCCATCTCCAGCACAACAGATATACCGTTGTCTCAGGAGGTGCTGCTGGCCATAAGTAAGGGGCCTCTTCCAGTTTGTCCTTAATGCCTACACAGCCCAGTGCTTCTCCTCCAAATTCACTCACCCCACGCAGCTTTATCAAGAGTTTAATAAGGAAATAAATATCCCACTGTCTGGTGAAAATTAGGGTACAGTTACCTGAACCACGTTTAGCGAAACAAGAGCATCCATCTGCAGACCAGGCCAACTGCTTTCTGTCTTAATTCAGTCCAGTTCAGCTACTTCTCTTGCTTATGCATCATCCCACCACATACAAGCTGATTCTTATTTGTTTTATAGACCCTTCCCACCTTCTGGCTCTACTGACACCCATTCACTGGGCCTGCAGGAAATGCCTTCTTCCGCTTCCCAAGCCAAGAACAACCAACCCTTGTGAAACCAGTGAACTACATTACTGCTCTCTTTGATGCAACTTCTTTCTCAAAAATGACAAAACAAAATCATGGAAAAGAAGGGTGATCAACAGCTTTTTTACATTTTAAATCCATCTGTGTCCACAAAACAGAACTTACTGGCTGAAGAATGTTCATCCCCAGAGTTTTGCCAGGGTTTAAAGCAGATCAACACCATAGTATCCTATGAAGCCGGTGCAGAAGCCAGCCTGGGAAGCCCATGAAGAACCCTCACCAGTAGCAGCACGTGAGGCTTCCAGCCCAATGGCAAGACAAACGATGGCTGCACAAGAGTTAACTCTTCTTGTCCAGACAGAGTTGCTCAAGGGCTGTTTTTAAGGGAGTTATGAGCCCACTTTACCTCTGCAAGGCCCAGAAGTCTGGCCCTCAGAGAGCTGCAGCAGGGCCTTGGGAATATACCAACTTATGGTACTCAACACTGCCATGAGCTCTTACAGTGAGGAGGAGCAGAATGCAGCTAACAGAAGATGGCACAGCCGGAGCAGGAGTCCTTATGCCACCATCCTTATGCCCTTTGCAAGTTGCAGCCTCAAGTCTAACAAGAACATCACCTTGGCCTTACATATCAGCAAATATAACAAAACATTTCCCTCCAAGCAATACCAGAGACAAAAATTATCTTAAGCCATTACTACCTCATGATCCCCTACACTGTCTGGCCTTGAGGTCCAGAGCAAATTCTTCTCCACAAGGAGCTGAGGTGAGGAGACAGAACAGACTGTTTCACCTTCTCACTGACGTCAATGGAGATGGACCAGATTAACCTGGCCCCAAACTCTGGCTAGTTTTTCTGTCGCTCTTAGATCGACACAGTATCAGATTCCTCCTAAGGCTCTGATCAAAGCTGTTTTCCCAGGATCAAGCCAGACCCTTTCCAAAGTTCACATTCTCCGTCTCCAACAGAGAAGGGAACGCAGCCGTACTGGCATCTGTTCATGTTTGTTCATCTTTGGAAAAGGAGAAATGGCCCCAGAGCCTGTTTTCTGCTCAAAGAGCGGAAGAGAGCTCTTCCACGTGGTTCACGACTGTAGAAAGTCACCTATCTCTGGGTTTCTACACAGTATTGTGGAAGTCTCCTGAAAGACTCAGTCAAAACAACTTTTAAAGCATACGGCATACTTCCCTTCAAGAAGTAAATATATTTAAAGTCACCTACAGTATTTACACAGCCCCTCTCAATTTGGTTCCTGCTCCCCTTAATCATTATTTCTGTTTGCAACATTTCAAAATTAATCTTCTATAATATGTTTTATGCATGGAGACAACTCCAACATACAGAAATTATAAATAATTTCCCCAAGGTCACACAAGAAACCTGTGGCAGAGCAGGGTACTCAATTTGGGTAGTCAATCTGGGTTCCCTGAACCCCAGGATAAGGTAGCTCAGTGTTCTCAGGCATCCCAGAGACAGCTAACAAGAACACTCATGCCATTTGATATCCCCAAAAATCACGTAATCATTGTGAAGTGTAAGTGGGAAACTGAGAAAAAAAAAACCCACAACCAACAAAAATCCAAACCTAAACCAGCCTTGATGTCTTGCCCACTGTCTGCCAAGTGGGTTAACCCCACTGAAATACCACTGCACAAAGTGCCAGAGAATACTCTAAAATGGGAGCCAAAAACAAAGCAATATTAATTTACTGATAAAACTCAATGAACAGACGAATCAGACATAACCCTCAGCTGGGGAAGCAACACTGTTCTGTTTGTGCGTGTTCTGCTTTTTCAGCACACAGGAGAAAAGAGCAGGAAGACAGCTCCTCCTTGCTGAGCACCACAAGTTTATCCTGGCTCCAGAGCTGAGCTCCCCCAAACCAGACTAACATCCTAATAAGCAGCACAAGGTGGCACTCTGCAGGGGAAGGTTTTCCAAGCCAGGCGAAATAACAGCAGGAATGTTGTTTCCATTCAGTGCTGCAGTCTGGGGCCAGCAAAGAAGTCCCCAGCTGGTTTCTCTCCCCGCTGTGCAGGCTGGGAGCAAGTGTGCTGGTGTGGGCTCTCTCCTGCACCACCTGAGACCCTACATGCTTGTCCTAGCTCCAAGTGCTAGGGGAAGACTGTCCTCATGCAGGGCCCTGCACGGCCAAGAGGAACTGGGTTTGCTGAACAAGCAGCTATTCAATATTTTGTTTTCTCCTCATTGTTCAACGTGTGGCCTCAAGCCAAGTCCTGCTCTGAATACAGAACTGGTGCTTTCCTTACAGGCTTTCCCTTACAGGCTCACTAAGAGCAGTGGCTGGGCAGTTCACAAGCACATTTATTGTCAAGCATCTTCACTTTCCAAAACTGGAAGCTAAGAAACAAAGAAATCAGAATTGCATCTTCATGTCCCTCTGAGCAGCTCTGTGAAGACCCCCAAGGACCTGGTTTTCTGGTGTTTCTAAAGAACACTTTACATGTTCTAAGCACAAGTTCTGCTGATGCCCCCTGTGGCTGTGCACCACCAGCACGTCCACAGCCCAGATCCCAGGCTCGTATCTGGGAGAAAAATCAGTGTGAGGAGTAAGAGTTTGGGGTCTCCCATAACAAGCTGGCCTGAAAGAGACTTGCTGACTGGACACTGGGCAGCTTACAACAGCCAAGAGTGAAGCAAGTTCTCCAATGTGGTATTCATTGCTCCATTTGTCTGCCTTCTAACTTCTGACACAAGTGAGCAAAAGTCCTACAAAAACCACTTCCTTCTCTTCCCAGCCCACAACTAACCATGTCAAAAGTGGCTGGTACACACAGATCAGAGACAGAAGCTGATGTATCTTCACTTGGTGAAGTACCTTAGCCATTTCAGTAGAGAAACCCTAGTCCATCTCCCTTGGACATGCAGCAGACAACATCTTCTGTAACAATTTAGGACTTGGACAATTCAGGTAGATTCTCACATGCCAAGAAAACGTATATTTTTTGCCTTCACCAGGGTAAGATTCCTGTCTGTGATCCACGAAACAAGGGAGTTTGAACTTCTTGTAAACAGATTCTTGACTCTTTTTAATACATTGACAAAACCATGTATTTCATGATCTGGTGAAGAAAAATGTCATGATGGCACCTCCAAGCTCTCCCACGAACAAGGAAGAGCATGACTAAGAATGAGGACAGAAAAATACAAACACTTCTCTATGTGGTCCCTATCCTTCTGACTTCCAGCAGGATATGTAAGTCTCACTACATGGTCAGGGACTCAGCCCCTTCCAAGGCCACATCAGAACCAGTATCCCAGTTGCTGGTACCTGCATTGCAGTGGTTCACAGAAAAAGAATAAAGACACAGGAGGCAATTTTCAAATCTACCTAGAAAACCTGGGATCTTAAGTCTCATCTTCTTTCAAACAGTTACAAGCTCCAAAACATCTATACTGCTTCCAGAAAACAGGATTAGAAAAGTGTGTGCATTACCCCAATGTACAGATGGTGGGAACCACATAATGTGCAGATGGTAGGACCCATGTAGGTCATCTGATGTGCCCAGATCGTGCAGCCTTTCGGCAGCAGACTCAGGAAATGATCCAAGGGCCCAGCATGCCAGCCCCTCGCCTTATACCATGTTTCTTCCCACACATAACATTACCCTTTTGAGGAAGATGGTCATTTCCAGAAATAGCCTAGGCAGTGTCCTCTGCAGTGCAGCAGTCTGTTTGGGAAACATGTACTTCTTTGTAAACACGCATCTTTTGCCCTCAAGAAACTGCCTTCAGATGCACCAGGGAAAATGAGGCTTTCTGCGTACACGCCACCTGACTGAACTACACTTTGTTTGAAAAGAAACTGATGGCATTTGTATGGCTGTGGGCCAGGCCAGACTTCCTTCATTTCTATTTAGACTTGTTAGTTATCTCTCATGTTACAACTATACTGCTGCAATACTGTGCCTGAAGATGAAGGCAGGGGAAAATATGCTTGAAAACAGGAATACACATTAATGTTACTGTTAGCTACACATTGTACTAGGGAAACTGAGGCATAAAGACTCCACAGGCTGTAAGAAAATCAGGAAGAGAACCCAGATGTCCTTATGTCTGGGATTGTATTCTGTCATCAGGGACACACTTACCCAGCATTTGGGAGATCCATGGAAAAGAAGGGCTGAGAAAAACAGAAGAGCTTTGATTTCTTCTGTTCTTACAGTCCTGGCTCACAAGCAGCACCAACTAACATGAAGGCTGCAAGGTGGCTACCTCCCACAGCTCCCAGATGGCCAGGCTGCTTGTGAAGCAGTTCATGAACTGCTGCACTTTGCAGCCTCAGTGTTAAAGGCAAACCAGAACTGGTGCCATGTTACCTTACCATGCCTGTACATCGCTTTAGTGCTGCCCAGGCATCCAGGCAATGACCACTGCAGTAGCAGTCCCAACTGCAACCCCAATGTCATCTGACTTTCCCACAACTTCTCCCTTCTTGGTGGTGTAACAGATGGTAGGAGATAAATGAGAAGCTTTCAGAAAATAATCGACTATTTTATGGAGAGGAACTTTAATCAAAACTGAGGCAAAAGAATTGCTCTCAGTCCACATGCCTGCTTGTCACAGAGCAAGCAGCAAAGCATAAACAAGTAATTAAGATAATGTTGGAAATCATCTAAGGCTACTTCAAACTGGATTCATAAAGCAACAGAGCTGAAGAGAAATCACTTTCATATCAGAGAATGAAAGAACTGAAGTACAGTAGGGAACACAGAAAAGAGAGATGGGAGTATATCCAGCAAGATGGAAAAAGCAGGCCTGTTCTCTCTGAGCTGATCAACAAGGCAGTGTCTTATTAGAAGAGATCCAGGCAAAGGGCAGCCAAGTGCACAGCCCCAGAGACCCACAGCCTCTGATCAAGAGAGCCGAAAATAAGTCAACAAAAACAAATCCTATCTTTGTTGGTTCGAAGAAGGTAGGGAGTAAGAGCCAACACTCTCAGAAGGAGAACAAATAGCAGCCAGTCTTTGAATTTGGGCAGAAGTTTGTCAGGAGGGATCAGGAGATGATGAACAGCAGGAACTCCAACAAGCAAGACAATTAACTCAGCAGCAGGACATTGACCAGTCTGTTTGGGTCAGAAATAGAAATGCATTTGAAAGCTCAATCAGGAGCAAGAAAGGAAAAAGTCAGTCTTACCTACAAACACGGGAGCAGATGGAAACAACACTACAGGTGACAACCAATTCACTGCCAAGCACAGCACCAGGTCAGGTTAAACAAAAGCAGGAAGGATAAATCCCTGCATGTGTTGTGGACGAAGCATTACACAAAGAAGATATAAAAAAGGTACAAATGTGCTGAGATGGGAAAAAAACCAAAAAACCAAAACAACTGACAAAGAAGGAATACAACTTAAACCAGAGAATTGCCTGTACACTGAACACAATGGGAAGAGAAAACAAGAGAATTGCAGGAACAGTTGGCCAGGTTTGGCCCAAATATCCTCCCCACCATCCCAGGACACCGTATTTCTCTAGGGGCTGGGTCTAACAAGGTTCACATTTCAAAAGACCCTGAGAACATCAGAACCAAAATGTGAAGTTTCCTGTCATCACACCAGCACTGTGATCAGTGATGCAAATCAGCCCACAGCAGCTGCAGCACAGCTCTAACTGGGCAGTGCTGCAAGGCGAACAGCATGAGCCGTGACTAACTCTCACTGCTGCAAAACAGCACACTCCTGTAGAGGACTCCCTCAAATTTGGGAGGACAAAGGGATCAGGAGCCTTCAGCCACAGCTAGTGACACTTCACAGCAGACAGATGCTGCAGCAGAGAATTACAGCTCAGTTGCAGATAACATCAACAACTGGGCCTACTTCAAGTTTACACAAAGGCCTCTTTGCACAACTTGGATAGTCTAAAGAGAACACAAATTCCATTTTACAACTACTGAAGGTATAAAGTATAAATTGAGCCCAGAATTGTGGTTTTCTGCATAGACTCCCTGCCGCCCAGATATCCCTCTGGACGCCTATATTGCTAATACACAAAGGAAAACAGGAACTGTGTCTCTGCAGGATCTTCTCCCTTGGAGGGTTATAAAATAAACAGGGTGACAAAGAGGAACACAGTGGGTTCCCCCATGGAAATTGCTACATCAGCTCTTGCACTTTTGGAGGCCTCATTCCTCACCAGGGAGTGGGTTTTATGCTTCTCATGTCATTTGCAGGGCTCACCCCACTTTCTGTGTTTTTCCTGGTAACCTGCCAGCTGTACTGCAAAGCCAAGCACCACAGAAGACACTGTATACAAAACCTCACCTACGTGAGGTACGTTTTTATTTTCCAAATCCTGGCAGGATCTCACACAATGCAGTGCTGGCAGGTTCAGAAACTCCAGCATCACTGGGTGTTGCTTACCTACACTTGCGGATTGCACTGGGGCAAATTTCATCAAATGGGCAGAGAGGATGTGCTGAGGCTGAATAGAGTTACGTGAGTACAGTCCTACCTGCCAGCCTGCTCTGAGCACCTGTATGCCAGTACAAACCTACAAAGACAGTGGGATTTGAACATGGGGTGATTTGCCTCTTGTGCATGGACCAGCAATCCAGTTTCCCAGCACATTTTTACTGCCATTATGCTTCCTAAAAAAGAAGTCATGCACATGCCCCACTATACTCAATACTGCTGGCCAGTCTTCCTCAACATCTCTAAGAGAAAAGCAATACTTAACAACTCAGCTTCGTCCAGCTTCCCTGTCTTGAAAAATTAACCAGCATATTCAGGTATACCCTCTACTGGGAGGCAAGATCCTCTCTCCAAGTACTTCTAGACAAAGTTTCAACAGCAAGATGCAGATTCACACTATTCACTAATCACACTGTACATTATCAAAACGAAGCATAGCTCAAAACATGGCACAGCAGATCTCACACATTCTCTCTTTAACACGTGTGGATTTGTACTCGATGAAGCAAAGTCAGGTCCTGAGCCATGAACAGAGCTTCACTACGAGGCACTACAAGGCTTGAGGCAGAAAGCAGCCTCTATCCCCCCCTATATTACACAAGGGCCAGATTCTAACCCACCTACACACAGCCAGTCAAAACTCAACTCCCACTAGCCGTGGAGTGAGGCGTGATCCAGTGCAAGAGGATTTAAAAAAAAACAGGCAAAAAACTCACAAGCAAATAAACAAAGTATCATCCCGAAACAAGTAACAACTGATAAAGCCTAAGAAGCAGGAAAGCTGTAGACAGAAAGTCTCGGAGACCACTTCTCTGGAACATGAAGTCAGGGGTAGGGTTTTGTGCAGAAAAGTAGATCAACATGAGCTGACACAGCAATCTGCTGTTTCAGAATTCCTTACACAAGACAGGCAAGCCACTCAACCACCTGCACAGCCTCTTCCCCAATAAAATCATAATTACAGCACTGTCCTAACTCCAGAGACTCCAGAAAGGACTGAAAATTGCCAGGTACTCAGTCGGCAGCACGATGTGGGGGGTGGAGGGAGGAAACCTCCTTTGACAGAGAAGATATAATATATTAAAACTGTGCGGTGTTCACCAACCCCCCTACTCCTCCCCTGCACAGCGAGGTACAGCTGCACAGCACTGCTGCTGTGGCAAATCAGCTTTCTTGTGCACCAGACACCCAAGGAGGACTTGCAGCTACACTCACAGCCACATCCTTTCAGTTTCTGCACTTGTGTTTGTGAACCTGTGCCACATGAAGCCATCACCTAAGGAATATGAGGTACCTAATGCACACCTGTGCACCCACCCCTCAGTCCTCTCTCTGGGACACTGTGAGCAAATCAAGCTTGAAGCCAAGAATACCTGAGGGTTTCAGCAGTACAGTCACCATATCTTACCCTCAAAAGAGAGTTTCAAAGGATAGGAGAGTGAAGGCCTACAGAGAGGATTCAGGACAAAACCAAGTGATGGGATTTAGAAGCATGGAAAAAAAGTTTAGTATGGGTAGAGGAGAGTGCAATGACAAAGAAAATGAGGAGCTGCACCAGCAGAACAGCCAGACACCCAGATTTCCAAGATAACATGCCCGAAATGCCTTACCATACTCATCACAGCTGCTGACTCCAAGCTCTGCAAGCAACCTGCTACCAGACTGTAGGTGTCTGAAAGGCCCTTGGGAAGCAGCACCAGACACAAGGGAGGATAAAGGGAAGAGAGGAAAATGAAAGGAAAAAGAAACTGGACAGAGATCAAACCCTCCCCCATGGAACTAAGCAATAGATTCTTTGAGAGCCCTTAACAACATGGGCCTCCTGGGAGAGCTGAGGGCTCCCAGAGCTACTGGGAGGATGCTTGGTATTTCTCCAGCATTAGACCTAAAAACAACAGGCTTTCTACATGCCTGAGAGCCTAAATAAAAACAAAACACAAATGACAATCTAATGCTGTAACATAATTTCAGATTTTGTTATAAATCTTAACTTCATTAAATTGATGGTATTATTGGGGGAAAAAATCATTTAGCAACCCTACTGTTTATTTTATTTCCTGCTGACACAACAATTTAAATTGATTAAAAAGTCTTCTCAATTATTTTCCAAAATGTATAAATATCAAACCAGGCTAATCCTAACTAACTATAATGAACCTTCCAAATAATTGGGTCTATTAGACCTGCACATGTAGGGTCCATGAGAGCAGTTTCCAGTGACACTGAGTGCAAGTTAATGCACCCACAGAACTGCACTCCTAGCACAGACTACTTCACTTCTTTAGCAAGTTTTGAGAATTCAGGTTCTGCCCCAGAAACATCTTCAGAAGAAAGTAACATTAAATAAGTGATACTACATGCTATAACAAACCTCTGCTCATTTTTCACCCCTTTCCAAAAACCAAAAGATACCTTTGTCAAGAGCAAATTTAAAGAGGCAATATTCAATTCAAATGTAATATATGATGGCTAACTGTTCTGCTTGGGTTTTTGCTTTTACCTATGTGTTAAGTAGGATTTGTTAAAAAAAAAAGTTACCTTTCTCTATTATACACACCAGGTCATAATGACTGTGATTCTCCACTTATTTTCTGCAGTTGGATAATTTTCCATATTTAAATATCCCCAACTAAAGCAAAACTGTATTTTAAAGCATATTCATGTTTTAACTCAAAGTCACTAGGTCTTTCAAATATCTACACAGAACACTGCACATTCATGTAGATTATGATTGCAGAGGGAAGCCCTCTGCAGCCATCTCCATGCTGTTGGTTGCACAACAGACACAAGCAAAGGAAAAGAGAACCTGAGCCACAACATCCTTTGAAATTGCATCACATGAACTAGAAATCATGAAGCAATGTTTTCCGTCTTATCTGCACACCCATGTTTGGGGTAGAATTATTTTGCTGGGACTGTGAGACCACCATAGTTCTGTAAGAATAAGATTTGCTTCACCATTGCTATCCAGAGCTGGGCTGTCTGCTCCTCAGAACTTTCTGGGTGTTTGTGCAATGACAGCACAGAGCCTGTTGGGAGGAAATAGCTGTCATGTCTGGGCTGCAAATGCTGAAGGGAAATACTTGGATTTAAACTATGCATCAAACAAGCAACTAGGCTTCATAAATACCCTGCACCACACAAAATGATGGATTATTTGGTTCAATAAAGACCATCAACAATGTACAATGCCAATTTGTAAAAGTGTAATATAAAAAAAACAAACATCGGCACTTTGCCAAGGTTGCCAGAGAGACATTTTTACAGGAGGCTGTTAAATTACAAGATCTGCATGAGATCTAAATGCAGCATTTCTCTATACTAATTGAACATTTTGAGACAAAAGCAATCTAAGAAAATCTCTTGTCCACACATGAAATGTAAGTTTTGTTCCTCAACAGGGACTTGATATTTAATTCAAAGTCCATTCCAACTCCACCAGACAGAACTTACTGAATTGCCCCTTTGATTTTAACAGGAAGAGATGATACAGAGCCTTCCTTAAACAAGGCTGATGCTATACTCAGCATCACACAAAAGACACTGCAGTGAATTTGGAGGCACCCTAAACTTCACAGTTGTCACTTCCCGGCACTTCAGCCATCTGGAAGGCCTGCCATCTCCTACAGCAAGTGCAAGCTGCTACGACTTGTGCTAAAAGAAACTTCCATTTCCAACTGTGCTTGTAAGGTCTGAGCTCCCCAAAAGACCCACTCTGGTCTCTGCCTGAAGCAGACCTCACACTGGTCACTACCTGAGGCTGAAACAACCACAGGAGGCAACACTCTGGGTAACAACGTTCTCAGTCTAAAGATTCAATTTGGCCTCAGTATTCCTTTGTATAAAGAAGGTTTTAAGTAAGACTAGAAAGTACCTCTTCTGCTTCTCTGTTGTCTTTCCCCCCACATGAACATATTCGGCCTGTCAGGCTCAAGGGCCCAGTGAGCTGGTGTCAGCACAGAGCTGGCCGGGGAGAGCTGTGCCTGGGGCTCTGTGCTGGCAGGGCCTGCTGAGCACCCTAGCCCCAGGGACAGGGAGTGCTCTGCATCCCTCTCCAGCCTACAGGCTGCTGGATTCAGTGCTAAGGAGTTCCTGAGGGGGATGTGCTTCCAGCCCTCCTCTGGAGAAGGGCAGGTTGCCATGACAAAGGCCTTTGAGACAAAGAGGTGTGGGATGGAAAAATAGTATGTGGGAAACCTAGAGGGAAAAATACCGACCTTGATTCAGCGTTTGCCATCATTTTTCCAACACAAAGTCACAGGACTGGGGGCTTTGGTTCATGACAAACAGTAAAGAGCTACAACTGCCCTCAAATTAGGAGAGGCTGGATGAAGTAGGGAAGCAAATACAAACATTTGGCATAAAAAGAGCTCAAGATATACAGATCCTGATGAAGAAAACTTCCCCACAGCAAGGTGTCCTAACATTGCTTCAAACAACCTTTATCATCAAATGCTGCTGAAGCAGAATCACTGCAAGCAAAGGCACCTTTCCCTCAGGCCTTTAGAGGTCCTTCCCAATGGCCTTAAGGAAGCCTTAATCACCTGAGCCACCTGCCACCATTTTATGGATTGCACAGGCCTTGCTGCAATAAAAGCAAGCTTGCAAATGCCTTTTCAAAGGCATACTTTATGTTTCTAAAGTTTCTCTATCCCAGAAGGTCTCGACAAGGTCTGAACAAACCTACAGAAGGTAGTGAACAAAAATAAAAAGAACAGGAATGAGAGGGAAGAAGCAGATGCAACCACAGCGCCAAGCAATAGGCTTAATCCTGTTGTCTCTTCTAGATTTAAGAAACCAAGAAACATGCCATTGTACAATAAGAAGAGTGTCAAAACCATGGAGTTCTACAATTACCAAGCTATCTAGAGCTGGGAAATCCCACTGCCCTGAAAGGCAGGCTGAAAGACAGCTTCGTTTTCCTGAACTGAATTTTTAACATGTTGTACATTACAGTCAGTCATTTCCCTCTCTCCCATTTGTTGTAGGGGATCCATTTCAAAACATTTCCTTGCTTCAAATCATGCCTGTCATTGCAATCCCAAAGCACCACGGCTGCACATGCACTATCCCTTAAAAGCAGTGATTTCTGGGTTGGAAAGACATCAGTTGTATATAATGGAAATAGCTATTGCCTACCTCCTCCCTAAACCTCATGAACAGATCTCCCCATTCCCCTTCCCTCTGCAGGATCTGAGCCTTGGCATGATGTCAGCTGGCAGTGCCACTTCAGATTCAGGTCCCCTGTGTCCCCTCTGCTTCCAGTGCTATGGATCCAGAATGGAAGCTGCACTTGTGTGCTCCAGCTCTGAATCCCTCTAGCTGCTCAGACTCTTCCCATTTGCCCCAGAGAGAAAGTTTCTCTCCACTGTCTCCAGCTTTCTTCTGCAGTTTCACCTCCCCTCCTGCCCCTGTGCTGTCCTGCCCATATCATACCTGGTGGCAATGCTGGCAATGCTGCCACTGCCACTGTATTTCCGTGACCGGCTCAGCCTCCGTGAGGGCTTTGGGTCTTGCAGTCCAGGGGTTGGAACTGAGGGGAAGGTCGAGGCATAGCCATGTTCACACTCTGCAAGAGAATCAACAGACAAGGTATTAAAANAAGGAAAAAAAAAGGAAAAAATAAAAAGAAAGAATGAGGAAAAAAAAAGAAATAAGTCAGCAGGCAGGCCTCACCACTAACCCATCGGCCTAGCTGGGGAGGCCCTTAACCACAACAGCTCAGGGAAATGACTGAGGATATATTAACAAGGAAGTGGACTGGGAGTTGGAGAAAAGGGAGGAAGGGAAGTATAAAGTCTCTGCCAACCCTGGAGGAAGGACACTACCACTCAAACACTGAAAATATAAAAAAACCCATGACAGTCCAGAGAGTGCCTCATCTCTCTCCTCCTGCCCTACCTCTCTGAACCAGGCAAACTAGATGTATCTCACTGTGCCACTGATGTCTCTGCTGAGCCAGAGCCACCCACCACCATCCCTTCTTCCCAGTGGAAAACTTTCAGACGAAACCCCCCTTTTCCTCCCAGAAACCACAACCACGTCAATCTTCCCCACTCTGCAAAAGCGTTCCACCTCACCCACCACCTCCAGTAGGACTCATTAGCCCTATCCTTCATCCAACCCCTCACTGTTAGGGATCTACCACCATCCCGCCAGCAAACACTCGCTCTGATCCCTTCTCCGGGGTCACTGCCCCCCTCGGCGGGGACCTGACCCCAGCCCCGTTCCCCTCACGGAGGGCAGCCATTCTCCCCCCCATTACCTCTCTCCCTTCGCTCCAGATACTCGGCCGCCTCCAGCAGCCTCTGGATGTTGATCATCTGGACCTGCTCCATGGCCGGGGGGCTCCGCAGCCCCGGGCCGCCCTCCGCCCCCACGCTCCCGGCTTCCCCGCTGGAGACGGGGGCGGCTGCGGTGGGGAGGCGCCGGGGATCGCCGTCTCTGCCCAGTGCCCGGGCCTCGTCACACCGTCCCGGGGGGCGGCTCTCCTGGGAGGGCGAGGGGCGGCGAGCGAACACGCGAGGAA